>CM075815.1:37990135-38590135 GCA_037975025.1 Excoecaria agallocha | reverse complement strand
TTGAGCATTAGAAATAAAAAAACTTAGAGTTTTGTATGGTTAAAAATCCGACCATGGTAGGTTCACAAGAAGAAGATTAACTTACCAAGGCTAAAGGCAAAGGAAAGGAAGTTTAGGCAAGCCAAAGTAAGAAAAAAAGGTTAGTGACCAATAAATCCTAACATTTTTCTTAATTTTGAATCAATTTCCTTTATGTAACTTAGGAAAAATATTGAGAAAAGGTGTAAAATTGAAATTGACATTAGAATAGTAAAATTAGACCTTGAATAAGCCTATTAGGAAGCTTAAATGAATTTAAATGATTGTGTAAGTTAGACTTTCTTTGTTGGCCGAATAGGGTCCTAAAGGGAATTAATGTATATTTTGTGCATTTAAATGAAATTAAGCCATAAAATGACAATAATGGTGAAATAATGTGTTCATGAATTTTTGTGAAATTTATATGAATTATTTAAATATTTTAGAGAGAAGAATTTGGTTATGTTTAAGTGGAAATGTTGAGTTATTAAGAAATAATTCACGAAATAAGTGAAATATGGTGAATTAATGTAAATTAAATAGTATTCTGTGTAAAAATAAAGAAAAAGTCAATTGATGAATTTTCTGGAATAAAAAGTCATTGAATTTGTTAAAAATAAGAAGAAATAAAATGAAAAGCAGGTAAATTTTTGCCCTTGGTATTAGTCAGGCAGTCAAAACCTAGCTTAGGATATAATTTGCTGGCCATAGGGATATTTGTATTGTGGTACAAGTCATGATGACTTGTTTTGCTATGGTAGGATCACTAATCTCCACAGTATTTATCTATTATGTTATTTATTATGTGGAAAATGGTCATTCGGGGTCATTTTTCAGCCTGTTTATGGTCCTGTAGGGTCCAAATTCCATGTATCCGGTCTAAAATTTTCTGTCGGGACTGTACTAGGGGCATTATGGTGAAAATATGGTAAAAGTGTAAAAGAAAGATGAAAATGAAGTTTAAAGTAAAAAAATGACCTAGTTGAAAGGAAATAAAAAGTTTAGGGAAAAAATGATAATTTTATCAAAGTTGGTGTTTAATGAGTAAATACAATTAAGAAATGATTAAAAATAATAAAATGGTAAGTTGGTGTCCTAACAGTGTCAAAATGAAGTTTTATAAAAACATAAGGACGAAAAATATAATTTTACCTAAAAACGATAAAACATGGAGTAATTTGTAATATTTGAGTAATTTATAGGATAAAAATGAAATTAAATAAGTATAATGACAATTTGGTAAATAACGGGAAAAAAGGGCAATTATGGAAATAAATGTGATATTAGGAATCCAATTGAAAATTTAATCAAAGTTTAGGCATTAAGTTAGAAGGAGTTATTAATAAATGGTTAGGTTGCTTTTAAAAGGAAAATGGGAAAAATGTGATTAATTGAAGATATTATTATAATTTTATTTGCTTTTTGGTTTATGTATAGAATAATATTATGGTAAAGGAAAGTATTAGGATTGTTAGCCACCTCTGGGCATATTTCATGCTCAGCATGTAGATTTTACTGCATGCAGATACCGAATAGCAGGAGCATTAATGCACATACCGGAAGAAGGGTTGTTTGATATAGGGTAGTTGATTTTGTTTTGGCATGTATAAATATGTATGTACAGATGTTGGAATTTTGTAACAAAGAACAAGTTTTAGATATGTATAAAGTTATATATAAGATTACTAAGATGTGATGAGATAGATGTGAATGAGTTTGTTAGAATTTGAATTTTGAGATTTGAATTGGGTTTATTGATTATATTTGAATTGTTGTGCCTTTGAGAGGCTGTGTGATTGTCTGCATTTCAGGGGGCTAATCAGAATTATAACCATTATATTGCCAAATTTTTGTAAATTGAATAGTAATTTCGGACAGTAATAGGTCAGCGACAATATAATTTAAGGGTATAATAATGGAATTAATTTGGAAACAAAAGTTAAGTAAATTGAAATAAGTAAGGAATTAAATTAGGAACAAGTGAAGCAAAAAAAATTGACTAGTTTACACTATTCCGTTAGATCTGAGTGGTAACGGTGTTACAATTTATTGGTATCAGAGCAAAGGTTTAAGCGGATCTAAGATCGGAGTGGGTATTAATAAATGATTTATTTGTATATACATGCCAATTGTTTTTGGGAAAAAGGTGTTTTGGAATTAATGTGCAATTGCTCCTTTTTGTTTTATGGTGAAAGGATGTCTGTCGAACAAAGGCATTAGGCAGGTGATAGCAGGAGTGAGGCATCGAGCAAAGTTGGTCAACAAGAGGCCCCACAAAAAATTCTTTCACCTGCAGCACCGCCTCCTCCTTCTTAGCTGGACTTCCTTAATCTGGTGGCTGACTATATACAGCACCGATTACAGACGGTCGAGGCTCTGGTACAGGCTCAGCCGACAGTGGTACAAATTCAATCGGCTCTACCTAGATTGAAACCTATTTTGGAGCAACTAAAGAGATTGGGAGTAGAAGATTTTTCTGGACGAGACCCCTTGACATCGACATTAGTAGAGGAATGGCTATACAAGATAAAAAGATTGTTTGAATTTACTCATAGCCCCTTGGAGGAAAAGTTTGAAGGTATAGTTGCTTTACTTCAAGGCCTTGCTTTTATATGGTGGGATTCAGTCAGGAGGTATACTCCGACAGAGCAGTTAAACTGGGAATTCTTTGTTGATCAATTTGAGATGAAGTACATTGGGTCTAAGTATAAAGCTTCCATGTATGACGGCTTTTGGAGATTAAAGCAGGGAAGCAAGATAATAGCGAAATATGATCGAGATTTTGAGCATTTGAGCGCTTATTTGGATGAAAGCCAGACTACAAAAGAGAAGTTATGCCACAGGTTTGAGAGGGGTTTACATATAGAGCTCAGGTAGATTATTGGAGCACAGAAGTACCCTACTCTGAAAGCTATGGTCGAGGCTACTATTAAATTAGAGACTACACAGGTAGAGCAAGCTGACAGACAATCTCAATTTCAGCAGAAAAGGAAGCAAGGACAGTCCAGTAGTAAAGGGGGTCAAGGAAAGAAGTCAAAGGGATCCCAAACACCTCAAGGTCAGTCACCGGTGTCGGCAGGCTGAGGTTGGGGCAGTGCATCGTTTGGTAGAGCTTTAGCAGTTAGTACACCCCAGGATGGAGGTACTGGGTCAGCGATAGCTTGCAAGCATTGTGGCAAGAGTCACCTAGGAGAGTGCAGATTTTTTACTGGAGCTTGTTTTAGGTGTGGGTCCAAAGAACACCGGATCAAGGATTGTCCTATTATGCAGACTGCCTTAGTTACCTCACTAGCATTAGGTACTAGATCTTCGGCACCGAGAGGTCGGGGTAGGGGAGCGGGTGTTTTCTCAAATATTGACTTGAGATCAGGCTATTATCAGATGGGAGTAAAGGAAGTAGATGTGCCTAATACCACTTTTTGCACTAGGTATGGCCACTATGAGTTCTTAGTCATGCCCTTTGGACTCACAAATGCACCAGCCGCCTTTATGGATCTGACAAATAGGGTTTTCCACCCTTACTTAGATTAGTTTGTGGTAGTCTTTATTAATGACATTTTAGTCTACTCCAAGACACTAGAGGAGCATGATAAGCATCTAAGAATTATTTTGCAGACTTTAAGAGAAAAGCAATTGTATGCTAAGTTTAATAAATGTGATTTCTGGTTAAATAAAGTGTCATTTCTGGGGCATGTGATATCTGCAAAAGGTATAACGGTAGACCCTTCGAATATTGATGCAATTCTTCAATAAAAGCCACCTAAAAATGTTACAGAAGTGGGGAGTTTTTTGGGTTTGGCTGGGTATTATAAGAGATTCATAAAAGGTTTCTCTATTATTGCAATGCCTTTGACTTAGTTACTACAGAAGAATACCAAATTTGTATGGACTGATGCATGCCAAGGATGTTTTAAGAAGCTTAAAAGTATGCTGATAAAAGCTCCTATTCTTACTCAACCCGAGTCAGGTAAGGATTTTGTGGTCTATAGCGATGCTTTCAGAAATGGTTTAGGCTACGTTCTGATGCAGGAAGGCAAGGTAATTGCTTATGCCTCCCGACAACTCAAGACTCATGAAAAGAACTACCCTACTCACGATTTAGAGTTAGTAGCCATTGTTTTTGTACTAAAGATTTGGAGGCACTATTTATATGAAGAGAAATATTATATCTATTCAGATCATAAAAAGTTTGAAATATCTACTTACCCAGAAATAACTCAATCTTAAATAAAGATGCTAGTTGGAGTTGATAAAAGACTATGATTGTTATATCGATTACCACCCAGGTAAAGCTAATGTAGTGGCTGATGCACTTAGCAGGAAATTTATGTCAGGTAATATTAATATTCTTAAGTAAATAAGTATAAGTAATTGATATGTATTAGTGGCTAATAGTATTATTTATAGCTCTTCGAGCTATGAATGCCAGATTGATTTTAGCCTCAGATGGAGCTTTGGTAGTTAAATTACGAGTAAAGCTCGACTTTATGCATCAGGTTAAAGTTGCCTAAAAGGAAGATGTTCGGCTGATGACTATTAGGAGTAGGCTTCAGAGTGACAGTGTAAAAGACTATTCTTTATCTGATGATGGAAGCCTCCACTATAAGATAAGGCTATGTGTTCCAAACCAAGAAGAATTACAAAAGACTATTTTAATAGAAGCACATCACAATAGTTATGCCATGCATCCTGGAGGTAACAAGATGTACCAGGACTTAAAAGCTTTCTATTGGTGGCCATGTATGAAACAAGATGTGACATAATTTGTGAATAAATGCTTGATATGTTAGCAAGTAAAAGCTGAGCACCAAGTTCCTTGAGGATTGTTGCATCATTTGTTAGTACCATAATGGAAATGGGATGAGGTAGCCATGGATTTCATGACTGGTTTACCGATAACCCAGAAGAAGTATGATACCATATGGGTGATTATTTATCGGCTTACTAAATCTGCTCATTTTTTGCCTATACGGATGGATTATCCTTTATTTAGGCTGGCAAAAATTTACATTAATGAGATAGTAAGGTTACATGGAGTGACATCCTCCATTGTTTCTGACAGGGATCCTAGATTCACTTCTCATTTTTGGCAAAGTTTTCAAGATGCATTGGGTACAAGGCTCCGCCTTAGCACAACATTTCACCCTCAGACTGATGGTCAGTTAGAGCGGATGATTCAGACACTAAAAGACATGCTCAGATGTTGTATCCTAGAATTCGATAGCAATTAAAAAAATACCTACCTTTGGCAGAGTTTGCATATAATAACAACTACTAATCCAACTTGAAAATGGCCCCCTTTAAAGCTTTATATGGTAGAAAATGCAGAACTCCCCTTTATTGGATTGAATTGAGCAAGAGGAAGCTGATTGGTTCTGATTTGATTCGTGATTCTGAAGAGAAAGTGCAAATTATTAAAGGTAGATTGAAGAAAGCCATGGATCGTCAGAAGTCTTATGCAGACTTGAAGAGAAAGAATATAGAGTTTCAGGTCGGAGATCGAGTCTTTTTGAAGGTATCTCCATGGAAAAAGATTCTGAGATTTGGCAAGAAGGGCAAGTTAAGTCCAAGATTTATCGGCCTTTATGAGATACTTCAGTGAATAGGTCTTATAGCTTATCGGTTGAAGTTACCTTTGGAGTTAGATAAGATACACGATGTATTCCATGTGTCTATGCTTCGTAGATACAAGTCAGATCCAAGTCATGTAATCACACCAAAGGAGATTCAAGTGAAAGAGAACATGACTTATGAAGAGAAACCGGTGAAGATTCTAGCTAGGGAAATCCATCAGCTCGAGAACAAGCAGGTTCCACTAGTAAAGGTACTGTGGCACCATCATAATGTAAAAGAAGCTACATGGGAACCCGAGGCGACCTTTAGATAACAGTATCCCCAACTCTTCAATACAGGTAAATTTTAAGGATGAAATTTCTTTTAGTAGGGGAAAATTGTAATGGCCTCAATAATGATTTAGCCATGAATAGTAAATTTCGATGGTGAATAGGGTTATCGGGCTGCAAATTATACCCCGAAGTGAAAAATATTTTTTTGACCATCGGAAAGTATTGGTCATGATAAGTTCGAGGTTGAAATTTGAAGTGAAATAGAGGTTAAATAGGTATATGAAAGTAAAAAATATGAAAATAATAGCGAGTCAATTTTTTTACTATAGAGGGTTGACCAACTTTTACTGAATTTTAAAAATAGCAAATAAACTCCAAAAATTGCCAGATTTTGTAGATCTTAATAAAATTTCATGTAGAATATTTTGGTATAAAAAATAAATTTTTTGGTGATGTTAGTAGTTATCGAATCGGACCGGTAAAGGATTTCGATTGAGCTGAAATTTTGTGTACAACCTATTTTTAATGTGTTAAGAGTGGTGGACTCAAAATTGAAGTGAATTGGAGTTAGGAGGTGGGAGAATTTAATTAGAATTTTTAATAATTAGTTAGTGGGCTTTAAGTTAATGGGTTAAGCCCATTAGGCTTTACCCAATTTTTGGCCCACTAAGAAGACTATTTAAGGTTGAAGGATCTGCAAATTTTTAGCATTTTCCAGCCATTTCTTCAGCTCATCTCTAGGCCAAACCTCTTCTCCTCCTCTCTCTCTCTCAAGATTTCTTCAAAACTCCCTCAATTTCTCTTTAAAATCAAACACCCTAAATCTAATTCTACCCCTTTAGATGATTAATTAAGCCTCTAACCTTTGATTTAAGGGAGTTAAGCAAAGAAAAGACAAGAGAAAGTTTAGGGTGCTAAATTGAGGTAAGTGGAAATCATAATTTTAATTTAGTTTTATGGTACTTATAAGTAAATTAGGGTACCTAGAGTTTTTTATGTGGTTATTTTGAGCATTAGAAATCAAAAACCTAGAGTTTCATATGGTTAAAAATTTAGCCATGATAGGTTCACAAGAAGAAGATAAACTTACCAAGGCTAAAAGCAAAGAAAATGAAGTTTAGGCAAGCCAAAGCAAGAAAAAAAGGTTAGTGACTAATAAATCCTAACATTTTCCTTAATTTTGAATCAATTTCCTTTATGTAACTTAGGGAAAATATTGAGAAAAAGGTGTAAAATTGAAATTGACATTAGAATAGTAAAATTATACCTTGAATAAGCCTATTATGAAGCTTAAATAAATTTAAATGCTTATCTAAGGTAGACTTTCTTTATTAGCCGAATAGGATCCTAAAGGGAATTAATGTATATTTTGTGCATTTAAATGAAATTAAGCCATAAAATGACAATAATTGTGAAATAATGTGTTCATGAATTTTTGTGCAATTTATATGAATTATTTAAATATTTTAGAGAGAAGAATTTGGTTATGTTTAAGTGGAAATGTTGAGTTATTAAGAAATAATTATTAAATAAGTGAAATATGGTGAATTAATGTAAATTAAATAGTATTCTGTGTAAAAATAAAGGAAAAGTCAATTGATGAATTTTTTAGAATAAAAAGTCATTGAATTTGTTAAGAATAAGTGGAAATAAAATGAAAAATAGGTAAATTTTTGCCCTTGGTATTAGTTAGGCAGTCAAAATCTAGCTCAAGATATAATTGGCTGGCCATAGGAATATATATACCGCGGTACAAGTCATGGTGACTTGCTTTGCTATGGTATGATCACTGATCTCCATAGTATTTATTTGTTTTGTTATCTGTTTTGTGAAAAATGATCTTTTAGGGTCATTTCTCAGCCTGTTTGTGGCCCTGTGGGGTTCACGTCCTGTGTATCCGGTCTGAGAGTTTTATCGAGACTGTACTAGGGGCATTATGGTGAAAATATGAAAAAGTGTAAAAAAGATGAAAATGAAGTTTAAAGTAAAAAAAAAGGACCTAGTTGAAGGAAAATAAAAAGTTTAAGGGCAAAACGGTAATTTTACCAAAGTTGGCGTTTAATGAGTAAATATAATTAAGAAATGATTAACAAGAATAAAATGGTAATTTTGTATCCCAATAGTGTGAAAATGAAGTTTTATAAAACATAAGGACCAAAAATATAATTTTACTTGAAAACGATAAAACAAGGAGTAATTTGTAATATTTGAGTAAGTTGTAGGATAAAAATGAAATTAAATGAGTATAATGGCAATTTGGTAAATAACGGGCAAAAAGGGCAATTATGGAAATAAATGTGATATTAGGGATCCATTTGAAAATTTAATCAAAGTTTAGGCATTAAGTTAGAAGGAGTTATTAATAAATGGTTAGGTTGCTTTTAAAAGGAAACTGGGGAAAATGTGATTAATTGAAGATATTATTATAAGTTTATTTGCTTTTTGGTTTATGTATAGAATAATATTATGATAAAGGAAAGTATTAGGATTGTTAGCCACCTCTGGGCATATTTCATGCTCAGCACGTAGATTTTACTGCATGCAGTTACCGAAGAGCAGGAGCATTAATGCACATTTCGAAAGAAGAGTTGTTTGATATAGGGTAGTTTATTTTGTTTTAGCATGTATATATATATATATGTACAGATGTTGGAATTTTGTAACAAAGAACAAGTTTTAGATATGTATAAAGTTATATATATATATGATTACTAAGATGTGATGAGATAGATGTGAATGAGTTTGTTAGAATTTGAATTTTGAGATTTGAATTGGGTTTATTGATTATATTTGAATTGTTGTGTCTTTGAGAGGCTGTGTTATTATCTGCATTTCAGGGGGTTAATCAGAATTATAACTGTTATATTGCCGAATTTTTATAATTTAAATAGTAATTTCGGACAGTAATAGGTCAGCGACAATATAATTTAAGGGTATAATAATGGAATTGATTTGGAAATAAAAGTTAAGTAAATGGAAATAAGTAAGAAATTAAATTAGGAACAAGTGAAGCAAAAAGAAAAAATTCGACCAATTTACATTATTTCGTTAGATCTGAGTGATAAGGGTGTTATAATTTATAAATCGAGTCGAATCAAAATTTAATAAATCTATATATATATATGTCATGCTAGATAATAAATTTATTTTATGAGGCAAAGTTATGCTCTAGTATATATTTTATACATGTTGTAATTTACCCCTTTTTAAAAATGAATGGGTTGTGCTAATAGAATGTTGTGATCAGCGTGTGAAAAAGAATGAATAAAATTAATCAATTTAATGATCTGCTTGAAACAAATGAATTCTATAAATTTTTTTGCAATTTATTTATAATTTCTATTTTTTACACTTGAAATGCAAAAAAAAATGAAAATTAAATTTCATCAAATTCATTATTCCACTAAAATAGGTAAAATTTGCAAATAAATTCCTTATTTTTAAGAAATCAAATTTTAAAAAACTATAATACCCTTATTATAGTACATATATTAAATTGTTATTTTCAAAAATTTTTTCAACTTACAATCAATCATATATATATATATTGAAAATAACGATTCAATAGTTATTTTTTAATTTTTTATCATCACTATTTTTGTTGTTGTTGTTATTATTATTATTATTAGTATTCAAAATAGCAAAAAAAAAACTAAACAAAATAATTTTGTTAAATAACAATAATAACAACAACAACAACTTATTATTAATTTTTTAATATAAAAACCTACAACTTAATTTTTTAATAAAAATATGTATTTTGATTAGTTTTAACAAAATTATGGATAAATTTATTTAATTAAAATGCTCTACAAAGAGGTATAATATTACTATATTTAAATTAATAAAATTTTGATAGTAAATTGACTCAAATGTCATAAGAGTATTATTTTATCATAATAGTTTTCTAGTATATTATGTACTTAATTCAATACTAAAAATATATGCCGTTCATTTTATAAATATATAATTAATTTGGTAGTATGTAAATTTTATTCAGTTTTTTTTGCTTATTATTGAAAATTATTATCGAAAAAAAGTATAAAATTGACATTAAAAATATTTTAGGAAACTGCACATGTGCTTTAGATTACAAGTATGCTTTAATTAAAACTCAGGCTTTGAGTTCACTCGAACAACATGAGGAACAGAGGGTGAACAATTTGAGCAGTGGCTAGCAAACTCCTCCAACGGGATGGTTGAAACTTAATGTTGATGTTGTACTTTTTTTGGATCAGAAGAGGGCTGGGGTTGGTTTTGTTTTTAGAAATGCAGATGGTGTCTTCATGGCTGCTGGAAGTGGTCCTCTGCTGGGAGTCACGTCTCTTACTTTGGCTGAATGTCTAGCTATCAGGAAGGCTCCTAACTAGACTAAATCAAAAAGCCTGTATCATGTTATTATTGAATCAGACGCTCAAGTAGTTGTGCAAGCTCTCAACTCTCATTCCCACTCTGAGTCTGTACTCGGACTTGTTATTGATGACTGTCTCAGTTTATATTCTAGCCAAACAAATTTTAAGTTTGTGTTTGGTTAAAGGTTAGTGATAACTACGGAAAAAATATCTCCAAGACCCAAACATGTTGGCCCAAAATACTTGGCATAGCCCAGGCCCAAAAACAAAAAGGTAAAGTGTGAGCTGGAAGACAATACAGGAAAGCGTGAAGTTCGAACGGACGGATGGGACAACACGTCCTGTCAGCCTGCTAACACAAGCTAACGCCCATACTCTCCACCTGCTCCCTATCACATCGCCGCTCACCTGCTCCAATTACCGGTTGTCACCTCCCAAGGTACTCAAGTAGCCCTCCAAAGAACAGTGCTTTCCGAAGGTGAATAGCCTAAAATACAATAACTCCAGGTATTGAATATCTGAAACTCTCTCTGTAATGGCCTCAACACCGGGTCAATCTTCAACAGTGCTTTTCGAAGGTGAATAGTACTTTTTGGGCAAAAAATGATACCCGAAAGTCAAAAATATTTTATTGGACCATCGAAAAGTATTGATCATGGGGAGTCCGAGATTGAAATTTGAAGTGAAATTGAGGTCAAATGGACCTCCAAAGGTCAAAAATACAAAAAAGGCAGCGAGTCAATTTTCCTGGTAGAAAAGGTGACTTGATTTTGCGTAAATAATTAAAAATAGTAAACGAACTTCGAATATTGCCAGATTTTACGTGCCTACATGAATTTTTGTTTAGAATATTTTAGTGATGAGAATGAAATTTTTCGGTGACACCAACAGTTGTAGAATCGGACTGATAAGTTTGAATCAGACCGATAACGGACTCCATTTGAGCCAAAAATTTGCGTACTATTTATTTTTGAAGTAATGAGAGTGATGAAATTATTTTGGAGTTATTTGGTGGCTGAAAGAGAGAGAAATTTGATTGAACTTTAAAAAGGCCTAAATGTGCCTTAAGAGAAAATTAGGCTAAGCCCATTGGATTGGCCCAATTTTGGGCCCATTGGAGAGGTATATAAGAGGCAAAAATCTGAAAAAATCTCCAGAAATCAACTCATCTTCTTCCTCTCCCTTTCTTGGCCTAATTTTCTTCCCTCTCTTCTCTCTCTCTTTTGTTTCTTAATCACCCAAAATTTCTCATAAATTCCAACTTAGAAATTGTAGTTCCATCTCTCTAGAGTGTTAAAACAGCTTCTATTGGTTGATTTGGGCAAAGGAGGTTGAGAAAACAAATAGAGAAAGACAAAGGGATAAGTTGGAGTTTAAGAATTTTAATGATTTAAATTGATTTTTTAGTGGTTTTCCATATATTTTTTGGTGTAGATTATGATTATGAGCTTCGTTTTTGCATTTGAGAACAAGAAATTGAAGAAAACTAAGCTTGAATGGGCTGCCCTATGTAGGTGGTGAAGAAAGAGGGAGTTTTTCAAAGGACAAAGGCAAGAAAAAGGAAGCTCAGACTCCCTAGTTCAAGAGAAAATTGTGAGTGACTAGTTAATCTTTATATTTTCTAAGTTTATGAATTTTTCTTAATTATGTAATAAGGGTAAAAAATATTTAAAGTGGTTAATTGATACAATTATGTTAGGGTAAATGAAATTAGACATTGAAGAAGGTGAAGGCTTTAATGGATGAAATTTAATTTTTAGGAAGGTGTTTTTGTGATGGCCGAATTTAATTATAAGGGAAAATGGTAAGAAATTTGCATAGAAATAATATATGATAGCTTAAAATAATAGTAAAATTAATAATTAATGTCTATTAATTTTTAAAGAATATTTAAAAATTATTTGGAAATTTTTAAGATTATGTATAGTGTATGTACATAATGAATTTTGTGATTTATAGTGAATTAAGTGATTATTTTAATAAAAAATGACACTAAAGAATAAATAATGCATAAATAAATTTTATTGGCATTTATTGGATTTATAGGGATTTTATTGAAAATTTAATGTTAATGTGTATATTAAAACTAATTGAATTATTGGTTAATAATTGCATAATAATAGTGAAAAAGATGGAACAATATGAGATTAAATTATAGTCAATGAAAAAGAATAAAAAAAAGTCAACCGATAGATTTTCGAAAATAAAAAGAGTTTATAAAGTAATTATTATTGTGCCCTTAGAATTAGTCTGGCAGTAAAAACTAGTTCTGGATATAGTTGGTTAGCCATAAGAACACCATTTACCGCAGCGCAAGGCATGGCGACTTGCTTTGCTATGGATAAGGTCATTGATCTCCATAGTTTCAGTGTAAAGTGAAAGTAAAAAGTACAGTGCTCTGAGAATGGTTCCTTGGAAATCATTTCTCTTTTTAGTGGGGCCCGTAGGGTCCATGTTTTGTCTATCCGATCTGAGATTTTCTGTTGGATCTGTACTAGGGGCATAATGGTAATAAATTGAGAAAAAAATGAAAAGACAAGGAAAAAAAGAAAGTGAAAAAGGACCATAATGAAAGAAAAAGAAAATTTAGGGGCAAAATGGTAATTTTCTTCAAAAGTGTAAAAAGTTAGTAAATTAAGTGAGAATTGATTAAATAAGGATAATATAGTTAGATAATAGTTAAATTATTTAAAAAGTGAATTTTCTTGACAACAAGGACTGAAATGTAATTTTGCTTATAAATGACAAATTAAGTGTAAAGAAATGTAAATTGCTTCATTTATCAGTTTAAAGATTATAATTGAATTTATAATGGCAAAATTGTAATTGTGTGACTAAAATGAATAATCTTATAGAAAATGTTAAGTTAGTGTTTTGAATGTGATAATAACTGATTTTATAATTATGTTTATATATATATATATATATATATATATATATATATATATATATATATGTTAATACTTAAAAATAATAATGATAATATTAGGAAATGTATCGATTATTAGTCACCACTGAGCATGTTGATTGCTCAGCATGTAGTTTTACTGCGCGCAGGTAAACAGGAGCAGGAACAAGAATTCAGATTGCAGGATTTCTTTTAGAATGCTCTAGTTGTATAAATTTTGGCATGTATATATGAGTACAAACTTTACTTTTGATCATGTAATGTAAACGGAAGTTATTTTAGTAAGTTGTGTTTGGATTGTGAATGAAATGGAATGGATGACGGTGAATGGATTTAGTTTATATTATTGATTGTTGTGCCTCTGAGAGGCTGTGTGGCTTGTTTGCTTTTTAAGGGGTTAGTACTATATACAGCCGTTATATTGCAAAATTTTTATTAAATGCATAGTAAATTGGACAGTTGTAGGTTATCGGCGAAGGGTAGCTAATGATTAAGTAAATATTAATAAGGTTTTTAAATTTAGAGGTTAAGTTGGAAAAAAATTTTCAATCTTCGGTGCGTCGGAACAGTATTAGAAGAGATAAGGGTGTTACATTTTGTGGTATCAGAGCAGTGGTTTAGACGGTTCTAAGATCGAAGTGGGTGCAATGTTTGATTTAAATTAATTATATACATGCCAATTGTTATCTTGAGAAGTTGTTTTGGAATTAATGAATTCTTGCTCCCTTCTATTTTATAGTGAAAAGATGTCTGGTGAGCCAAGCGGTAAAGTAGGAGATAACAGGAGTGAGGCCTCAAGTAATTTGGGGCAACAGGAGGTCCCACAGCAGCAGGCACCTCCACCAGTAGCGCCTCCTCTACCTCTTCCTCCTCAGCTAGATTTCCTTAACCTAATGTCAGACTATATTCAGCAGTGACTTCAGGCTGCACAGGCTCAGGCATCGCCACAAGTCATTCAGGTTTAGCAGCTTGCTCCGCCTAGAAGAAGACCTATATTAAAGCAGTTGAAAAGATTAGGAACGGAGGATTTTACAGGTGAGGACCCTTTGACGCCAGCAGCTGCAGAGGTGTGGCTTTTCAAAATAAAGAGGTTATTTGAAATTACCCACAGTTCTGATGAGGAGAAGCTTGAGGGTATCATTGCCTTGCTACAGGGTCCAGCTTTCATTTGGTGGGACTCAATCCAGAGGCACACACCAGCAGACAGTTTGAATTGGAAGTTTTTCATTGATCAGTTTGAGAAGAAATATGTTGGGTTTAAATACAAGATTGCTATGCAGGATGCTTTCTAGAGGATGAGACAAGGCAATCGCACAGTGGCTGAGTATGACAGAGAGTTTGAGTGCTTGAGCGCTTATTTAGATGAGGGTTTGGCTACAGAAGAAAGATTATGTCAGCAATTTGAGAGGGGACTGCATACTAAGTTGAGGTAGATCATCGGGGCCCAGAAATACCCAGATTTGAGATCTATAATTGATGCTACTCTCAAGCTAGAAACTACTCAGAATGAACAAGCAGAGCGGCAATATCGATTTCAACAAAAAAGGAAGCAGGGATACAGTAGTGGGAGGTCAGGACAGGGTTAAAAGTAGAAGGATCAGCAGGCATCTCAGGGCCATCCACTAGCAGGCAGAGGACAGGATAGTGCCTCTCGTGACAAGTCTACTGCCACCACAGCATCTAGCACACCCCAAAGCAGAGATAGTGGATCAGCAGTACAGTGTGAGCACTGTGGCAAGACACACCCTAGGGAGTGCAGATTTGTGATAGGAGCTTATTTTAAGTGTGGGTCTAGAGAGCATCAGATCAGATATTGCCTGATGATATAGACTGCTTCAGTAGCTTCACCAACTTCTAGTACTGGATATTCTGCACCTCGTGGTCGTGGTAGGGGAGCAACCCCTAATCCGTCAGTCTCCAGACCAGTTGGCCAGTTGTCTCAGGGACAGAAGCGGTCGGAGGGACATACATATGCTGTGAGAGCTCGTGAATAAGAGGATGCTCCTGATGTGATTGTGGGTAAGTTTATTTTGTTATCTAAATCTGTATATGCATTCATAGATCCTGGCTCCACACACTCTTATATTAGCACAGAACTGGCATGGGGTAAAGGGATGAAAGAGGCCTACTTGGACCAGGACATCTTGGTGAGTAATCCTCTGAGACATAGTGTGGTAGTAAAAAAGATATATAGACAGTGTCCTATTGGTGTCCGGGGACATGTATTCCTGGCAAATCTTATCGAATTGCCCTTCCGTGAGTTTGATTTAATTCTTGGGATGGATTGGTTATCCGTCCACCAAGCGACTGTTGATTGCAGAAAGAAGAGGGTCACCCTACAACTTCAGAATGGTGATGATATTACTATTGTGGGTGTGAGATCTGACTTTCTGTCTTATGTGCAAAAAGATTGATCAGAAAAGGCTGTGAAGTATATATGTGTTATGCAGTGAAGGCGAAGAAAGATAGGTTAAAGGTGTCAGATGTACCCACTGTTAGGGAGTTCCAGGATGTGTTTCCAGATGACCTTCCAGGTTTACCACCTGACAGAGAGGTGGATTCTCCATTGAGGTTACTCCTGGTACTGCTCCTATTTCTATTGCTCCGTATAGAATGGCACCTGCAGAATTGAAAGAGTTGAAGATTCAGCTTCAGGAGTTGCTCGATAAAGGGATTTATCAGACCTAACACTTCTCCTTGATTGTGCATAGATTACCGGCAACTAAATAAAGTGACAATCAAGAACAAGTATCCCCTCCCTCGCATCGAAGACTTATTTGATCAGCTTAAGAGAGCGGGTGTCTTTTCCAAGATAGATCTGAGATTGGGTTACTATCAAATGGGGGTAAAAGAAGTTGATGTGCTCAAGACAACTTTCCGTACTAGGTATGGCCACTATGAGTTTTTGGTCATGCCATTCAAGCTTACAAATACACCAGCAGCCTTCATGGACCTGATGAATAGAGTTTTTCATCCCTACTTGGATCAGTTTATGGTGGTCTTTATCGATGACATACTGGTGTATTCCAAGACACCATAAGAGCATGATAGACATCTGAGGATTGTATTGCAGACATTGAGGGAAAAGCAGTTATATGCCAAATTTAGCAAATGTGACTTTTGGCTTAATGAAGTATCCTTTTTGGGCCATGTCATCTCTGCAGAAGGTATTAAAGTGGATCCTTCAAAGATTGAAGCAATCCTTTAGTGGAAGCCACCCAAGAATGTGACTGAAGTGCGAAGTTTTCTGGGTTTAGCTGGATACTATAGGAGATTTATCAAGGGTTTCTCCACTATTGCAGTTCCTATGACACGACTGCTATAGAAAAATGTCAAATTTGTGTGGACTGACAAGTGCCAAGAGTGTTTTGAGAAGTTAAAGATGATGTTGATAGAAGCTCCTATACTTACTCAACCTGAGTCAGGCAAGGACTTCGTGATCTATAGTGATGCTTCCAGGAATGGTTTAGGCTGCGTTCTGATGCAGGAGGGCAAGTTAATAGCTTGTGCTTCCCGAAAACTCAAGACTCATGAGAAAAACTATCCTACTCATGACTTAGAGCTAGCAGCCATCGTTTTTGCATTAAAGATTTGGAGGCATTACTTGTATGGAGAAAAAATGCTACATTTATTCGGATCGCAAGAGTTTAAAGTATTTGCTTACCTAGAAAGAACTCAATCTTAGACAAAGATGCTGGTTGGAGTTGATTAAAGACTATTATTGCTACATCGACTACCATTCAGGAAAAGCAAATGTAGTGGCTGATGCACTCAGCAGAAAATTTATGTCAGGTAATGTTAGTGCTTTTGAATGAATTTGTATAAGGTATTGATAAGCGTAAATGATTAATAGTGATCTTTGCAGCTCTTCGAACAATGAATACCAGCTTAAGTTTGGCGGCAGATGGAGCTATAGTAGCAAAACTACGAGTTAAACTAGATTTTATACATCAAGTAAAAGCAGCTCAGAAAGGAGATGACATACTAAAGGCTATTGTGGAAAAGCTACAACATAATAGTGAAAGTGACTACTCATTGTCAAATGATGGAAGCCTTTATTTCAAAGGAAGACTTTATGTGCCAGCTCAAGAAGAATTGAAGAAAGAGATTCTGACAGAAGCACACCATAGTAGCTATGCTATGCATCCTGGGAGTAATAAAATGTACTAGGATTTGAAAGTCTACTATTGGTGGCCAGGCATGAAGCGGGATGTGACTGATTTGTGGGTAAATGTCTAACATGTCAACAGGTGAAATCAGAACATCAGGTTCCTTCTGGACTGCTTCAACCACTTGTTATTCCAGAGTGAAAATGGGATTAGGTGACCATGGACTTTGTGACTGGGCTACCTATGACTCAGTGGAAACATGATGCCATTTGGGTAATAGTTGATCACCTCACCAAATCAGCTCATTTCTTGCCAGTTCGGATGGATTTCTCTTTGACCAAGCTGACAGAACTCTACATAAAGAAGGTGGTTAGATTGTATGGAGTGCCTACATCCATTGTGTTAAATAGGGATCCCAGGTTTACTTCTCACTTCTAGAAAAGTTTTCAAGATGCTTTGGGTACTAGACTTCGACAGAGCATAGCATTCCACCCTAAGTTTGATGGCCAATCAGAACGAGTGATTCAGATTTTAGAAGATATGCTTAGATGTTGTGTCCTTGAGTTTGGCACTAATTAGAAAAAACATTTGCCATTAGCTGAGTTCGCCTACAACAACAACTACCAATCTAGTCTGAAAATGGCTCCATTTGAAGTATTGTATGGTAGGAAGTGCAGGACTCCTTTGTGCTGGACTAAATTGAGTGAGAGGAAACTTTTGGGTTCAGATTTGATTCGTGACTCTGAAGAAAAGGTCTAAATCATTAAAAGCAGGTTA
Source organism: Excoecaria agallocha (assembly GCA_037975025.1). Taxonomy (NCBI): domain Eukaryota; kingdom Viridiplantae; phylum Streptophyta; class Magnoliopsida; order Malpighiales; family Euphorbiaceae; genus Excoecaria; species Excoecaria agallocha. The sequence goes on along the minus strand of CM075815.1, from coordinate 38,572,125 downwards.
AAGGAAGCAATAGATCGTCAGAAGTCATATGAAGATTTAAAAAGGAAAGATATAGAGTTCCAGGTTGGAGAAAAAGTCTTTCTGAAGGTATCTCCATGGAAAAAAGCTCTGAGATTTGGAAAGAAGGGCAAATTAAGCCCTAGATTTATTGGTCCATATGAGGTACTTCAACGAGTGGGTCCCGTGGCTTATAGATTGAAATTGCCAGCTGCTTTGGAGAAGATACATGACGTCTTTCATGTGTCGATGCTCCGCATATATAGGTCTAACCCAAGTCATGTGATAACCCCTGAAGAGATACAAGTTCAGAATGATATGAGTTATGAAGAAAGACCGGTAAAGATTTTGGCCAGAGAAATCCGACAACTTCGGAACAAACAGATTCCATTGGTAAAAGTCTTGTGGCATCACCATAATGTTGAAGAAGCGACATGGGAACCCGAAGTGACAATGAGACAACAGTATCCTCTGCTTTTCAATTCAGGTAAATTTTGAGGACGAAATTACTTTTAGTAGGGGAGAAATATAATGACCTCAACACCGGGTCAACCGTGAACGGTGCTTCCCAATGGTAAATAGTGCTTTTCGGGCCAGAAAAGACATTAGAAAGTTAAAAATATTTTATTGGACCATCGAAAAGTATTGGTCATGGGGAGTCCGGGGTTGAAATTTGAAGTGAAATTGAGGTCAAATGGACCTCCAAAGGTCAAAAATACAAAAAAGACAGCGAGTCAATTTCCTTGATAAGGAAGGTGACTTGATTTTGCATAAATAATTAAAAATAGTAAACGAACTCCAAATATTGCCAGATTTTGTATGCCTGCATGAATTTTTGTTTAGAATATTTTAGTGATGAGAATGGAATTTTTCGGTGACACCAGTAGTTATCGAATCAGACCGATAAGTTTGAATCAGACCGATAATAAATTTCGATTGAACCAAAAATTTGTGTACTATCTATTTTTGATGTGATGAGAGTGATAGAATTATTTTGGAGTGATTTGGTGGCTGGAAGAGAGAGAAATTTGATTGGGCTTTAAAAGGGCTAAATGGGCCTTAAGAGAAAAATAGGCTAAGCTCATTGGATTGACCCAATTTTGGGCCCATTGGAGAGTTATATAAGAGGTAGAAATCTGGAGAAATCTCCAGAAATCAGCTCATCTTCTTCCTCTCCCTTTCTTGGCCGAATTTCCTTTCCTCTATTCTCTCTCTCTTTTGCTTCTTAATCATCCAAAATGTCTCATAAATTCCAACTTAGGAATTGTAGTTCTATCTCTCTGGAGTATTAAAACAGCTTCTATTGGTTGATTTGGGCAAATGAGGTTAAGAAAACAAATAGAGAAAGACAAAGGGGTAAGTTGGAGTTTAAGAATTTTAATGATTTAAATTAATTTTTTAGTGGTTTTCCATAAATTTTTGGGTGTAGATTATGATTGTGAGCTTGGTTTTTGCATTTGAGAACAAGAAATTGAAGAAAACTAAGCTTGAATGGGCCGCCCTATGTAGGTAGTGAAGAAAGAGGGAGTTTTTCAAAGGACAAAGGTAAGGAAAAGGAAGCTTAGACTCCCTAGTTTAAGAGAAAATTATGAGTGACTAATTAATCTTTACATTTTCTAAGTTTATGAATTTTTCTTAATTATGTAATTAGGGTAAAAAATATTTAAAGTGGTTAATTGATACAATTATGTTAGGGTAAATGAAATTAGACATGGAAGAAGGTGAAATAAAGGCTTTAATGGATGAAATATAGTATTTAGGAAGGTGTTTTTGTGATGACCAAATTTAATTATAAGGGAAAATGGTAAGAAATTTGCATAGAAATAATATATGTTAACTTAAAATAATAGTAAATTTAATAATTAATGTCTATGAATTTTTAATGAATATTTGAAAATTATTTGGGAATTTTTAAGATTATGTATAGTGTATGTACATAATGAATTTTGTGATTTATAGTGAATTAAGTGATTATTTTAATAAAAAATGACACTAAAGAATAAATAATGCATAAATAAATTTCATTGACATTTATTGGGTTTATTGGGATTTTATTGAAAATTTAATGTTAATGTGTATATTAAAACTAATTGAATTATTGGTTAATAATTGCATAAAATTAGTGAAAAAGATGGAACAATATGAGATTAAATTATAGTAAATGAAAAAGAATAAAAAAAAGTCAACCGATAGATTTTCAGAAATAAAAAGAGTTTATAAAGTAATTATTACTGTGCCATTAGAATTAGTCTGACAGTAAAAACTAGTTCTGGATATAGTTGGCTAGCCATAGGAACACCATTTACCGCGGTGCAAGTCATGGCGACTTGCTTTGCTATGGACAAGATCATTGATCTCAATAGTTTCGGTGTAAAGTGAAAGTAAAAAGTGCAGTGCTGTGAGAATGGTTCATTAGGAATCATTTCTCTTTTTAGTGGGGCCCATGTTTCATGTATCCGATCTGAGATTTTTTGTCGGGTCTGTACTAGGGGCATAATGGTAATAAATTGAGAAAGAAATGAAAAGACAAGGAAAAGTAAGAAAAGAAAGTGAAAAAGGACCATAATGAAAGAAAAAGAAAATTTAGGGGCAAAATGGTAGTTTTCCCCAAAAGTGTAAAAAGTTAGTAAATTAAGTGAGAATTGATTAAATAAAGATAAAATAGTTAGATAATAGTTAAATTATTTAAAAAGTGAATTTTATTGACAACAAGGACTGAAATGTAATTTTGCTTATAAATGACAAATTAAGTGTAAAGAAACGTAAATTGCTTCATTTATCAGTTTAAAGATCATAATTAAATTTATAATGGCCAAAATGTAATTGTGTGACTAAAATGAATAATCTTATAGAAAATGTTAAGTTAGTGTTTTGAATGTGATAATAACTGATTTTATAATTATGTTTATATATATGTGTTAATACTTAAGAATAATAATGATAATGTTAGGAAATGTATCGATTATTAGTCATCACTGAGCATGTTTAGTGCTCAGTGTGTAGTTTTATTGCGCGCAGGTAAACAAGAGCAGGAGCAAGAATTCAGATTGCAGGATTTCTTTTAGAATGCTCTAGTTGTATAAATTTTGGCATGTATATATGAGTACAAACTTTACTTTTGATCATGTAATGTAAACAGAAGTTATTTCAGTAAGTTGTGTTTGGATTGTGAATGAAATGGAATGGATGACAGTGAATGGATTTAGTTAATATTATTGATTGTTGTGCCTTTGAAAGGCTGTGTTGTTTGTTTGCTTTTCAGGGGGCTAGTACTATGTACAATCGTTATATTGCAAAAATTTTTATTAAATGAATAGTAAATTGGACAGTTGTAGGTTATTGACGAAGGGTAGCTAATGATTAAGTAAATATTAATAAGGTTTTTAAATTTAGAGGTTAAGTTGGAAAAAAAAATTTTTCGGTCGTCGATGCACCGGAACAGTATTAGAAGAGATAAGGGTGTTACACTCTCTCTAAGCACTCATTCTCTAAAAGCTAATAACTTAAGCTTTAGAGTGCTAATGCCCGGGTCCGATTGGACACTCCTTTTTGCAGGCTCTGTCATTCGATCGGATCATCGACTGTCAACTCTCCTTCTTACAGATAAAGACAAATCTTGCTTTATTATTTGGTGCTTTCGTTGAGAGTCATAGCAGATTCAAGATTCAACGAGCACAAAGCTCTTAGAGGATATCATCACAACAACCACGACAGATCTAAACTCTTAGGGATAAGAGAGAGATCTTTCAGATCACCAGTCAGGGGTAACCCCCTCCTAAATTTCGACGATGTGGTCGCACGATAGCCGAAGGGCGCCCCTGTTACTATCAAAGATATGCGTGTCATTCTTAGTGACTTTGCTAAAAGCGTGGTCCAAACTCTGAAAAAGGGACAATACGCCCAAGACTTTTGAAAGAGGTCATGAAATGGTTTTTATGGCCGAAGACTTCATAAGAAGAAGAAACAGGGAAACCTTCATGAAGGAGCCGCGAACACGTGATGTCGTAAGGCAGAGAGAAAGAGTCCTAGGGAGGGACGATAAGGGCAAGCGGACAATGTCCTCAAGTAGATATGCTCCTTACATCCCCAGTGGATCATCCACCTTACTCGTCGGCGATGATCCATCCCTTATGCACACACCTTATCACAGTTGCTCCTACAAACCTGAAAAGGAGTTCGCTTCCACAACAGGTGGACGAAGGGAAGATAAATGGTTCGAACGAAAACTCCAACAATTAGGGTTAATGAAACCCAGGAAATGTGTATTTAAGGGGAATACCGACAACAACATCGCCTCCCCTTTCTGCCGGAAAATTACGATGTCTGAGCTGCCTTTTAGGTAGAGGGATGTGATGATGGATAAATATACAGGTAAAACCAATCCCATCATTCACCTTGCGGAATTTTTGATTAAAGTCTAGGTCTACACCTATGATGAAAGGATTGCCTGCAGAGTTTTTCCAACCACCCTAGGAGAAGATGCTTTGAAATAATTCCTCGGACTCCCTCGAGAATCAATCACCTCCTTCAAACAACTTAAGGAGTTGTTCATGATGCAATTCCCTATGCAAACACGCATGTCAAAGTCGGTAAGTGACCTGTGTAACCTCTACCAAAGAACATATAAAAGTCTCAGAGACTACATCGATCGCTTCCAGCCCACAATGTCGGAAGTAAGGGATTTGAGCGTGGAATTGGCATCAAATGCTTTGGAGAGAGGCATCACGGATCGTCCACTTTCTGAATCATTGATAGCAAGGCCACTGATTAGCTTATCTAACCTGATAGATAGGGTCAAACATCACATCCAGTTAGATGATGCTCTTAAACCCAATAGAATAGGGAAGAAGACCAATGTCATGGATAGATTGCAATATCCAGACGGTCGGCCCTTCAACAGAACCTTCCCATCCGATCAGTTAGAAAGGAAACTTAATCGGTCAGCCTTCTCGAGGATTATGGAAAGGGGAAAGGAGATTGAACGAGGTAAATTCGATCGTTACAATAATCAGTTGGCTGAAACTTTCACTCCACTTGACGCCGGTCCCATAAAAACATTGATGAGCATTAAGAGAAAATACATGAAATCTAACCAACCCAAAATGTCTAAATAAGATAAGAAACAATGGATACCGCGACAAAGGTCATAAGTTGCGCAAAGCTGTCAGGCACTCAAACCAACGGGTCGAAAAGCTTCTGTAAGCGGTCCAGCAACGGGAGAAAGGCGTCCGACTTAGACGAATACGACAAGAACGAAAACCAACACAAGCTGACTGTCGAGGTCATTGAATAACAGCAAAATCAGGTGTAATTATTATAATTTGAGTCCCCATTAATGTATTGTGTTAAAGTCGTTGCTCACCCAGTCTCCCGTAATAAGCGCTGGATTGCCAGTTCATTTTGATATTATTTGTTTAAGATTTATATTTAATTCTTTAAAGATACAACAACATGTGAAAGGTTGTTGAAACAAATAGCAACCCGATGCATACAAAATGAGTGTCTTCAGGAAACAAAAAATGGCCTAAAGATAGGTATGTGTTCAAACTCATGAATTTATTACTTAACATTAATCAAATATATTAACTCTCTCTCCAGTGAAAACAACCTTCGGATCGAATAATCTTGCCATCGGGAGTTCAAAATGAGGGCCTATAAACCTCACCCCGATTGGTCAGAACAACTCCACCGACAAAGTACATATCAAAATATATCCCAAGTGGATTCGGTCTCCATAAAGATTAATTCTGATTGATGGTCCATCCCAACTGATGTATTCAACTTAGTAAAACTTAATCGCTAGGTTCGATGTTCATCCTGAGCCCAAAATGTGAAAGCTTTTTTCCATTATAATATCGGCTTCCTCGCTAGGTTCGATGTTCATCCCGAGCCTAAAATGCGAAAGCTTTTCTCCATCATAAGTTTGTCTGCTAGGTTCGATGTTATCCCCAAACCAAAAATGCAAGATACCTCTATTTAATCTCCACCGACTCAATCACTAGGTTCGATGTTTATCTTGAACCCAAAATACAAAAGTTTACAATAAAATACAAAATCGCCAAATCTTCTGGACATTTGGCCAATAGTATCTTTGAACTGGACAATATTCGCAAAACCACTAACGACATAGACCGATTGGTCAAGTATTATTCCAACCGCCAAAGTGCGGACTAAATTGATGAATCTACTTTAGTCACTCTAGGAATGAGGGCTTAATTCCGATTGATATTACATCCTGATTGACAAATCAATATGATAGAACTTGTATGATAGGCTTGACACAGTTGAAGATGCAAAAATTGAAATTCATTTATTTACAAGATAAGATGTCATTTTGAATCAAAGATGCGAAGGTCAACAAGATGGAAAGCTCATTTGCTGTGCATGACTCTAATACAAATGACCGATCGGATTAATCAATCGGCAATCCTAAGAGTTAAAGATTATAATACTTGAAAAACATCTCCAAATTCAGGAAGTACTCTCCTTCGTTGATTTTACATTTTCTCCTTAGTTAATTTTTGGATAAATCTAGCTTGAAATTAAGTTTGCAGTACGAAGACACAATTGAAAAGCACACTGAATTATATTCATATGTAAAAGTTTGTACAAAATGAAAATTCTAACAGAAAGAAAACATTACAAAGAAAAACTATGCTTCTATGTCTACTATTTCAATAGCAGAAGAAGGCCCTACAATCGCCTTAGTAGGAGGCTGGGAAGACTTCGCCGGTTCTCCAGAAGCATTCTCTATCGGCAAAGAAGCTGTAGCTTCAGATCTAGTCTCTGCACCAGCATTCGGTTGAGATGATGCGAGGTCTTGAGAAGCCTCAAGATCGTCATCACTAGTTGGAGGATTGGCCAAAGCATTTAGGTCATCCATCCAGCTAAGATCAGCCTCAGGGAAATGCCTACCGGCCTCATAAATTAGTCGAGTCAGCAACCTTCATTGAGCCTCTCCTAACTGATCCATAATGTCTTCTTTTTGAGTAAAAAGTTCTTTCCCAAGCTTTCTTCTCCATGCCATCTCTTTTTTTATTAGGGCAGCTTGCAATGAATTTCCCTCGCCTCACAGAAGGTCAAGCTCAGTATTGGCCTTTGAGCACTCAGCAGTCAAACATGTATATTCACCCCTCAACTTGGTTGCCTCTTCATCGAATTTTTGCCTTAAGGCACTTTCAGCAGTTAGACGGGCTACGTCCCCTTCAAGGTGGTCAACCTCTTTTTGCTGAGATTTCAGATTCTGAGAAAGACGAGTGGATTTTTTTAGCTTTTCAACCTCCAATTGGGCAAGCAAAGACTCCTTCCTGGCTACATCATATTTGGCCTCTGCTTCTCTCCTAACCTGATCAACGTCCTTCCATCTCCCTTGACAAAAGGCGGCCAAGCCATGTAAGTGCAAACCCCTTTTTATTAACTGAAACTCAAAAGAGGAAAAAGAAGGGTTAATTAACCAAGAAGACAACAAAAAAAGGATCTCCTATTGCCTTAAAGTCTCCCATTACAAGATCATTCAGGATGAAAGTTTTGAAAAATACCTTCAAACTTTGCTGTTGAAAAAGGCTGCACTCTTGGACAAGTGTGTTAGGATCTCCCATTGCCTTAAAGTCGCTCTCTTGAAGCATACCAGGGCACAAAAAGTTCGCTACTACTTTATTATCAGTAAACCAGTCATCGCCAAATTATTTTTTCAAAATCTCTTCCAGTGATGTAGCCCACCTTTCAGAAATTCTGGCAGTAACAGTCCGAGCTGGTTCATCCCGGATGGGTTATTTGCCTCTTGCGATAATCCTAACATCCACAATGGCTACCAGCTCGACAACTTTTTTCCTGACTGCCTCTTCAACCTTTTTTTGGGCAGCTCCATCTGCTGGGGTTGAGTTTGCTTGAGCCGATCTCCTCTAATGTTGAGCTAGTTGCTCTTTTTCTGAATCAGTCTCATCCCTTAAAAGAAAGCACCGCAGGGGATGCTGACCCTCAGTTGAAGGCTGGACAGCGGCTGATCCTGGAAAGGCCTGAGGGGGATGGAAAACAGGAGCACTTGCGGAAGGAGTGGAAGCCTGAACTTCTGAAGAAGACACAAGCTTTCTCTTTTTTGACCTTCTCTCCTCCTTGGTAGCACGTTCTGCCTCAATCTTCGCCTTAGCCCGATCAGCCAATTGCTTAGCAACGTCGTCTCCTTTAGCCATCACGTCTGTAGTTATATCACAAAAATAAAAGATAAGTATTCTCTCCAACTGATATGTATTTTATAAACATGCAATGCATGATGGTCAATATGTACTTCTCCCATACTCTAATTATGATGCTCATGTTCTGTGTTAATGCCAGCATCGGAGTTTGAAGACCCGATCGGATTGCCAATAAGATATGTGGAATCATATGGGTTTCCATGTCTTGTCATAGCGCCCAAAAACTTTTCGATAGTGCTCTCATACAAAAGACTGACCTGACGCTCGGTCTTTTAAGGAAATAGCTACATCCGGTCGTATCAAAGACACTCCAAATTCTCCGGCCATTTCTGCCAAAAAGAATTTCTCTTTGAAGCCTTGCATGAAGAGTAGGCCAACAAACAGCTTCATCTGCAGTCGGCTTGTAAGAAAATGAGTGAACAGATCTAAAGTTGGCGCCATTCTCTCCATCTCACAAAGGATCTTGAAGCAGGACACTATTCTCCATCCGTTCGAATGAAGTTGATTAGGGGTGATTCTATAACCTTTAAGAATCGCAACCTCGAAGGCATCAAAAGAAAGCCTCAACTTGGCATCCAAGCTCCACAAACGACAAATAAACCACTCATTGTTCTCACGACCAAAAGGTCCCTTGGTCCTTGCCATGGAATTTGGACAGGTCATCACAAAGACCTATGAGGAAAGATTGTATCGTGAATGGATCTCAACCACTACATCCTGCGTGAGTTTCGAAGGACGAGCCACAACTTTATGATCTTTATAAGCTTCAAGAAAGCTCTTGTCTAAGTACTAGTTGCTGCTCAAAGCCATCTTTCATGGAGGGAGAGAAGTAATAATGGTATTATGAAAAATGAAGAAAATAAAAGGCATGAATTGTTCACTTACTTGGGTAATGTAATCTCCCTGAGAAAAATGCTGAAATCTCCAAAACTTAATGCTGAAATCTCCGAAACTGGAAGCCTAATAAATTTCGCTAAAGAAAGCTAAAAACAAAGCCCACAAAAGAGAATTTGGCAGAGTTTTGTTAAGAATTGTAGAAAAATGATGGAAAAATTCCCTCAAAGTCACCTATTTATAGGCTTAAAGCTTCTAGAATTCTTCAACCGCTTCTCTGCTGGATAATCACCACGTGTCTCCAATCTATTATGGCGATTACGAAAAATGAAGCGTCACCCTCGGCTTGCACACCTGCAATAAATGCATAATGGTTGTAACAGACGCGACTTATCAGATTCAAGCCAATTTAAAAAAAAATCCCGCCAAAAAGTCGATAATCGCTCGATCAGACCCTTTGGAGGGGGACAAGTGATAACTACGAAAAAAAACATCTCCAAAGTTCGATCAGGTTGGCCCAACAACACTTGACATGGCTCAGGCCCAATAACAAAAAGGCAAAGTGTGAGCTGGAAGACAAGACAAGAAGGCGTGAAGTCCGAACGGACGGATAGGACAACATGTTCTGTCAGCCCACTGACACAAGCCAACGCCCATACTCTCCACCTGCTTCCTATAACATCGTCGCTCACCTGCTCTAACTGCCGGTTATCACGCCCCAAGGTACTCAAGTATCCCTCCAAAGAACTCCTATAAATAGCCTAAAATACAATGGTTCCAGGTATTGAATATCTGAAACTCTCTCTCTAAACACTATTTCTCTAAAAACTACTAATTTAAGTTCCGAAGTGCTAACATCCGGATCCGATCGGATATTCCTTCTTATAGGCTTTGTCATTCAATCGAATCATCTACTATTAATTCTTCTTCTTACAAATAAAGACAAATCTTGCTTTATTAGTTAGCGAATTCTGTTGCTCATAGTTTAGCAAGAGTCTCAAATATTATATCCGACTTTCATATTTGGTTGAATTCACCATCAAACTTTTTTTTTTCTCCGTCTTGCTAGCTGATTTCTTTTAATAAAATCATTTTCATTTAAAAAAAACAGAAATAAATTATTTTATTTATTTATTCCAAATATAAAAATAAAAATAAAAGTGAATCCTTGATCATTGCAATTTTACCCGGTAAAAGACCGGCCGAATAAGTGAGGGTGAAAGAGTTCAGCGCGAACACTTTGATTCACTTGTCGAATTTGCACGGATTGCCGGTAAGCTTTCGCTAGTGTTCATAGCTGATGATTCTGAGTTTGGTCTGGGTAGTAAATGATTGTAAACAATTCCTTGATATTAGAAAGGATTTCTGTTGTCTAGTTTAAAAGGCAACCGAATGTTGGCGCTCATACACTTGCTGGAGCTGCCTCATCAAATACACTTGCTTGTTCCCTTTTGCTAATTAAATACTGTTTTTGAGTATTACTACATCCCAACACCCAACGTATAAACCCAAGCATTCTCTATTATATGATGGGAGGAAGCTAGTGTAGAGGGAGATGGCAAAGCGATGCCTCAACTTCGATGTATATTAAAATGCGAAATTCCAAGTTAGGAGGTTTGCTTCTAGGATGCTCTAATTCGTTCTCCAGCTATCGCGCACTTCTCTCTTCAACTCGCCCTATCAGTCCTTTCTCTACGTTCTTTCGCACACTCTCTAATTCTTCATTTTTGATCCGTCGTCCTTTTTCCGGCTATGCCGCCGAGCAGTTTTCCGATGACGACTATGAGTGCGATTTTGAGACACATAAGGTTTTGTTTCTCTTTCTTCAATTTGGGATTTTTATAATTTGTGGATTTTAATTCTGAACTGCTCTTTCTATCTTCAAAATCTCAGGCATCTTCTTCGGTGGCCAATATTGACGAGTGGAAATGGAAACTCAGCTTACTATTGCGAAGTGAAACTGACCAAGAAATCGTGTCTAAAGATAGAAAGGATAGAAGGGATTATGAGCAGATTTCAAACCTAGCCAAAAGGATGGGTCTTTACAGGTAAATGTTGCAGCATTTTCTGAGTATTTTTCCTTTCATTTTGTTCTGTCACTGATTGACTTGATATGAGTCCTGCTTTGCTAGTGAAATGTATGGAAAAGTGGTGGTTGCTAGCAAGGTTCCCCTTCCCAACTACAGACCAGATTTGGATGATAAGCGGCCCCAAAGGGAGGTAATTATTTGTGAAGCTTTTTGAAATGCATTTATACATGTATGCTACTTTTGGGATTTTTTTTTTTAAAATCTCTTAACATTATTTCCTTATTCTCCTCATTGCAAATATTTTCGTTTGTTTATTATTTTCTTGAAGGTGGTACTCCCACTAAGCTTACAAAGGAGGGTAGAGGGCTTACTTCAGGAACATCTTGATAGAACTCGGCTATGTTCTGGAGAAGTTGGTGACTGCACAGACAATGCTAAGTCTGTTGATCAGGTTGAAGATGCTAGTGTGGATGACAATTCAGAATCTTTCCTAGATGGCTCCGTAATGGAAAAGGTTCTCCAGAGGAGGAGTTTGAGAATGCGGAATATGCAAAGAGCGTGGCAGGTTTATTTTATTTGTTTATCTTAGTTATCCCGTACATTAACTACTTTCAATTTGAGTCTAGAGATTTTTCGAGCGTCCAACCAATATATCAGAACTTGTAGGTAGGCGTCCTAGTACAGCCTGTCAATTTCTCAAGATAAATGTCTAAAGATGGCTCCTAGAGTATAGTGGGTACTAATAGCTTAAGGTGAAATGCAGGTTCTCTTTAATAATTGATTGGGCAGTTTTATGTGTTTCCATTTGCAAACTTTTAAATGATGTTGTCAAATGGATGCAAAAGATTTTTTGGTCTACTTAGCCACTTCAACAACCAAGCAACACTCTGCACCCAAGTTTTGCTGAGGCTAAAATAGAAGTTTCATATTTGGTGCTTGTAATTTGTGGCTGCACTTCATTTTTATGAATCTTCCTGTATATTTCTTGTTATATGATTTACAATTCCATTGTCTTTTCTTGCACAAAGTATTTATCCTCACTTTTTAAAATCTAAATTTCAGTGCATAAATCCAATTTAATTAAGCACTGTGTTATGGGGCATTCTGTAGGCTGACGATGAATTAGTTCAAAACTCTAAACTTTGCATATCTCATGTCTTTTTGTCATGGTATTTCATGCCCAAACATATTTAGGTATTCATTTTAGGTTCTCTCTCAATTGATAATTTCTGTAATATAAATTAAATTTTCTAGGATGTTATTTATTTATTTATTTTTGGTTGATTTACTGAGCATAGAGCTCCTTGTTTTGGCACTAAGATGGAAGGGTCATATATTTGTTTCTTCAAATGAACAAAAAAGGATGGAGCTGTTTGAGTTTTAGCTTAGGCTTAGTGATGTGTTAGCTGTATGTTTTTTGTGGAAACTAAACTTAAGTCCCTTTTATATTCTGTCATCACGGTTTGTACCTGGTGCTCTTCCTTTGCTTATTAATACCTCTATGGAAAGGTTCCTATTGAATTTTTATTTATTATTATTATTATTATTATTATTATTATTATTTTATGAAGTTGATTGATTGTTATTGCTTACCTTGAGTTGTATGTAATCTTCCAGACTATGATCTGAATGCACTGTTTTTGTTTTATAGGAATCACCTGAAGGCAAGAAGATGATGGACTTCCGTAGATCTTTACCTGCCTTCAGAGAAAAGGAAAAATTGCTTCAAGCAATAGCAAGGAATCAGGTAAAATCATGGAACGTTTAGGCTGCTTTTTGGTTAATATAATGTACAGGTTGAAAACTTCTCAGTTTGCTTTTTCGTGATCATTTCCCCATCAGTATCCTTATACATTCTACACGTTTTCTAGATTTCTTTCAGGATTTTTTTCTGACATATCTGTTCAAATGGGAATCATTGGAGACTTAATGTTTTGATGCTTTATTAATGCATAATAATTTATTATTGATTGAAGAGCACAGTATTTAGAGCATATACTGGATATACAAATTCATAATGCTCTGAGTGATTGAAAATAAGAGCTGATGCCTAAAATATTGTTTTCATGAACTCAAACTTAACTCTGAAGTTCTGTTTTGTTTAAATACTGGGTAAGAATTTGGGAGGAATAATTGTTTGGGAAATAGTTCACCAAGAGAATAGTTGAGTTATTTTGTAGTATTGTACCTTATAGCACAAGAAGTTGGTGGACAAATGGTTTAAATCTAACAATTTTGTATTGTGATGATACTTTTAGTATTAAAAACAATTAGGTTAATGGGGAAAAAATTATTACTTTCAGTTGCTAATTACTCCAGGGTACTGCTTTTCCCCCTTTGTGGGCCTACCTGGCGCAGACCCGGATTAGTTGGGCTTATGGGTTTCGGGTACCAGATGGATTATCCAAAAAAAAAGGACATGGATGTTTCAAACAAATCCACTAATAAAGATAATGTTTGCTTTATTTGTTTAATTTGATTGTATTTTTTATTGTCCCCTCCAACTCCAAGCAAACTGACAATTGGAATGCTTGTTTAGGAAGAGAATGTGTGTTGCTGATATTTAAGTACAGTAGTTGCAGGCCTTTGTGTAATACAACAACCAGCTAGTGTGGTTCTTAAGCATGTGGTAAATGCTTCAAGCTCCTAGTAATGACTTTTGGGTACCATTTTTCAAGCAAAATAATCCAATCTAATTTGTCAAAATGTGAACTGTCTCAGCTGGTTCATATTGGACCAGTTGCTTTGCTGGTGTTATTTCCTAAGGCCTCATGTTTTTATTGGGTGATCTGGTTCGACTAAAATTGAGAGTGCAACATATTTCTCTATGTTTAATGGAATGTGAATAATGGCATAATTGCTATAATTTCTCTTAAAACGGAACTTTTAGCTGTATAACTGTCAATAGATTTTTTCTAGGCTTCCTAGTATGGGGGGGGGGGGGGGGTTAGCATCTTAGTAAATTAGGTAACGTTTTAGGGTTGAAAATTTTTGTTTGTCTGTTATTAAGGATTGACATAATGTTATGTGGCTTTATATTGAGTTGCAGCAACAATTGTCCATTATGCAGTTCCCCTGTTTATGCTTGTTTCTTTAGCGGTTTTAATTTTTATGATAGTAGTAGTTCGTTAGATACAAGAATTTTAACAGGTTATGGTTTTCGTAGGTTATAGTAGTTTCAGGTGAGACTGGATGTGGTAAAACAACACAACTTCCTCAGTATATATTGGAATCAGAAATAGAATCTGGCCGTGGGGCATTCTGCAGTATAATTTGTACACAGCCTCGAAGAATATCTGCTATGGCTGTTGCGGATAGAGTGTCAACAGAAAGAGGAGAGCCTCTTGGTGAATCTGTGAGTCTTGACTCTGGCAAAATTTCTTATACAATGACTATATTTATCTGCTAAAATAATCACTTTTTTTTTTTCCTCTTCGAGAACTTCTTTGTTCTAGTTGCTATACATTGACAATTTTTTCCCAGGTTGGTTTTAAAGTTCGACTAGAGGGAATGAAAGGAAAAAACACCCATCTGCTTTTTTGTACCAGTGGAATCTTACTCAGAAGGTTACTCAGTGATAGAAACTTGAATGGTATAACCCATGTTTTTGTGGATGAAATTCATGAGCGAGGAATGAATGAAGGTTGGCTGTAGTACGATTTGAGTTTATTGCCCTTTATTTGTATTTTATTTTTTAAAGAGGCTTTTTGCAAATTCTTTTTTTTTTTCATTCATTGGCTTCTTTGTAACAGACTTCCTATTGATTGTGCTCAAGGATCTTCTTCCTCGCCGTCCGGACTTGAGATTGATTTTGATGAGTGCTACTCTAAATGCAGAACTTTTTTCCAACTATTTTGGTGGAGCACCAAAAATGCATATTCCAGTAAGATAAAAAAATGATTTTTGGTACTTGACATGGTGTTAAAATTGTATTGGTGTCTGGGGAGTGGTTGCTTGTCTATATTAGTTAAATAATTTCTCCTTTGCCATCTGTCTTAATTAACTTGGTTTCATGACTTAAAGTAGTTCTTCTCTTCAAATGGTTCTTTTATGGATTTTGGGTTTGTGGAAGTTTTAACTCCGAAAATAGAGAAGAAAAGATAGAGAGAAAGGTGAAAAAATTGTTGCAAATGATTGCTTGGTTATCCCCTCAAGCATATGGGGTTCATACATACAAAATTACATAAGATTTTGGGAACTCATAGCTAGTATACTGGATACACAGTAATTGTAATAACACGAATACAATCTATCTCACTATGTTTCATTCTTGAAGCAATATGCAATGTTTCTTGATTGTTACAAATCAACTTCATCTGCTTGACTTATCCATACTTTAGTTCTTCAAGCTACCGGTTCGACCAGATAATTTCACCCGTAGTTAAGGCCATTGCTAGATACTCTGCTTCGACACTCAACCTTTCAACAAGCTCTTGCTTTTTACTTTTCCCAAATAATTTCACACATAGTTAAGGCCACGGCTAGATAATTCCAAATGCTTGTTCTTCCATAATATCTTGTGTATATTTCCTCTATGAAATAGCAATGCTAGTACTAGATTGTGCCACCTCAATTCCAAGACAGTATTTCATCTTTCTAGATATCTGGTTTGAAAATGACTGAAGAGATGCCATTTCAGTTCAGCATTAGATATTTGGTTTGAAAATGACTGAAGAGTTGTTATTTCAGTTGTGCAATCCCCTCTAGACTGTCACCTGTGATAGTAATATCATCCACAGAGACTGCCATATTGATGCATTTGCCGTGGTTGTATGACTATAAAAAAACAGAGTGCTATTCGTCACTTATATGCATCCTGAATTTTTGAAGAAGGGTACTACACCTCCCAAACCAAGCCCTTGGAGATTTGTGCAGTTGACACTCTAGTCCAAACTCCCTCTAAGCAACAAACTTTGGCACTTGCTTCATTTAGACTTCTCCAGTTATATCTCCATGCAGGAAAACATTTTTTTTTTTTCTGACTAATGGATACTCCAGTTATTCATGGAAGCAATGGAGATAAGCAGGTGGACAAAGTCAATCTTGGTGACTGGAGAGAATCTGTCCCCCCATAATCTAGGCCATACATCTTGGTGTAGCCTTTTGCAAGCAGTCAAGCCTTGAGACGCTCACTATTGCCATCATGATCAATTTTGATTTCATAGATCCAGAGACAACCAATTGGATTTGCAGGAGGTAGTGGGACAAACTCCTAAGTATGATTATGATGAAGAGCGGTCTTTTCCTCAATCATGGTCTCCCTCGAATCTGGATGTGCTAGTGCTTCACTGACATTCTTTGGCACATAGACAGGTGATAAATTGGAAATAAAAACATAATAGGAAGGTGACAACCAAATATAATTCAAAAATTGTAAATTTGATGAGGGTTTCTAGTGGAGTGAGTATCTTTTATGGTGGCAATAGGTTCACTACTGTTTTCCGTTGGCATCACCAGCTTTGGAGAAAATGCTTGAGCAGGATAAGAGTCACTTCAAGTGCATATTGGTTCCGTTCCTGCATTAGGATTATCATCTGTTTCTAGAGGAGCTTGTTACATGATACACAGTAATTGTATTCACACACAATCATAGTGTTTACATACACACCATGAAAAAAGTATGCAGGGGCTGGTTAAACAGCTGCATAAAACCAATGGCTGCTCCTGGTCTCAGAATTGTTTGAAAACAACTAATTTCTAGTGCAACTACATGCAAGAAAATTTATCATATTTTCATGCAAAGATATCCTTTAAAAACTGGTTTTTTAGCGATGTGTCTGCAAAAACAGAACACAGAAGATTTATTTCTGCTTTCTGGGCCTGTTCCCCTTTCTAAATGGTTCTATATTTTAGTCTTTTTTTTGTATAACTTTTAAAATTACATGTATAAAGATGTCTCAATTATTTATTGAATCTAGTTTCTCAATTGCATGTGGCCCCTGTTTAGGAAAATGCATTGCACCATGAAGTTGGAATTTGAGCACATATTTATATTATTCAGGGTTTTACATATCCGGTAAGGGCACGCTTTTTGGAAGATGTACTGGAAATGACTGGATATAAGTTGACTTCCTTTAATCAAATTGATGATTATGGCCAAGAGAAAATGTGGAAAACACAAAGACAACTGGCACCAAGGAAAAAGAAAAACCAGATCACAGCTCTTGTTGAGGTATGATGTCTCATTACTAGGAATGTTTTGACTATTCGTGTATTCAAAATTTTTTATTTAGAGATCCAATGGAAAGTTTTGTCACTGCTGTTGCTTTTTCTCACATGGCTTTCTTACATTTTGGATGGCTGAATTCAAAGATTTCTTTGTCAACACAGAATGTTGTATTTCTCTTCCACAGTGCCTCAAAACTTTGATTTCCAAGAAACTTTTGGCTGTTACATTTTTGGCTTTGTTATTTCCTTCACAAAATTATGATTTGATTGCCCTTTATTTATTTATTTTTTTACCTCATAGTTGTGTGAACAATATTGTTTTGTAGATCATGCATGTGATATATCTGAAGATTTGCTTCAAATACTGTAACTTATTGCTGTGCAGGATGCTCTAAATAAATCAAATTTTGAGACTTATAGCTCCAAGGCACGCGATTCACTAGCGTGCTGGATGCCTGATTGCATGGGGTTTAACTTAATTGAGGCAGTTCTGTGCCATATATGTCGTAAGGAAAGGCCTGGCGCTGTCTTGGTATTCATGACTGGCTGGGAGGATATTACCTGTTTGAGGGATCAACTTAAAGCTCATCCGCTTTTGGGAGATCCTAACAGAGTTCTCCTTTTATCATGCCATGGTTCTATGGCAACCACTGAGCAGGTATGACTTTTACTATTTTACTTGATCATGTCCAGAGGGTTTTAGGATATCATTTTGCATGGAATATCATGTGAGAAAAATATCTTTAAGGATGATTCTGTTAATGCTGTTGTCAAGTGTTCAAATGATCTGAAAGGACCCAGGAAACCTGTTGGATTTTTGCTTGCAACTGCTTCTGTGTTTCTAGGGAATGGCTAGTGGATTTCATATTTACTATAGTAGCTGGAGTAGTATTTTCCTTTTCTTGAAAGTGGTCAGTGTTCAATTACACGGTCATGTTCAACGTGCTAAAGCCACGGTCATGTTCAACGTGCTAAAGGATATTGGTTGATGCGACAATTGGAAGCTAGGAATACACTGGGTAGATAGTGTCAAGACTTGCACTAAATTAACTGAGGATTGGAAAAAGTGAGGATCAAGGAATTGGTTGACGAGAATATAGAATGCAATTTCAGCAAAAGTTGCTAAGCAATTCCAAGCAATAAGTCTGAGGGAAAGTTGTCTATGAACAGTGCTGATTAGCTATATGGTTATGGGAAAGATTCAGAATCTTGGTTGAATATGCTGACCTGCCCTCGATTTAGAAATCAAAGAGGCGAAGATAAGCCCAAGCAATCAACTGACTGAAAATTCAGCTTTTATTGTCAATCAAATAAATCATAAGCTGATGCCAAGAAGTCAACAAGGATGTGTAATGAATTGACTTGTTGGTTAGAGTTAAAATTGATTAAGAGTTATTTAGCATATTGTTACTTATTAGTTAGTATAAAAAAAGAACAGCAAACTATCTTGTAGTCAGCATATTGTTACTTAGTTTAAAAAAAGAGAGCCGCAGCAAACTATCTTATAGATAGTTATTGATCAATTGAGTCCTACAATTTCTTCTTGTTTCTCTCTAATTTCTCTTCTACCTATATTTCTCTCTCTCTGTTTCTCTCAATGTTCTTTCTTCTCTGTTTCTGCTTCTAATCTTTTCTTTGAAGTCCCAATTGTAACAATTGGTGTTACAATGGACAATCCACAGTTTGCTGGTATCTTTTCCTTCAATTGATTTTCAAGAACTCATCGCCAATTACACATTGCTAAAGGAAAAAAAATTAGCATTGCTGAAAATGGGAGTTAATTAGCATATACTTACTGATTAGTTAGCATAAAAAGAGAGCAGCAAACTATTTCAATTGAATAATACAATATCTTCTTGGTTCTCTGTAACTTCTCTCTAAGCTTCTTTATTTTCTCACTATATTTTCTTTCTTTTTCTCTCTGTTCCTCTCAACCTTCTTCTCTCTTCTCTGTTTCTGCTTCTAATCTTTTCTTTGAAGTCCCAAGTGTAACAATCAGTATTGTAGTGGATGATCCTCGGCAATCTATAGCTTCACTGGTCTCTTTTTCTTCAATTGATTTTCAAGAACTTGTTGGTACACCAGTTATGCCTTAATGCCAAGCAAAGAAAATTTAGCATCTCTGAAAATAAAAAAATTAGCATGGCTGCATTTGAGAGACTTCAGCATCTGTCAGAACAATTAAGCAACTGGAATTGAGGATGAATAAGAAGAAATTGGATTACTCAATTGATCAATTACTAACTACGACATAGTTTGCTGCTCTCATTTTATATTAACTAATCAGTAACAATATGCTAACTAACTCTTAACCAATTCTAACTCTAACCAACAAGGCAATTCATTAAATGATTCTTGTATAAGGTTTTACAAAAAGGAACATCCTAATCTTGAAAAGGAGAAGAATCCAAAAGTATCATGCACAATTATTTTGTGAGGTTCGTTCCTAGAATTAGTGCTAAAATCTGTCGCTGGTGGTCGGGCATCAAGCATTCACCTGTCCTAAGCATTTCGTGCTCATACCTGTTGCAGTTATTTTTCTTTTGCAGTTACTCTTGAGTGTTTGTTTGGTGGTAGGAATTATATTTAACTTATGGAGGTGCCTTCATCGTACACTCTAAATTCCACCCTTGAAAGAGAATGAATGTGAACCTTCTTATGTTTATCCAGCTAATACAAATGCTCTCAACTTTCTGTCACAAGCCTTTTCAATTTTCAATGTGTCTTAAGAATTATGGTTGTGAAGTCCAGTAAACTGTGTACTAAAGAAAAAATGTGCGTTACATTTTATACAAGTCATTCAGAGTTGTGGCTTCATTCCATATTATTCACTAACTTCTGTAATCCCTTTCTGCAGAAACTCATATTTGAGAGAGCTCCTCCTAATGTAAGAAAAATTGTTCTTGCTACTAATATGGCAGAGGCAAGTATTACAATTAATGACATAGTTTTTGTGGTTGATTGTGGAAAAGCAAAAGAGACCACATATGATGCTTTGAACAATACTCCTTGTCTACTACCTTCATGGATATCAAAAGCATCCGCACGGCAAGTAAGTCTCCTTGATTTATGGTAATTTGAATTTTTTCTTGTGCATGTTTGTTCTGAATTGCATGCTTTGAATCACAATTGGAACTCTACCGCCTGTTGTTATACAAATTTCTGACTTTACCATTCCTATTTGCTTGTGATTGGACAAGATTGTTTATAAGTTGTTGCTTTGTGTGTGTGCATACAGCTGGCCAATAGGGGTCTGGTATGAGTTTGAGAGTTTTGCATAGATTTAGGTCTTTCATAGTGTTTGTATTTCCAGATTTGTTCTTCTGCATTCATGCTTTTTTGTTTCTGGAAAAGCCTGTTCACATACTACTGGTGTCAGTTTTTGCTTACTTCAATACACCTGGTTTGTTTGACTTCATGGGGGGCTTGTGTGAACCAAGACTCTCAAAAGATGATTTTTTTTTCTTCTCTTTGGAGTGTGCATGTGCATATATATTACAAGCATAGAAAGTTTTATGACAAAGTATACCACAGAGAAGAAATTAGTCTGTATAATATAGCTGAAAACTACAAAGAAGAATTTGAAAAACAGGCTTAAAAATGAATTCCTGCAACTGAGTTGGATAGCAGTCAAAGAAACTGTATGTATATTAGGTTCAGGCTTAAAAATGAATTCCTGCCACTGAGTTGGATAGCAGTCAAAGAAACTGTATGTATATTAGGCTCTATCAAAGAGTTAAAGTCATGATTTTGATGTTCTGCTTACCTTATATGATTTTAGTTGTGTTTTGACTGGCATCTTCAGCAACATTTTGTGTATCTTCATTTATCCTTTTCTCCATTTGGTCTTTATTCAAATCTGATATGCTTCTTCTTGGTTCGTTCTTTATTGCAGAGAAGAGGCAGGGCTGGTCGTGTGCAGCCTGGTGAATGTTATCACCTCTACCCCAAATGTGTTTATGAAGCTTTTGCTGAATATCAGCTTCCTGAACTTCTCAGAACTCCTTTGAACTCGCTTTGCTTGCAAATAAAAAGTTTGCAGGTTGGGAGTATTGGAGAGTTCTTGTCAGCTGCACTCCAGCCACCAGAACCTTTGGCTGTAAGTATTCTGGCAAGAATTCTCTTGGTTTCCATGATACTCCATGAATGCAAATAAAACTTGGAAAATATTCATTTTATTATTCAATTTGTTAATGAAGACCAAGCAATAGGGAGAGACATATTCTTGGACTACCGGTAGATTTTTCTTTTATACAATTTCCAAGTTTTTGACTATTTGCTTTGAAGATATTATTGGTATCACAAGAGTCTGACAGTGGAGACATTGTGATAGATGATCGTATGATTTTTTGTATAAATTTAGAGATGATCAATAGACTCCTTCACATTCTATATGCACTTAAAAATCATCCTAAATTTGTTGTTTTAGTTGTCTACTGTTCTGATTGTAGTCTTATGAATAGTATGAGGGGTCAATGAATGAATGTGGCTTGAAGTTTGACCTGAAGTATAAAAAATGGAAGGCACTAACACAATTTTATTTATTATGTGCACAAATAAATTAATATCTAGTAGAAATGATTTTTATGCATATTAAATAGGCCTTGTCTTTTTCGATTTTGTAATATTATTGGTTTAGTTTTTGACCTCATTCGTCAGTTAACGGCAAACATTGACAGTTTCTGATGGATAATAGGTCCAAAATGCTATTGGTTTTTTGAAAATGATTGGTGCACTAGATGAGAAAGAGAATCTGACACATCTTGGTTAGTTTGCTAAGTTTTCTCTGAAATTAAGAGATTTTTGTTTTAAGTTTTACTTGTTTATATTATTACTTTTGTGGAGTTTTTAATTTCTTTCTTCTATGTTCAATCAGGCAAATTCTTGTCAATGCTCCCTGTAGATCCTAAGCTAGGGAAAATGCTAATCATGGGAGCTATCTTTTGCTGTTTTGACCCTGTATTAACAATAGTTTCTGGACTGAGTGTCAGGGATCCTTTCCTTCTGCCTCAAGACAAAAAAGATGTAAGTATGCACTACAGTTAATTCGTTTCCATAGTTTCTTTTTGTCATTGACTGAGGTTTCTTAATACTTTTTAAAGTACCAAGTATAGTTTCATGAATGTTTTTGTAAATACTTTAGGGTTTTTTTCTGAAATTTGCAGGAACATTCTATAATCTTATTTCCTGTAGCTATTAGAAGATGAGATCCTTAGGGGAAAAAAAATTAGCAAGCTTCAACTTAGATGCCAATTCATAGCAAAAAGGAAATCAAAGGACAAAGGTTAAATGGCTATTTTTTCAGTAACTGAAGTTGTCCAACCAATATCCCCCTGCCCCACCCCCCCCTTTTTTTTAATATTTGCTAGTGCTGTGCAAGACAAATGTAATATGTCTTCATCTTTTTGGTATAAATTGAATCAGCATTTCAAGATCCTCAATAAGGTTTCAAGTGTTTTTCTTTTTCATGAAAATTGTTGTTTGTAAGTAAAAGGAGTTCACTTTTGGACATGAATATTAGTTATTACTACTCAGTTGGGTGTTGAAGGTATGGTTACTTGAGTAGGTCAGAGTGTCTATAAGCCTAAGAAAATTGAATTGATCTTTTTCCTGCTAAGAATTTGAAGAAAGAAGCCCATGGTTAGCTATGCTTTTTTATGTTGGTTTTCACAAATATCAGCTAAATGGTGTGGAGTGTGACCTGAAGTGTTTGGAAATAACCAAAATCTTTTAGGACACTGTTAACACCATAAATATTGTTCATGAATGTGTCTCATATATAGAAGAGGAACTTATGTTTCTAGGGGCTTTAGGTGAGTTTGAAATCATCAAGATCCTGTGGCACCACTGCTGTATTTTTCTTCCTGTGCATGTCTGTCCATTATCCGAAACAAGTAGATATTGAAGTCCTTGATTGGGTGTTTTACTTTGTTGTTTTGTTATTTCTGGTTTGTAGCAACAAATAGGATAAATGATTTCCTAGATAATATTGAACTTGCATGATTTTGGTTGACATAAAGATTGTTTGGCAGAATAAGAGAAATCATTAGAACCCCCTGAATGACTGTTAGAAGAGTGTTCTAGTTCCATCTGAACTATTTTGACCTATATCTCCATCTCAATCTTATTTATACTCTTGAATCCACATTCTTTTAATAAACTATTGCTTCTGCTTAAATATTAATAAATGACAAGTGAACTTTTGGGCCAATCAGTCCACAGTATGACAGATGGCGCCAGAGTGTTTCTCTTCTCAGCACTTTGTTTTTGCTTAATGATAGCTACAAGAGAACTGGTGATTAACCATTCACTGCAATTTAGGTTTCATTTTACTGTTTGCAACTAAGTGTTATAATCACCCGGTGATGTCAAGTTTACACTTTCAACTAAGTATTGATTTTTCTCCCTGAATTAGCTAGCTGGGACAGCAAAGTCTAGATTTTCGGCGAAAGACTACAGTGATCATATGGCTCTCGTACGTGCATACGAAGGGTGGAAAGCTGCAGAACGAGAAGGGTCAGCATATGAGTATTGCTGGAGAAATTTCCTCTCTGCACAGACTCTACAAGCCATCCATTCTCTGAGGAAGCAGTTTAGCTTCATCTTAAGAGATGCTGGGTTAGTAGACACAGATACCAGCATCAACAACAAATTAAGTCCCAACCAATCACTGGTTCGGGCAATCATATGTTCTGGCCTCTATCCTGGCATAGCATCAGTAGTGGTAAGGTTCTTGACAATTTTTCATTCTTTTCTTTCAAAATTTGTAAGTTGAGGTTTTGTCTTTGTTTTCAGCACAGAGAAACTTCCATGTCTTTCAAGACTATGGATGATGGTCAAGTTCTATTATATGCGGTAAGTGTAAAATAAAAACCAATATACCATATTAGACATTTGCTTGCATGTGGCTTGTGTTTGGATTATGCATATGCATGTAAATTTAGAAAGCTTGAGTATCAAAAAAGATTTTGATATTTGCACTTCATTAGGTTCTGCAACTTTGAAATGATACTGGGATTCATATGATAGCCATTTAACCTATCATTATTCACATCTTAAAATGGGGGTTGAATTTGGTGCAGCTGAATTGTCCTTTTATATTTTGTATTATTGATAGTAAAACTATAAGTGTTAGGTTTATATTTTTGTTTGAATTAGCAGATATTGGTTGGAGAATAATTATATTTTCTTTTTCCTTTCTCTTCCATGAACTCACCATCATAAGATGTTTAAACCTCCTGTTATGTCTTTGAAAGTTAGGAACATGAAAATTTACATATTTAAAATGCCCCGTAGTTGTGCTTTGCCACCTTCATTCATCCCATGCCATTGCGGAGTGAATGACACGAGTGATCGCTTCTTAGTCTAAGCGTGGTGAAGTGCTAGAGATGCAGGGTGAGTGCTTCGGGCACTTCATGGTGTTTACCCCCTCCAAAAAAAAAAAAAAAGAGTTTAAAAACATAACTTGGATTGCAATAAAGTAAAAGTCTTCTAAAAAAAATAAAAACTCAAAAGTTAGGGCAAAAACGAGCCGTTCAGGTTACTATCTTCTAGAGATTTGTAATAGTTATTTTTCACCTTTTCTAGTTAGGTTTAAATTTTTTTGTATAAATACCTATGTAAATTTTATTATCAATACATTGAAAATAATAAAAACTTCTCAAAAATCTACATGGTATCAGAGCCATACTGGCATTTTTGAAGGATGAGTTTTCCCTTTCACAGTAGGGTACAATAGACATTTTTTCGGTAACAATAGGCCTATAGTAGAAATTTTTTCAGCAAGTGTAAAGAGGACATGTTTTGTTCCTCTGTTTACGACACTGCCCTCATCGAAGAAGAGCCCAGGCCAAGTTCGGTTGGTCCACAAAATTCCAGCGCCATTAGATCAAATGCGTGAGTACACACGCGCTAGAGCATTTCGGCACCTCCCTCCACGCATCGTTGTGTGTAGCTTCCTCCGGCCACCGTCTATCACCGAATCTTGTCTACACCTGTTTGCCGGCCTCATGTGACTTTGGCCAGCATCTCTCCAATCGCTTCTCGAATTTGGTTTTCTAGGTTTCTCCTTCCAGATTCTGTTTTTGTTTCTTTTCACTGTCTTAGTATTTTTTGGCTACTTTGATGGACAATTTGGCAGTTAATTTATGTAAAAGAGAAAATTTCACTACCTCTTCATTCAGTCATAATACTTGAATTATAGATTCTGGTGCAGCCATATGGCAGGTCCTTTGAGAAAATTTATTTCCTATTCTCCATCTAAAAATGGAGATAATGTCTGAATAGCAGATGGGTCTCTTATTTCAATATTTGGAGCAAGTTCTATTGACTGTATTCCCACCATTAAATTGTCCTTTGTTTTTCATGTACCTCAATTTTCTACTAATCTTTTCTCTGTTAGTTTTATAACTAATTCTCTTAACTGTAAAGTGAAATTTTTTCCTACACATTATATTTTACAGGATCTTAAACAGGAGAAGGGATTTGTAGTGGTAGTTTGCAAGATGGCTTATATATGTTGGAAAATGATAGTAGCCTAATTTCTGGTAAAGGCAAGCTTTTTTGGGCGAGAGTAATGATATGAATGCAGAATTATTCAATGGCATAGCCGATTAGGAAATTCATCTTTTTTTGTCTTGGAGAAATTATATCCTAACTTGTTTAAGAATGCTAAGTTTGATTCTTTGGTTTGTGATGCATGTGAAGTTGCTAAACACACTAGAAGTTCTTATCTCTTGAGTAATAATAGAAGTTCTATTCCATTTACTATCATTCATTCTGATGTTTGGGGACCGATCAAAATGCTTCATTATCGGTTAGTTGGTGGTTTGTTAATTACCACTTCAGGGGGAGAGTACTGAGAGAGAAGAGGTGGTACCTCCTATTATAACTCTTAATATCCTTACCCTAGGAGAGAGTTCTATGAGGCAGGAGGAGACTAACCTTACCTAAAGGGAGAGTTGTGAGAGAAGAAGTTCAGGAGGAGACGACTGTTGAGGGGGAGAATATTGGACGTTTGGATAGACCCGATTTGATGAGATATTCGAGGAGAAACTGAATAGAAGAAGCCATTGTGCAGCCTACTCTATGTCAAGAATCCTCTTCTTATGGTCAGTCAGGTCAGTCTTTTTTGAACTCTAATTTCACTAATAATTTGGATGTCTATTCCGTAAAGCCATGATCTCTTATTGTTGGGTTTCAAAATATTAAAATTAAAATTTTGTAGTGGAAAAGAAACGCACTACGGATCCAATTGATTCAATACAAAAAGAAGTGTAACGATTACCAGCATCTCGAAACGCAGATAAATGGAATTGTAGTTGTGACCTCACGTGAAATGATATCTTCTATCGGTATCTACACGCGAATGCAATGAGTAAAATCGCCCGGGGTGCTAGCTCATTTCCTTGGCGGCTAGGGTTTGTTTTCTCTCTTTTGAGATTACAGAAGAAAACGATTTTCCTTTCTCTCTCTTTTAAGTGATGGCTACAACTCACTTTTTTGCTTAATTAGGGTTTTATATATACATCACTATATATATATATATATATATATATATATATATATATATATATATATATATATATATATATAGTTGACCTAACCCTAATTAAGAAAAAAAAAAACTTCAGACTCACTTTTCTTATTAAAATAAGAAATACTTTATTTTTTATTTAAAATAAGAATAATAATAATATTGATCTTGAATATTATTATTATTATTATTATTATTATTGTTGTTGTTGTTGTATTTTGAATTTTAATTTATCACAAAATAAAATTTGAAATGTTCGAATTAATCCTTAGTGTTCTAGGGTTTTGAAGACCAAGCCAGAAAAAAAATTGGAATTTTAGCTAAAAATCAGGCTTTTAGTAACAAAATCATTAGAGATTAGTGAAGACGCATAATGGCTATGGCTACTATCTAGTAATTTGACAGTAATACTGGGCGTGTATTTGAAAAAGAAGAGATCACCTTTTTCTGCCATAGCAAAGATTTGGACCATAAGATCATCAACCAGCAATTGGAAACTTGCTAAAATCAACCGCTAAACTGAAACACAGCGTGTTCTAGAAAGAAATAGCTTCTAGTAAAGAAAGTGTAAGAATATGACAGGAACAGTGTATGCTGATTCCCCAAGAAAAAACCACGAGCAAGAAGAGTTTGGTGCTGGATGGACAGCGGAAGGCCATAATCTTGCTGAAAAGGAGAAGTCAATGCTGGAGAAAGTGATTGGAGAGTCAGCAGCTGATGCAAGTGCTCCAATGCGCCAGTGCATGAAGAAATGCCCAAAAGAGGGGCAGCATGTGAGGCTCACGTGCAGAGATTCTGACCGTCAGAATCTGGTATTTACTGGTTAGGAGGTTGTTCTCCTGCTAGGGTGGTTGGTGAGATCATCAGCTCCCACTTTAATGGTGACCTAAGAAAAAAAAATTGCTGGAATTTTGACTGGGATCTGTGCCAAGGTTTTAGATTGTGATTATGGTTGGATGTCTAATTGTTCGGACGGTAATGATAGTGTCTAGTACCTGAACCAGTGGCTCTGGAACCCAAAACAGAGAAAAGAGACTTAGGCTGGTCTTCACAATCAAGGCTCTGACACCATGTTAAACTCAGATAAAAGAAGATAAGAATGGAAAGTAAACTGATAGAGAAGAGAATGAATTGCTTGATTATTCCCTCAAGCATACGGGGGTTCATATACACAGTTTTACATTTGGATTAGGAAACTAACAGCTAGCCTATTTAAAGTGTTCACTACACTATTACTGGTCATTCACCCACAATTATGCTGTTCACACTTCAACAGCTTAGCTATGTCTTAACAAGTATCAATTTATCACTATTACTATCACTATCATATTTCATTTTCATTACCATTATCATTGGGGCAGATCCTGAAATGTGAAAGTATGATTCAGCAAAATGCATTACTTTGATAGTTGCAAGCAGTGTCTACTATAATTTGCTAACGATTACTATTGTGCTTCAGAATTCTGTGAATGCACGATATCAGACAATTCCGTATCCATGGCTTGTCTTTGGTGAAAAGGTCAAGGTCAATTCAGTTTTTATACGTGACTCCACTGGTGTATCTGATTCTGTTCTGATCCTCTTTGGTGGTGCTCTTCTTTGCGGTGGACAGGTGATGTAATTTACTGAGAAATTTATGATAACGCGACTTTCTTCTTAACTTATTGGATTCTATAACATGGACATTTCCTGTGTGCAGGCTGGACATTTAAAAATGTTGGATGGGTATATTGATTTCTTCATGGATTCGAGTTTAGGAGAGTGCTATTTGCATCTTAAGGAAGAGCTTGATAAGCTTATTCAGAAGAAGGTGAGTCAACATGAAAGTCTTCTATATGCTCTGGAAAATCAATTTGCCTATTCAGTTTATGATGAAAAGGAACTAATGCTAAAAGCTTTTGGCACAAGTTTTTAAAAGGAGAATGTGTCTGCCTTTGTGTTTGCATGATACATTTGATCATTAGCTCTTGAAGCTAACCATAACTACATGCAGACATTGTGAAGTGGACTTGACATGTCTGATTTTTCACCTAGCATCAGATTCTGGCTTGTGGGAATATTGACAGCAGAAAGGATCACATAAATTATGTTGATCTGATATGTTTAAGTGTAGTAGAGGAAGAATATTGTAGTAGGATGGGTCATAGTTATTATGTATAGTTACATTATATATGCTTCCTAGTAGTTCTTTAACCTTTTATCTTGTCTTTTCTCCTTTTTTTTTTTTTTTAATTTACAACTGTTTTGATATTTATAAACTCCTTGAAGGACTTACTGGATAGGAGCTCCTTTAAGGTGATTATAATGGTTTAGATTTAAATATGAAAAACATTTTGCTACTTAATGAGATCGCTTGACCAATTTCTGAGCTATTCAACAATTTACTTTTGGGGACATTATTTTGCTGTGAAACAGCTCTACTATAGGGTTTGTATGATTTCTTTTTTTTTTTGAGCATGAGGGGAGAATTCTCTTCACATGGTGACTTGTTTGGTTTGTCAGTACGAGGAAATAAAATCTTGTATACCATATTTGTTTTTAATATTGCCTTGAACTAAGAATGTTCAGTACATTATTGTTATATATGCTAAATTGAGCAATGGCAATCATGCAGCTTCAAGATCCTACCATCGACATTCATAAAGAAGGGAAATACCTCTTGCTTGCTGTTCAAGAGCTCGTGTCAGGAGATCAATGTGAAGGGAGATTTGTATTTGGACGACAAAGCCAGAAGCCAAGGGAGTCTAGTGAAAGCAGGTTTACAAAAGATGGAACTAATCCAAAGAGCTTGCTACAAACACTACTGATGAGAGCTGGACATTCCCCTCCAAAGTATAAAACAAAGCATCTTAAGACAAACGAGTTTAGAGCACTCGTCGAATTCAAAGGCATGCAATTTGTTGGGAAGCCTAAGAAGAACAAGCAATTGGCAGAGAGAGATGCTGCTATAGAGGCACTCGCCTGGTTGACTCATACCTCTGACAATAATCAAGACGAAAACGATGATTCACGGCCTGATGTCACTGACAACATGCTCAAACTTCTTGGGAAACGCAGAAGATCAAAGCGTAGGCCAGGTTGATAGATGGGTTCTGCTGTCTGCCACTTACTTCAAGGATGATCAGCACTGAGGAAGCAAATACAATTTTTGGAGGAGAAATGAGATGCCGTCATTGAGGCTAAATATTTAACAAAGAGATTTAGTTTTTTTTGCAGCATAGGCTAGATATTAGGTTATATTGTTAGATTTAAGAGATTGAAGTTGTAGGAGATTCTTAAGATTGACAAAGATGAGTTTGGCTACTGTATACATTAGTTTAACCTTGTAGGCTCAAAGAAATCATTCATTTAGTGATTTTTATTTTACTTTTATTTCTCACCTAATCACTAGACGATTGCTAGAACTTGGTAAATGTTTCAATTCGTCGTTGGAGGCCGCCTTTTGTGTGGAATTACGGCAAAACTCTGCATCACCTGACTAAATTTCTTGTTTTAATACGTTTGCTTCTTTATGTGCTTGCTTGGCAATAATTATTGAAACTGGCTTTGAAAATGATGTTTGTAATTTACTTTCATTTTCGGGGTTTTCCATAAGGATAATATTTACATATTTAATTAAATTCAAGGGACACTACGAGGGGGAAGAAAAACAGAAATAAAAATTACAAAGAGACGTTCTTGGCAAATTTTTAGTTAATTTTGCGGAGCATTTTTCCATAAAATTACATCACTGTTTTTTGCAATTTTGTTATTTCACCTCTTTTCGTTAAACTTCTCTCTAAAATCAGAGGAAAATTTGACCTGGTGTGTCCTGATTCAACTCTACCAATCATTGGTGCGCTTTTTTTTTCCTCCTAAATATGCTTATAATATATTAAAAAAATAAACTTGCTAAATTACTCAAATTGAAGGAAAAGAGAATAATAATTTTTTTTTTTGAAAACTGAATATTAATACATTAATATAAAAAGTTAATATGTGTTTTTAAAATGAATTACATTATTATATTTTGAGATTCGAAATTATCTTAATATTCTCAATAGATGCTATAGTGGTTTATTAATAATAATATTTAAGGAAAAAAACGACTGCATATTTGGATTAAAAATACCAAACTACAAATTGTAAGTAATAAAATGTTTTAATTTAATAACTACTTAATTTTATTAATTTACATTTTTTATTCACATGTAACAAAAAAATATAATAGAAATAAAACGTTACAAGATACTTAAATAATTAGCAGGACTTATCTTAAATTAATTTTTGATATGATGAGAAATTTTTTTTATATATTATGAAAAAAAATTAGTTATACCGATTGAAAATTTGATAGATAATTGCTGGAATTATTTATTTACTATCATAAAAAAAAATATTTTAATTTTCTAAAAAAATAGTATTTTCAATTTTTCGAATGGACATAATTCATTTTTGTTAGAAGTGAATAAATTATACACACTTATCAGAACACATAATATTCAGCTAGCAGAAATTGAATTCATTAAATTCAGTTTTCACTATATTAACTTTCATCGGCGAAAAACGTAACCGATAAACAGAAGTTTTAGATACAAACAAAACAAACCAAAATTATAAGATAACAGAATGCAAACTGAACAAAAATTTTCGGGCAATTCGGTTCACTTAACCATAAAACCGAAAATTAAAAATTATGGATATATAAAACGACATCGTTAAAATGCTATGTTTAGAACAAATATACAAAACGATGTCATTGCTTTCGGTTTGGTTTGGATTTTCGATTTTAACTATAGTTTGCTCGCCTAGATAACTATCGAGATAGTGAAACAGAGAAAAAAATAAAAAATTTAACGTTGCACAAAGTGAATGTAGTGTATTAAATTTTACGAGTTTAGAATAATTAGGTAGCATAAATTGAATACAGTAAAATCAATTTTCACGTTATAGTTTAATCTATTATCAGAGTATAACGTATTCAATTTCAATAGAATGAATAGAGTGTAGTAAGTTTTCAGAATACAGTCTAACCATTTTATTGGAGACTTGGTAGTAAGTTTTTGAATTTAATTTTGTCTTGAAATTGAGTTTAGTGGGTTGCCTATTTTTCTTAGGGATCTAAACTTGAAGTTGTAGTCAAAAACTTTTTAAGTCCTACTGTCCTAGAGTCTTAAGAATTCAGCTAGTCAAGAACATAAAGTAGATAAAGTTACTCATACATTAGGCGCCATTGATCAAAATGCAAATGCAAATGCTCAACAAATTGTAATTTTTGATTCTTCCTCCAATATTAACATAAACCATTAATCTCGTCCTTCAACAAAAATCTAGAATACATTGATGATCTCTATGGCTGAGTATCATGCATCATCATTTGTTAAAAATTGTAATTTAGTTAGTGAGTTATTTGGAATGGATGAATATGATAGTTTGTTAAACGATGCTAGTGATTTAAATAGGAAAATTTGTGCAGCAAACAATGAAACTGAAAGTGAGAATCATTTTAAGTATCCCGTTGAGGAAGGTCTTAGCACGGGAATATTTTTTTCAAATGTAGATAATTTACTTAAATTTTACAAAGAGTATTAGAGGGTGAAAGGGTTTAGTGTTTTTAAGAAATCAGCCTCGAAGTGTAATGGAGAGTATCGCAAATATCTAACCCTTAGTTGTGACAAGGGAAGAAAATCTCAAGCTCGGGGTACATTTAAAAAGATTAATTATCTTGCAAAATTGAATGTTATTTTAAGGGATAACGGAATGTGGGAGGTTTCATCCGTTGTTTCAACACACAATCACAAATTATTTCCTGCCATGGCAAGGTTGATGAGTGGCTATAGGGTTGTCAAGAGCAACATCAGGAAGAGGCTTGAGATGTAGGATTTTGCTGGAATCAGGCCATCAAAGAGTATTAGGTTGGTCCAATATGAAGCTGGTGGCCCTGATAAGATGAGTTACTTAACAAAGGATTGTCGTAACCACATTAATCGTATTAGAAGGTTAGTATGGGGTGAGGGTGATGCGAAATCCATGAAAAAACTATTTGCAATGATGCAAATCAATGATCCTGAATTTTTCTACTCAATTGACTTAGATGAAGAATTCAGGTTGGCTAATGTCTTGTGGGTGCATTCTAGGTGTAAAGCAGCGTACAAGGATTTTTATGATGTAGTTAGCTTTAACACTACATACCCGGTCAACAGGTATAAGCTTCCTTTTGTAACTATAGTCAGTGTCAACCACCACGGCCAATCAATTATGTTGGGTTGTGCTTTGGTTACCCGTGAAGATGCGGACATATTTAAGTGGTTGTTTAAGACCTGGTTATCAGCGATGGGTGATATTCACCTCAGAGGCATATTGATGGATCAATGTGAAGTCATTCGAAAGGAAATTAGGGAAGTTATGCATAATACCAGAAATAGATTTTGTATATGGCATATCCTTTGCAAACTACCTGATGAGAAGTTTAAACACATTGTAGACTTCAGTAATGCTCGAAATGATTTCAAGGGTCTAGTTTATGATAGCTTAAAACCTAAGTTTTTTGAGGAAAATTGGCAAGCTTTCTTAACCAAATACAACCTCAAAGGTAACCAATGGATGATGAAGCTGTACGAGGAAAGGGAGTATTGGGTTCCTGTATATCTTAATGATTCATTTTCGGTAGGTATGTAATGTCCAAATAGATGGCAATAATTTTTTTTAATTAATATTGACCTTATATATATATATATATATATATATATATATATATATATATATATATATATATATAGTAAGCTGTTCATATTTTTAAATTAATTATTTTCTGAAAATACTTTGAAGTATCAACTGGGTAAAGGTTAGTTGCATGGTAGTAAGTCCCATGTTAGCCGATGAACAAGTGTTTAGGGCTATGAATCCATTGTAAGGTTATCCAGGAGAGAGATAAAAGGTTTTTTTTTCAAAAAAGAATTAATTTTTAAATATGGATAATTTATTTTGTAGAACTTCTTCTTTTTCTAGTTCTTCTACCTCAAACACTTTGGATCTAGGATCCCAAAGATCAAATATTGTAAACAGTGAAGAAATCACTATAGAAGATTTTCAAAAATCCATAAACAATTGAAAAATTCCAAAAATAAAATGAGATCAAGTTTATGAGAACAGTCTTTTCCAAAAACTCATAAAAATTGATTTCATCATTAAAACAGAAGAACGAAGAGTTCAAATATCAAAATCATTTGAAACTATTCATCTTCTTTCTCAAAAACCCTACAAAAACACATAGACAAAAAATATGAATACATTCATATAGGTCATGTACAAGTAAGAATAAAACCTCTAACAAGAAAAGGACTAAACACCTCAATTCTTTGTGTTTTGAGGGATGCATGATTTTTAGAATTTAAAGATGGAATTATAAGTTTAGTTGAGTCGAGTCTTTTTCAAGGACCAATCTCTTTTGAATGTGCACCAAATGTTTCATTATCTCTTGCAGACAAAAACATTTTGAAATCTTTGGTTTTACAGGTTAAAACTCATAATTACACAATGCTGGAAGGATCTATTCCAGTAGCTATTATTTTTAGAATTCATTACAAAGCAATATTTACTGCTTTTACATCTGTAAAAAAATATTACAAAAAAGGGTGAAACCTTGTTTTTACAAACAGATTTATCTAGAGCAAATACAGTAGTACCAAAAACCATACTTTGGAAAGATATTGATCTTCCTGAAGAATGGGTTTTAGAAGGAGCAACTAATCCAAAATCTCCTGAAAAATCTAGACCAAACACTCATATGAGGGAAATTACACAGTACGATGATGAAAGGGTAAAAATAAGCTTTTCAAGGGCTTCCAGTAGCCAGTTCTCTGACTCTGGTTCCTATACTAGTACTATTGACATAGGACGAGCCTCAAAGCTCCCTTCAGTAATTCATCTCCCAGATCGAGAAGAAAATTTTTCAAAATCAAGATTTTCTTGCTCTAGCATTCCAAGTGCATCTTTTCAAAACGTTGATTATTCAACAACAGTTCCTTATCAGGTTTACACCAGGTCATAGGTTTCAAACGAGGAACCACTTCATGTTTCGCCACCTACTTCACCATCTTTTTTCGGCTGTAACAAAAAATGTTATGAATGAATTAAATGTCATTGAAAAAGAGTTTGAAGTAGATAAAACGTATTTACATAAGGATTTTTATTCAAAAGAAAATCTAGAAAAAAAAACATGGTTCTTTAAACATTTTCTAGAAAAGAGAAAAGAAATCCAAGAAAAATACTATGAATTTGTTTTTGAAAATAGAACACAAATTCTGTTCTTTGACTGGTTGAAATTTATGCTTTACAAGAAAAAATTTCATACCCATTTCCACAAAAAATAGTGAATCCTATCACTTCTAGGAGTAAAGATACACAGTGGGAAATGTCTGATGGTAGAATAATACAATCAACACATCCGCCAGTAAGACACATAAAAATAACTCATTTAAGTCAAATAGTAGAAGCAAGTCCTTACAAAACTCCGAATGAAAATACGGATAAGGATATTAAAAATATTATTCAACAGAATAATTTTACAAACACTCATCTTAGTACAATTGCTAAATAATTAACTAGGATGGAGGAACACCAAAAAACTTATGTTGTTTCCCCTGTTGAAACCTCAAAATCGAAGCTGAAAAACCCGATCTTTAAACCGTTTCAAGTATCCAAAATAAGTCAAAAATTATTTAAGGAGGGTAAATCAAAATTTACTCAAGCCTTGAAAGACCAGTTAAGTAGAATAGAGTCATCATCTAAATCTGCTCCCATGGTTGCACAAGACACCTTAGATAAAAATAAAACACTCAGCATCTTAGATCAGATCTATGACTCAGAAGAAAGTAAAAAATAGGAGTTGTCCAGACTCCATTGGCCCAGGAATTCACCTTCTCCTCTGGCTATGGTAACTGCTCCAGACTTAGGCATAGAAAATAGACCAAAAGTATTATCTCAGTCCAAATTTAATGCCTCTACTGTCTATGAATGGAATATAGATGGTATGCCTGAGTATAATATCCTTAGTCTTCTGCAACAAATGACTATGGAATCAAATACCTACAAAACCCAAACGAATACCCCTGATAGAGCAATAGCTGAATTGCTTATAGCAGGTTTTTCAGGCCAATTAAAAGGCTGGTGGGATTTTCATCTCACCCAGCAACAACAATTAGAAATTCTAGGTGCTATTCAAACAACAGAGGAAGGAACTCCCCTCCTTAATGAGTTAGGAAACCCTATTCTAGATGCTGTCGCAACATTAATTCACACAATTAGTTTGCACTTCATAGGAGATCCATCTCATTTAAAAGACAAAAACGCAGAACTGCTTTCAAATCTTAGATGTAAAAAGCTTTATGACTGCCAAAGTTACAAAAATATATTTCTAACTAGAATCATGCTTAGAGAAGATTCCAATCAACCATTTTGGAAAGAAAAATTCTTAGCAGGTTTACTAACTCTCTTAGGAGAAAAGGTTAGAAATAAAATCAAAGAAACGTTTGGAATTAACCAGATCCCATATAATCATTTGACTTATGGAGAATTGGTTAGTTTCACTAAAAAATAAGGATTAAAAATTTGTCAAGACTTAAAACTTCAAAAACATTTGAAGATGGAAATGAAGAAAACACGACAAGAACTAGGGTCATTTTGTAAACAGTTTGAAATTCCAACAGGAAACCAAAATAAGGATTATGGGGGTTCTTGTTCAAAATCCCACAATAAGTCTTACAAAAAATCTCGAAAAAGGTTTTTTCCCAAACCAAGTAAAGAAAATTTCTATAGGAAATCAAAACCACGAAAACCCTATAGGAAACAAAATCCAGTTAGAAATTTATCTCAAAAATATGATAAAAAACAAGTTGTTTGCTCTAAATGTAATCAACCTGGACATATTTCAAGATACTGTAGGATAAACAAAAAACTTCATGAACTATAGTTAGAAGATGAAATAAAACAAAAAATTTAATTACTTCTAATTGAAATTGAAGAAGAAGAAACACAAACAGAATTATCTGACGAAGAAAATTCTATTGAATTTGATGATTTAGCAACAACTAGTTCCATAGAAAACGATTCTAATTCAAGATCATTTAAATCAATAAACATTTTCACAAAAGATCAAGAGTTAATGCTTGATATTGTAAAACAAATAGAAGATAAAAAACTTCAAAAGGAAATCATAGAGAAACTCTTAAAATCTTTTGAAGGAAAGACACCTAAATCCCTTTAACCTTCTACCTCAGCTTTAGTTAAAAATCCCTATAATTTAACAAAAATCTTAGGAGCCAAAACAAAGAAAAATTCTCATGTTACTATTCAGTCACTTCAAGAAGAAATTGGAATAGTAAAAGAAGAATTAAAAGTTCTTAAACAAAAACAAAAATAAGATTTTGACCTTCTTCAACAATTGATTTCTTAAATCACAACAAACGAAGAAGAACATTCTTTTGATGAAGAAGAAGAAAATGATGAAGAACTTACAAAAAATGAAATAGAAAACCTGGAATCCGTTCTAGAGGATTTTTTATTTGTTTTAAGAACTATAACCAATAGAAAATACCTGATCAAAGTAACAATTGTTTTTTCAAACGATTTTCAAATCGAAACAATTGCTCTTTTTGACACTGGTGCATATTTAAATTGTTTAAAAATGGTATTATTCCAAAAAGATTTGCTCAAGAAACTAATGAAAAACTTTCTGCAGCAAATAATTCAAAAATGGTGATTAAAAGCAAAACTGAAGCTACCATAAAAAATGGTTCAGTTTCAATTAAAACTCCTTTCGTTTTGTTAGAAAATATAAATCATAGTGTCATTTTAGGGACTCCCTTTATCAATATGATAACTTCCTATTCTGTCAATTATGATAGTATTTCTTTTAAATCTAAAGGAAATAAAATTATTTTCCCTTTTATTGAAAAACCCAGAACAAGAAATCTGAATCTTTTAAAAGCTTGTTCTGTTTACAAAAATGAATTAAATCTTTTAATTCAAGCAAAGCAAAAACATCTTCAGTTTTTGAAACAAGATGTCTCATTCTCTAGAATCCAACAGAATCTAGAAATAAAATTTATTCAACAAAAAATCCAGAGTTTTAGGAATCAAATTGAAAAAGAAATTTGTTCAGATTTACCAAATGCTTTTTGGGAAAGAAAACAACATATGGTAGATTTGCCATATGAAAATGATTTTTCAGAAAAATTAATCCCAACAAAAGCTAGACCAATTCAAATGAATCACGAACTCAGAAATCATTGTAAAAATGAAATTCGTGAATTACTTTCTAAAAAATTAATTGTAAAATCTAGGTCTCCTTGGAGTTGTGCAGCTTTCTATGTCAACAAAAATTCAAAAATAGAAAGAGGTACACCTAGACTTGTAATTAATTACAAACCTTTAAACAAAGCTTTGAAATGGATTCGATACCCGATTCCAAATAAGAAAGATATTTTACAAGGTTTACATTCTGCCTTAGTCTTTTCAAAATTTGATTTAAAATCAGAATTTTGGCAAATTCAAATTGAACCTAAAGATCGTTATAAAATGGCTTTTATTGTTCCTTTTGGTCAATATGAATGGACAGTAATGCCTTTTGGTCTAAAAAATGCTCCATCAGAATTTCAAAGAATAATGAACGATATTTTCGCGCCTTATTCAAAATTTTGCATAGTATATATAGATGATATACTCATTTTTTCAAACTCTTTGGAACAACATTTCAAAGATCTAAAAACTTTCTTCATGGTAGCAAAAAGAAATGGACTAGTAGTTTCTAAATCTAAAATCTCTCTTTTCCAAACAAAAATTCATTTCTTAGGTCATTATATTATCCAAGGAACAATTACTCCAATTGAGAGATCTTTGATTTTTGCAGAAAAATTTCCTGATAAAATTTTGGATAAAACTCAACTCCAAAGATTTTTAGGAAGTTTAAATTATGTTTTAGATTTCTGCCCAAACATTAACCTTCTAGAAAAACCCTTGCATGATAGGTTAAAGAAAAATCTAGTACCTTGGTCTGATGAACACACTAGAGTTGTTCAACAAATCAAAAAATAGGTAAAAGAAATCCCATGTTTGCATCTTGCCGATCCTTCAGCATCTAAAATTGTGGAAACAGATGCTTCAGACATAGGATATGGAGGAATATTAAAACAAAAGGTCAATGGCAAAGAATGCATTGTTCAGTACACATTTGCACATTAGAATGATTGTCAAAAGAATTATCCAACAATTAAAAAAGAAATTCTTTTGATTGTCATGTGCATACAAAAATTTCAAAGTGATTTACTCAATCAAAATTTTTTACTCCGCATTGATTGTAAATCTGCAAAAGAAATTTTACAAAAAGATGTTCAAAACATTGCATCAAAACAAATTTTTGCTAGATGGCAAGCAATCTTAAGTATTTTTGACTTTGAAATCGAATTTATTCGAGGAGATAAAAACTCAATTCCAGATTTTCTGACTAAAGAGTTCCTTCAAAACAGGTCTTGAGAGAACCCACAAATGCCCAGAAAATCAAAAAAGGGAAAAGAGATCCAAAAGGACCAAGTAGAAGTAGAAACAAAACCAACAGTTCCTACTGCTGTTCCTATAAAATCTTAGGCCCAAGCGGTCGAAGAAGATGAAGAAAAAGCTAAACAACAGTCCAAAAGTATTCTTAATTGGATCGAAACTGTTCAAAAACAACCAGAACTCATTCACTGGTTCCAAAACGCCTTAGAGGATTAAGAAGCCCTAAAACCCCCAAAAGAGGAAAGGCTTCAGGCACTTAAGGCCCTCAAAGAACTTGAAACCTTAAAGGCCCAAATTGCAGAGAAGGAGGCCTTCATTGGTAAAAATTTAAACTCTGTTGCAAAATCTACGAGAGGAGAATCTTCAACTTCAAAAACCCTCTTACAAAACTCTTCAAAACCATTGTAGGAATCATATTGCAATAAAATCATTATTTCAAAAAACTCTTCTGAAGAGATTATTTCAAAACCCTCGAAAGAGGAATTTTCTCAAAT
The DNA here is from genome assembly GCA_037975025.1 of Excoecaria agallocha. NCBI lineage: Eukaryota > Viridiplantae > Streptophyta > Magnoliopsida > Malpighiales > Euphorbiaceae > Excoecaria > Excoecaria agallocha. The sequence goes on along the minus strand of CM075815.1, from coordinate 38,532,344 downwards.
AATTTTATCTTAGAGATAATGGGATTTTATCTCAATGGACTCCACCATAGACACCACAACACAATGGTGTATCTGAAAGGAGAAATCAAACACTATTAGATATGGTTCGATCAATGATGAGCCGAGCGAACTTGCCTAAGTCCTTTCGAGGATATGCATTAGAAACTGCTGTTTATGTGTTAAACATAGTTTCTAGTAAATCGGTTGATGTTAGTCCATATGAGATGTAGAATAACAAGAAACCCATGCTTTGTCATATGAAAGTATGGGGTTGTCCTGCTTATATGAAGAGGACAATGTCAGACAAACTGGATGTTAAGTCTGACAAATGTTTATTTGTGGGATATCTAAAAGAAACGTTTGGATATTATTTCTATCATCCCTTAGAACAAAAGGTGTTTATTTCAAGGCATGCTGTCTTCCTGAAAAGAGAATTTCTCCTACGAGAGGACAATGGGAGTAAAATTGAAATTGGTAAAGTTCAAGACCCATAAATAGAAGATGATCAACTGATTGAACCCGAAACTGAATTTCATAATGATGAGATTGTAGTTGAACTTGATTATACACAAAATCCTAGAAGATCTACTAGGTTGCATTCTATCCCTGTGAGATATGGATTTCACATTGATTCAGATAGAGGCATAACTGTAGTAGAGGACAATGAGCCTACAAGCTATAAAGAAGTTTTGAACAGTTCAGAACGTGATTTATGGCTTAAGGCTATACAGTCTGAAATGGACTCCATGTATGAGAACAAAGTATGGACTTTAACTTAACCACCTGAAGGGATAAACCCATAGGGTGCAAATGGGTCTTCAAAAAGAAGACCGACATGGAAGGTAATATAGTTACCTATAAAGCTTGCTTAGTAGCAAAATGTTATTGTCAAAAAGAAGGTATTGACTATGACGAAACTTTTTCTCCTGTAGCGATGCTTAAGTCTATAAGAATACTTTTAGCCATTGCAGCTCATTATGATTATGAGATTTGGCAAATGGATGTGAAGACAACTTTCCTTAATGGAAATCTTATTGAGGATGTGTATATGACACAACCAGAAGGGTTCACATCAGGAAATGATGAAAAGGTATGCAAGCTTCAAAAATCCATTTATGGATTGAAGCAAGCCTCTAGGAGCTGGAACATTCGATTCAATGAGACAATTAAAGAGTTTGGTTTCTCACAGAATGAAGATGAACCTTTTGTGTATAAAAGGGTCAGTGGGAGTGCAATTGTCTTCCTAGTTCTATATGTAGATGACATATTGATCATGGCAAATGACATTTCTCTTCTCCAATCTGTTAAAATATGGTTATCCAAGCAATTCTCCATGAAAGACCTTGGAGAAGCATCCTATATTCTGGGAATAAGGATCTATAGAGATAGATCCAATAGGTTGCGAGGTCTTTCTCAGAGTACATATATAAATAAAGTAGTGAAGAGGTTCAATATGGATCTCTCTAAGAAAGGGTTTATACCCATAGTGCATGGAAAATACTTTTCTAAGTCTATGTGTCCGCAGACACTAGAGGATAGAGAGAGCATGAATAGAATACCATATGCATCTGCAATTGGTTCTATCATGTATGCTATGTTATGTACATGTCCAGATGTAGCATTTGCTTTGAGTGTCACAAGCAGATTCCAATCCAATTTTAGAGAGGAACACTAGGCAGTTGTCAAGAATATCCTTAAGTACTTGAGAAGGACTAAGGATATATTCTTGGTATATGGAGAGGGCAATTTGGAATTAAATGGGTATACAGATGCTAGCTTCCAATCTGACAAAGATGATTGTAAATCACAGTCTGGTTATGTGTTCATAATGGAAGGAGGAGCAGTTAGTTGGAAAAGTTCCAAAAAAGAAACAACTGCTGATTCCACGATGGTAGCTGAGTACATTGCTGCTTCAGAAGCAGCCAAAGAAGCATTCTGGATCAAAAAGTTCATAACTGAACTAGGAGTGGTGCCTAGCATTATTGATTCGATTCCTTTATATTGTGACAACAATGGAGCCATTGCGCAAGCAAAGGAACCACCGTCTCATCAGCGATCCAAGCATGTTCTCAGATGCTACCATCTCATAAGGGAAATAGTAGCTAGAAATGATGTGAAAATAGAAAGGGTTCCCACAGATGACAATATGGCGGATCCCCTTACTAAAGCACTTTCCCAAATTAAGCACGATCACCATATAAATAGCATGGGTCTGAGACATATGAGTGATTGGCTTTAGTGCAAGTAGGAGATTGTTAGAGAGTATTCCCTAGAGCCCATGTATTAGGGATGTTTTTCATATGTATAAAATTTATATTCTTAATAAAAGGCATCATTCATTTATTAATGCTATGTTTAAATATATGAGTTTGTAAATCTTAAATTAATAAATGAAGTCCTAGATATTATAAACACAGTGCAAAGGCAATCATGAAGGTGTTCATGATGTGAGATGTCTATTGCATGCAAATGTGTTAATATCTAAATATCCCTAGTCATAGAATTAACAAGATAGGACATTATTAATTCGGACAGACTAGCACATGTTATGCTTCTTGAATGGTTCAAGCAATGGTTCTCATAATTGTGATTATGGAAGATAATCAAAGCTAACATGTGGATGCTTGTTAGAAGAACAAGTTCATTGGAGAACTACAAAGAGAATCCTCACATGGATATTAAATCTATGTCAGTGAGGAATCTCTTCATAGCGGTTGTGCAAGTATCCTTAGACTTGAGATCACCAAAGTTATCTTAAGTAGCAAGTGATATACTTTGACTCCATAACTGATTACTTCCAACTGGGAGTGAACATAGTTAGGAGATTGGGTATATCATGACCTACTTGAAGATATTTGAGTGATTGACAAAGGATTCACCATCCCAGATTTAATAAGGAAAGTTATCTCGCATGATTCTATAATTACCTTGTTCAGAGAATCTATAGCCAGAGTAAAATGCCAAGATGGATAGAGATCCATGGAGGGCCTTTTGGGAACAATGGTTAAATTAATAGAACATATATAATTAGATTTATATGAGTTGACAGAAATCCATACTCAGAATCTAATTGAGATAAGAGTGGTGAAAGGAGTAATTGTACGGTAACTGTTTCTATGGAAGGATATAGTCAAACCACATGACTTTCCTGACATTTGGGTAGTCATGATGCCTAGTTAGAGGCCAATCATGACTTATATAATGATGTATCAAAATATCAATAGGGATTGATAAAATGATTTAAAGGAGTTTAAATCATTTGAGTTTTGAATAGAACTCACAATTACATATTATACTGCCAACATGGATAAGAACCCAATAGGTCACACGCATATAGAGAAAAAGGATAAAATGGTAAAATGACAAGGATAATAATATTTGATATTATTATGAGGGTAGAGAAGTGAATAAGATAATAATTAATTAAAGAGTTTAATTAATTATGATCAAGTAAAATTGTCCGCGAAACTTTTGAGAAATGTTATGTAAGTTGGACCTAATTGAAATAATGTATTTCATGATTAATTATTATTATCTTATAAGTGTTATAGGACTACTATAAGTATTATAGGACTAATATATTAATTAATAAGTCCATTGGAGGAGTTATAAAGGGGCCAGAGGAATGGAGCTGGTGTGGAAGCCCTTCTGTAGAGGGCCACACGTCAACTCCATACAGAAGGCCTTAGAGGTCTTTTTATTCCAACAAATTAATTTATATATGTTATATAAGTGTTATGAAACTCACATATTTAATTTGGTTGGATTTGGAATCCATTTGGGTATTTAAATCCAATTAGTTGTACAAAGGGCCTAGTTTGTGGGTTTTATGCATAGTCTTTTATGAAAAGATTTAAATTGGATTTAATTAAGCCCAAATGATTATAATTAATTCCAGAGGCCCAATTAATAATTCTCCAGCAATTTTAAAGAGCCCAATCTCATTAAGGAGTTGGAATTTTAACCTAACTATAAAAGGCCAACTAATAAGGAATTAGGGTTAAGTGATTAAACAGAAAAGAAAGACTTTTTCTCTTATCCTCTCTCTCTCTTTTACGCCACCTCCAAGCTAGCTTCTTGGAATTTTGGCCAGTCCTAGTTTGATACCAATTTGTTGGTTCAATTTATCCTTCTCTAGTGTGGATTACTCATTGGAGGTGTTCAATTTTGGACATTGTGGTTTGCGACAACCCAGTACGAAGTAAAATCAACTGTTCAACAAAAATAAAAGGTGATTTTTCTTATTCTCATATAGTTATATTGTGTATTCATGGCAAGATCAGATCTAATGGTTAAAAAATTTTAAAATTTCGCTCATGTATGCGATGCATGTAACCGTTAAACTCCAACATTTTCATGCCTTGTTAGCGATAAATAATAAATTCATTATCAATAGCATTAAATACATCTTTTTCAATATAAGTGATCAAACAATCAGTCATCCATTGATCTTCCATTTTGTTACATAATCGATTCTTCACAAATTTCATAGTAGAAAATGCTCTTTCAACTGTTGCAGTTGCAACGGGTAGAATAAGAGATAAAGTGATGAGTTTATAAACCAAAGGATATAAAATATCCTTTTTTGTTTGTACCATTTGTTCAGCAAGATCACCAATTCCTATAATATTTGAAAACTCACTACTAGACCTCATGTCAATGATATATGTTTCCAATTGATTTTTAAGAATCATGAGCTGGATAGTAGAAAAATCAATAGGATAACATTGAGCAACACGAAGTAACTTGCCTTTGTCATATGCAGAGAATGAATTCGCTGGACTTAAACATGCAAAACATAAAAGCAACTCTGTATTCACCTCATTAAACCTATTATCAAGCTCTTGAAGTTGCATATCAATAGCAGCACAAAATAACTCGACCTTAAAATGATGGAAGTTTGTCACTTTATCAACATTACGTTGAGACCTCCCTTGAGAAACATGCATATCATCCATATTGAGGACTGGTATATTGTGGCCATTACAAAACAAAGTCACCTCATCTAACAAAGAGTCCCATCCATCATCTTGCATTAATTGCAGGCGTTGCTTAGCTATCTTAACCAATGCCATAGCATTTACAATATCTTGATATTTTCTTTGCAATGCTTGTGATAATTCATTAGTAATTCCTAAGATGTGTTTCATCAAATGAAGACAAAATGCAATGTCAAAAGATTGCAAAGAATCCAACAAAGTGCAAGCTTCAACTTTTTGCTCAAACTTTCCATTCTCCATTACAAATTCAAGGACATCAATTATAGAAGAAAACATCCTAATTATGCTTATCAAAGTGTTAAAATGTGAACCCCATCGTGTCTCTCCAGCTCGTTTAAGAGTAGACTCTTGATTTTTTCCTTGACCACTTTCAAGTTCAACACTTTCAATTGCCTTTAAAACTTTGATAGCTTGAGACTCTAAAAGCATATCATGACGCTTGCAAGAGCCCCCAACAACATTCATAACACTTGATATTAAATTGAAGAGTAATGCAATAGACATGTGATTTTTTGCAACAGCTACAAGTGCTAATTGAAGTTGATGTGCAAAACAATGAACATAAAAAACACTTTCATTCTCTTTTAAAACTAAAGCTTTGAGACCATTAAACTCACCTCACATATTGCTTGCTCCATCGTAGCCTTGACCACGTAATATTGATATGCTTAGATTATGCTTGGCAAATATTGACTCAATTGCAGCCCTTAGTGATAAAGCACTGGTGTCTCCAACATGCACAATACTCAAAAGTCATTCACATACTTTACCTTCCTTGCTCACATAACGTATAACAATTGCCATTTGTTCTTTATTTGATATGTCACGAGCTTCATCTACTAATATTGAGAATAAAGCAGTCCCCAAATGTTGTATGATGGAATTGGTGGTTTCAATTGCACAAGCACTCACAATATCCTTTTGAATATCTGAAGATATCAATTTTAGATTTTTAGGACAATTATCTATTGCAACTCTTTTGACATCTTCATTATAATCACAAAGAAGCTTCAAAGTTGCCTTGAAATTTCCTGGATTAGTTGAATCTATTGATTCATCATGACCGTGAAAAGCTAAACCTTGTCTCAAAAGGAATCTTACACATTTAATCGAAGCAGATAAATGAGTCCAGTAGTCACTTTGAGCTTGGCTTGATTGCTTATCGACAATTGTTTGAAGATGTTGCTTTTGATTCATCAAAACTTGACAATTCTTTGAAGCTCGATTGTGTGCACTATTAGGACCTCCTATGTGTTCTTCTAGTTTTGATGTTTTCTTCCAGTTACTAAAACCTTCGAAGACAAATGCATCACAACTACCACTATGCCCTTTACTATCTGATTTGAAAAGGTAACAATACAAGCAATATGCTGCTTCCTTCACCTTACTATACTCCAACCATGTACGGTGTTCATCAAACCAAGATGGATTAAATCTCTTGAATACTTTACCTTGTAAAGTTTGTTTAAAATTATGATCACAAGGTTGACAAGGTCCCTTTTGAAGATATACTCTTCGAACTTCATCTCTTACATTTGGATGATAATCCATAATTGGCTTTCATAATGCAGGATAGAATGGAAGATTTGTTAAATCAATTTCATAAGTACTTGCATTTTGACTCTCTTTAGCATGACTTTCTTGATTTTGAATTGGTGGCAATGATTCATCCATAGTTTTCCTCGTATAATACCTTTCCATGACTAAAAAATAATAAAAAAGAATTAGTAACTATTGTCAAAGAATAAAATACTAACTAGAGAATTATAATTGACACTAAACATCAAGGGTCGTGATTTTCTAATTGTTCTACTGTGCTTATGGGCAGTGTCATCCTTTCTACCTGCATTTTAATGAGTTTACTTGGAAAAAGAAATTGAACTTCGAGGTAATTTTAATTTTAAACTTCAGTCAGTGGGTTCAATAGAACCCAATTGACTCATAAATGCCAAAGCATGATTATCCATGACAAAGCTTGAAAGAAGACTACCTAGATAAACCTTGAACATGTTTAAGTTTAAATATTTTACAAAAGAGTTAATAAATCAAGAAAGTCAAGACACTGCAACACAGTTATAACCAAACAAACTAAACCCAGGCAGTGAAATTTGATTATTTTGGATTCCATTTCAAGTTGTTTGCTAGAAACTTATAAATGATACAAACAATCTAGTGATTTTTGTTTTAAATAATACATATATTGTGTTGTTTTATCAATGACAGTTATTTGGGATTTGATTTTCTTATTTAATTGATTCCATAACATCTACAGAGGCCTAATTAAATTCGTTCAGTAGAAATTTTGGTTTTGTTGCACAAGCCATTGTGGATGCATTCGTGGGTCGGACTTACACTCGCAAGCTTCATTAATTTGGTTTGGTCCTACGAGTTGGGTTGGATTGATTTGTTTAAGCTGTTAGTTATTTCCTTATTTAATTAAACTACAGTTTGGGTGTTTATTTTCGTAGGAAGTTTATTATTTCTTTTATTAAGAAGCTTATAAATCAGGACTTTTATTTCTGTGATAAGTCTTGCCTATTACTGCAGTTGCAAGCCTTATTACAGAAATAGAAGTCCTGATTTGTAAGCTTCTTAATGAAAGAAAGAAAATATATATAGGATGCTAAAAACATTTCAGATTGCAAAGCTCAAATTACACAAACACCATGTCCATGTCTTGGTCCTGCAAATCGTGCCAAATTTTAGTAACATACTTCAATTATTTTTAGTGCTTTGTTATGCACAGCTCAATCTTTTTACACATAAGTAGGGCCCTTCCTAGAAACTACTTAAATAAACGGTAAACTCCAACTACATTACAAAATTTCGCTTGCAAAATGGAGTGTACCATTCACTTTCAGATGAAAAGAAAAATCACAGCAAAATGAGAAATCAAGGGGATATCCTGATTAGAATGGAATCAAGAAGAACAAATTTTAAGCAACAAAATCATCAATAAAACAAACATATTTTAAGCAAAAACCTAAAATTGTAAAAACTAAATTACTAACCTTTAAGAGATATAAAAGCAAAAAAATTATAAAATTAAATTACTAACCTTAAATTAAAGATAAATCTTTGCAATGATGCTTAGTTTCTTCTGAAATTCATCTGATTTTCCTTTAAAAATTTGAAGAGATAAGAAAAGAATTTTGTATTTTTTGTTTCAATAGGAGTGGGAATAAAAAGAGTTGATTGATTAAAAGCTTATGAAACAAGTTAAGGAGAGATAAAACTTATGAAACAAGCCAAAGAAAGATGGGTAAAAATAAATTTTTAAGGGGGGCAAAATAGTCTATTTAATATATATGTATAAAATATATATATATATATATATATATATATAATTAATTTTTTTTCAAAAATTAAGGCGGGCAATTGCCCCCTTCCCTTTCAAGTGGCATCGCCACTGCTTCTTGATCATCCCTTTCGTAAAGACATAGGAAAAGTCTAAGCCTTCTTTGATAACTTTTTACATCAAAATTTAATGGAATTGTCTTTCCTTCTATTAAATAATCAGCAAATGCTACTACATAAGCTATGCAATCACTGAAAGAATTTTAAATAATCGCAACTTAAGTTATTTTTTATGAAATATTAATACAACATGTTAACTAGATGTATTATAAAAAATGTATCACAAATACCTGTCTTGTTGTATAGGGAGATTCTCAGCATACTTGGTGGCAATGGGATGATTTCCTTCAAATTTGGATACATCTTGTATGTCCTTTCTACGGCTCCAAAAATCAACAAGACTTAAATATAATGGAATTACAACACTGAATACTTTGACTTCTTTTTCATATTTGGTGCATGAAGAGAGTCATACAAAATAAGTTTTCTTTCCTTCAATATTAGCCTTCCCAATATCCAGTGGAATTTTGAAACATTGATTGGCAAAAATATCTCATTGACATCTACCTATGGAATATTGTGCTTTATCTATTTTCCAATTATATAATCAGGTAGGACATGTTCGAATGTTATTTGTGAATAGTCCCTAGGATTTTTGATTAACATTTGATGTACAGTCCGAACACTTTGGTCGAAATGGTTGTCTATTGTGATGAAAGAACCCTGTACATTCCCATCAAGTTTACACTTCTTCCTTAAATAATAAAAAATTACATCCATGTGCTACAAATAGCGTAAAAAAGACTAATATAAGATATAGAGTTATGACAAGAAGTGAATACAGTGTATTATGTTTTGATAACACACAAAGTTCACCTTTTTTTGAAAAATGGGATAGTTTGTGTTCATTAATACTTGATGGACAAGTATACATTACCGAATTTGCCATTTCTTGTTCGGGATACACTAATGTATACCACCACATTTTCTCGTTAACACTAAGAACTCTAAATTCAAAAGCATCCTTCAACCGTCTGTGTTGTGGACTATAGACCTTGTCTTTATCCCTTCAAAAAAGGAAAAAATAAACTATATAAACTATAAACATTAAACGAATCATGATGACACAAACATAAACAAACTTAAACAGCGATCGAAATAGTGCAAGATTGCTCAACCAATTTACCTAGCTATCTTTTTAGATATAATGCCAGTGTCGAGCCAGGCATTGAATTGGTTTAACTTCAATATATTTAGGTGTCTTTCAACACTTATATTAAAAGGATGTTCATTTCTTTCTGCAATCCCTTCGTGCTTGTATGTTAATAACGATTCTCTCCTTGATGACACTCTTAATTCATACTTCTAAAATTTCACACAAACCATGTAAAAATTTTACATATAAATTAGAGGTAGTAAAATAGCACAAACTATTCATATCACATGCAATATAATAAACTTTTAAGACAATTAGGTAAAAATTTTATAAATAATCAACTTATAGTTTTATTTAAATTGGCATCTGTTGAGCATCCCATTTTCTTTTGCTGACCTTGATCAAATTGCAATTCTTTGTATTCTTTAAGTATATCAGCACGATGTTCATGATCTCGAATATAAGCTTTTTCCTTTGTTTCTTTGGATGAAGCTGTAATAGCCTTAACACCAGGTCAGCTGTGAATAGTACTTTCCGAAGGTAAATAGTGCTTTCTGGCCCGAAAGGACACCCGGAAGTCAAAAATATTTTATTAGACCGTTGTAAAGTATTGATCATGGTGAGTCCGGGGTCGAAATTTGAAGTGAAATTGAGGTCAAATTGGCTTCCAAAAGTAAAAAAATACGAAAAAGGTAGCGAGTCAATTTCTCTTGTAAGGAATGAGACTTGATTTTGCATAAATTTTTAAAAATAGTAAATCAATTCCGAAAATTGCCAGATTATATGTGTCTACATAAATTTTTATGTAGAATATTTGGTGATAAGAATTCAATTTTTTGGTGATACCGGTAGTTATTGAATCGGACCGATAAGTTTGAATCGAATTGATAACAGACTCCAATTGAGCCGAAAATTTATGTTCTAGCTATTTTTGATGTGATAAAAATGATGGAATAATTTTTGAAATGAGAAAGTGAGAGAAATTAAATTGGATTTTAAACGGACCTAAATGGGCCCTTTAATTAAAATGGGTTAAGCCCATTCTTTGGGAAGAACTTTTGGCCCACCTAGAGGGGTATAAAGGAATGAAATATCTAAAATTTATCCCAGAATTTTCCAGCCCCTTCTTCCCTCTTTATGGTGGCCGAACCACCATCTTCATTTTCTTTTTCTCATTTTTTCAATTCTCTACTTCAAATCTTTATGTAATCCCAACATGAGAATGATAATTCCATCTCTTTAGATCATATTTATGGCCTCCAACCTTTAATTAAAGCAAAGGAAGCAAGAAAAATCAAGGTTGGAAAGTAAAGATATTAAGGTAAAGTTTGAAAATTTAATTGATTTAAATTGAATTTTAAGTGTTTTCTCATTGTTTTAGGTGCATAGAGTTTGGATTTGATGTTATTTTGAGCAAAATGAAATGAAATCATGGTATTTTGTTGAAGGAAGTGTAATGGCCTCAACACCGGTCTGGCCGTGAACAGTAAATTCTGATGGTGAATAGTACACCAGGGCCGTAAATCGGATCCGGAAGTAAAAAATATTTTATGGGACCCTTGGAAAGGAATAGTCATGGTGAGTCCGGGGTTGAAATTTGAAGTGAGTTTGAGGTCAAATAGGTCTCTAAAAGTCAAAAATACGAAAAAGGTAGCGAGTCAATTTTTTCTGTAGGAAAGAGAACTTGATTTTGCTTAAATAATTAAAAATAGTAAACGAAATCTGAATATTGCCAGGATTTGCGTGCCTATATGAATTTTTATGTAGAATATTTTGGTAATGAGAATTGAATTTTTCGGTGACACCGGTAGTTGTCGAATCGAACCGATAAGTTTGAATCAGATCAATAACGGACTCCAATTGAGCCAAAAATTTATGTCCTACCTATTTTCGATGTTTTAAGAATGATGAAATTAAAATTGAAGTAATTTGAAGTGAGGAAGATAGAGATTTTGGTTTGGGCCCAAAATGACTTAAAATGGGCTTAATTTTATACTTGGGTTAAGCCCATTAGTTAAGCCCTTAATTAGGCCCATTTGAGAGATATAAAAGGAGACAAAATCTGTATAAATCTCCAGATTTTTCTAGCTCCATCTTCCTCTCCTTTGGTGGCCGAACCTAGGCTTTCCAATTCCTCTCTTTTGATTCTTCTTCTTTCACTCTAATTTTCCCCTAAACTTTAACATAAAAGATGAAGTTTCATCCCTCTAGATGATTATTCAAGCCTCAATCATATTATTTGAAGGAAGGAAGCAAGAGAAATCAAGAGAAAAAGGTTTAGGTATCAAAATGAGGTAAGAGATTTTCAAGGTTTTAAATTTGTTTAAGGGTGCCTCTAAGTAGTTTTAGGTGCCTAGAATCCATTTTTGTGGTTTAATTGAGCTAAAAGGTTGATATCATAGTGTTTTCTTTGATGAAGATTTTGGCTTCCATGGTTTCTTCATGGTGATGGAAAGATTTATTTGGTTTAAGGCATGAAAAAGGAAGCCTTAGGAAGTTAAAGCATGGAAAGAGGTAAGTGACTACCAAATACCTTAATTTCCCATTTAATATGAATTTTTCTTGGTTATGTAACTAAGATAAAAATGTGTAATATTGTTAATTAATGTAATTGTGATGGGGTTATTGTAATTAGACTAGAGAAATGATGAATGGAAAGTGAAAATGAAAGAAAGAAAAATTTTAAGGTAGAAAAAGAATGGTGGCCGAATTTTAGTGAGAAGAAATGGTAAGAAAAAATGCATGAAAATAATGTATGGTAGCTTAAATTAATAATAGACTTGATAATTGATGTCTATAAATTTTTAGAGAATAATTAGAAATTATTTGGAAATTTTAAAGGTTATGTATAGTGTATGTATTGAATGAAAATTGTGATTAATTGTGAATTAAATGATTATTTTGATGAAAAATGATAGTAACCAATAAAGAATGCCTAAATAAATTTTATGGGAATTTATTGAATTTATTAGAATTTTATTAGAATTTTTATGTGTATATGTATAATGAAAATAATTGAATCTTTAATGCATAATTGTATAAAAATGACAAAAGTGATGAATTAATGTGAAAATAATTTAATGTCAATGATAAGGAATAAAAAGTAAACCATCGAATTCTTCGAAATAATTTTTAGGTCGTAAAAATAAGAAGAATAATGAATTATTAGAAAATAATTCATAAATAAATGAAAATGATGGAAAAGAATTAATACGTAAATAAAAAAAAAGATAAAATAAATTTTTAATACAAAAAGGACTTAAATGAAAGAAAATGAAAAGTTTGGGGCAAAATGGTAATTTTGCCAAAGTAGGTAATTAACGCATGAAAATAAGTAAGAAATGTGTACCAAGGGTAAAATGGTAATTTTGGAGAATTATCTGTATTAAAAGATAAAGTTTCCATGATATAAGGACTAAAATGAAATTTTACCAGAAATGGTAAAATAAATAATAAAAAAGGAAGAAATTATAGAATAAACATGAAAATAAATGATTATGATGGCAAAATCGTAATTATGAATTTGAAATGAATAAATCGATAGAAAAAGTTAAATTATGTATTTTTGAGTTATGAAATAATAAATTATATTAATAGCGTTCCTACTTGAATAAAAAGTAGAAACATAAAAATGTGATTAATTTATCAAAATAAATTAGTCAACAAAAAGTATTAAAAGAGTTAATAATTACAAAATTAAGTCGCCGACGAAATAAAAGTCGGCATATCGAATAATTGAAAAATTGGACTGAAAAAGGAAAAATTGTAAAAACGACAAGCCTAAAAGTATTGAAAAATTATTCGTAAAGAATTATACAAGAAAAATAAAAGAAAAGTCAGAATTTGTATAAAAGATTGAAAAGTCCAAGTGTTTGAGTGAATTATTAACGAATAATTCACAACAGTGACTTGAAAAGACAAAGTGAAAGAAAAGATGTAAATTACTGAAAAGCCTAAGTATCCGTGTGAATTATCGAAGGATAATTCACAAAAATGATCTGAAAAGATAAAATCAATGATAAGACAAAAAGTTATTGAATATCCGATAACACTAAAAGAGTGTATTTGATCATAATAAAATGTATAAAAGAATAAAAGAAAGAAATTAAGAATTTTTAAATGTTTAAAAGTAATTGCAAAAGTTATTAATTATATTTGCCCTTAGCGTTAGATAGGTATTATTATTCTTGATTAGGATATAAATGGCTAGCCATAGGGACACCTTATACCGCGGTGCAAGTCATGACGACTTGCTATGCTGTGGACTGGATCTCTGATCACCATGGCATTCTCTGCTCTGTTATATGCTCTGTGAGAAATGATTCCTTGGGGATCACTTCTCTCTCTGTTGTGGCCCTGTGGGGTCCATGTCCTGCGTATCCTATCTGAGAATCCTGTCGTATTGTACTAGGGGCACATTGAAATGAATGAATAAGTATTGTTTAATGATTCGTTTGAAAGAAAATGCAAAGTTAAAATAAATCTGTAAAGATTTCTGAAAAGTGTAATTAGTCAGCAAAAGAAAAGAAAGCTTTTATAAGGATTTTAAAATATATTTTATTTTACATGAAAAAGATAATTTGATTAATTGGTATTTCTTATACTAATTATTACTGTAAAAATAATGACGAGTCCGGAAAACAATATTAATTTCCTATTTAGAGTTTAAAAGTGATGATTTTGACATGAAGCAAATGTATTAGTTACGTAACATTTTTCTGAAAGAAAAGTTATTCGAAAAGTAAAACAATAGAAAGACACAATAATTGACCAATGAAAAGAAATAAAAGACATACATCTTAATAAATATTTGAATAAAAATAATATATATATATATATATATATATATATGTATGTATGTATATGAAAGAAAGAGAAATTGACTGCAAAGTATCCCGAAATACCTATATCATTTTGCAATAAAGCTTAAAAGCTTTTAATTAGTAATGTATTTATTAGTTAAAAGTCAAAGCAAAAATAAAAGAATAACAACAAGAAGTATAATTAGAGTACAGATCACACGATTGAACAGTACACTAAGAATTTAAGTAATTTACTTTCGTACTAGTAAAGACACGAGTACCAATTCACATCGTTAAATAATATGGTAATTAAATTGATATGACTAGAAAATAAGTAATAGTATTACTACAAGTAAAAGTTATAGTGCACATTAACGAAATCATGCTTATTCTTGTGAAATTCTCGGATTAGTAGTCACCACTGGGCATATTTAATGCTCAGCACGTAGTGTTTACTGTGTGCAGGTTCTAAAGCGTTGCGGGAGCATAGTACATTGAAGGACCAGATCGGAAGAGAAGATTTTTGTATTCGTTAGAATAAGCTTTTGGCATTTATATACTTAGACTATTAAGGTAAAAGCTCGAACTGTTTTTAGAATGTATGTTTATTTGTCTTGGATGTATGGACAGTATAAGTTTCGATATGATGTTTGTTTTAATTGTTATAAGATTGTTATTTGATTCTGGAATTAATGAAAAAGTATTTTAAATGTTTCAAATTGTTCGATAGAAAAAAAATCCGTACCGGTTTCGGCTAAGTTTCACTTCGGAAAAAACTGTTCCGAGAAGGGTGTTACAGGAAGAATCTGCCCAAGAGTAGTGGTGTTGAAGAACAAAGTTTTGCTTTGTGTCAAGTGAAGAAAAATGAAGCTTAAGGAAGGTTAAGCATGAAAAAAGGGTTAGTAACTATTAAATCCCATTAATTTCCATTAATTTGAAATATTTTCTCTTTATATACTTTAAGGAAAAAGTGAAATATTGATGAATAATTGTAATTAAAGTTAGGTTAATGCAATTAGACCTTAAATAATGCCATAAAAATGCTTAAATTAAAGTAAAAAAATTTTTAAGGTAATGAACCTAGGGTGGCCAAATTTTTCTTATGGGATAACAAAGTGATTTTTACATGATTTTGATAAGTAATAATCCAATATAAGCTTAAATGTGATAAATATTGTCTATGAAATTTTTAAGAATTTATAAAAATTAATTGAGAATGTTTAAGTTAATTATAAGTGTATGTATATAGTGTATATAATGAATTGGTGTGAAATAATTCATAAAATAAGTGAAAAATGGTAGTAAATGTGAAATAATGTATCCATAAAAATTATTTGAATATTTTTCAAATATTTGTTGAATGATTTAATTTAATAATAATAGTGAAATTTTGTTAATTATGTCATAAAATGATAATAATAGTGAAATAAAGTACGTGTAAATTTTTAGGAAATTTATATGAATTATGAGAATATTTTTGGAATAATTATTGAATTACGAAATTAATAAGATCAAGGAATTATTATGAAATAAGTCATTAAGTGAGTGAAAGTGATGTAAATTGTAAATAATATGTATATGAATTTTTGTAAAATTTATATGAATTTCTAGAATATTTATGAAATAAGACATTGAACATGTTTAATTAAAGATATTGAATTATTGAGAAATAATTCAATAATCAAGTACAAGATTAATTAATGTTAAGTAAATTAATTTCGTTTAAAAAAAATGAAAAAACCAAATAATGCATTTCCTGAAAATAAAATAATGAATTATATTAATATAATTCATAATTGTTTAAAAAGTTATAAAATAAATGTTTGACTAATTTATCAATAAAAAGTATTAAAAGAGTAAATTATTATAAAATAAGTCACCAACTGAACAAAAGTTGTCATACCCAAATGACTAAATTTTGAATAGTAAAAGAAAATAAAGAATCATCAAAAAGTTAATTATTGAATTATTAGAAAATAATTCATGAAAGATTACATAAAAGGAATAAAAAAAAATTGTGAATTATAATGCTATAATTCATAAAGTGTATAAAGGACTGAAAAGTTTTAAGTGTCCAAGTGAATTATTGAAGAATAATTCACAAAAGTGAATTAAAAGATAAAGTGAAAGAAAGTAAAAAAAGCTACTGAATAGTCAAAAGCACTAAAAAAAAGTGCGATTGACAAAAATATATTGTATCAAGAAATAAAAGAAGAAACTAAAAATTTTTAAATGTTAAAAAATTATTTCGAATATAATTGATTGCTTTGCCCTTAGCAATAGTTAGGTAATGATATTCTTGTTTAAGATATAATTAGCTAGCCATAGGGACACCCTATACTGCGGTGCAAGTTATGGTGACTTGCTTTGTTATGGGTAGGATATCTGATTTTCATAGTTTCAGTATTTTAACTGAAAGTATAAGTAAAATATTTTTCGAGAAATGATCCCTTGAGAATCATTTCTCTCTCAGTGGGACCTTTGGGTCCATGTCCCGTATAGCCTTTTTGAGAATCCTATCTTACTGCACGAGAGGCGTATTGTAATGGATTAATCAGTATTGTTTAAATGAATTGAATGTACAGTTTATAATGAAAAAATGATTTGTTTGAAAGAAAAATGAAAAGTTGGGATAAAACTGTAATATTTTACAAAAATTGTGATTAATAAGCAAAGATGAAAAAGAAATATTTTATAAGAATAAAATGTTAAATGAAGATTGAATTAAGCTTTTGTAAAGGAAAATAAAAGTTTAAAATGAATTTTCATATGAAAAAGATAAATTAATATTAGTTGGTATTTTATATATCAATTATTATTTTGAACAATAACAAGTTTGGAAAAATGTACTAATTTCCTATTTAAAATAAAAAAAGTGATAACAATGTCCTTAAGTGACAAAATAAAAGGGAAAACAATTATTCAGTTAGAAAAAGAAAGAGATATCAAGTTCTAAATAAGTACTTGAATAGGTTGAAATGTAAAAGAAGAAAATAAAGATTTGTATGCTAGAGTTCCAAAATAACTATAACATATTGCATTAAAGGTTAAAAGACTTGGAAATAGTAATGTGTTAATTAATTAAAAGTTAAAGTAAAATAAAGAATAAATAGCGAAAAAAATTATAATGATACCATACGTTGGATAACTGAAAAATCAATCGAGAAATAAAATAGTAAAAAGATTTTGTACTATTAAAGACATGAGTACTAATATAAATTGTTAAATGAAAAGATACTTAAATTGATGTGACTAAAGATATAAAACCAAAGTTTAGTAAAATTAAAAGCTAAGGTAAAGAAGAAACGTAAAAGTAAAAGTTAATTTAGAATCGATTCACATAAGGAAATAATGTAGAGCAAAAATTGAAAGATTGAAAATCAAAGCAAAATGATTACCAAAAAAAGAATGGAGATAAATAATGAAATTAATGTTAACAGAGGTAAAAGCAAATGTTTAATGAAATAAGAATAAAAATGGCATAATCTATGAAATTATGCTTTAATTGAAAAATTCTAGGATTAGTAGTCATCTCTGAGCATGTCTAATGCTCATTATGTAGTGTTTACTGCATGCAGGTTATGAAGTAGTGCGGGAACATAATACATAGTGGAGTAAGATCGGAAAAGAAGTAGTGATAAATCGAGTTGTATTAAGGCATGTATATACGTAGGCAATTAAGGTAAGAGATTAATCTGTATTTTGATTTTTGTTATTACGCTTATTGATGAGTGAGTGTTCGGTGAAAATGTTTGCATGAATTTTATTAGTGTATAATTAATTGTTTAAAATGTTACCAAATGAAAAAAAATTATTGTTTAGTGCTATCTTTGCTTCGAGAAAGACTGTTCCATGTAGGGTGTGACATTTAGTGGTATCAGAACAAAGGTTTAAGCGGTTCTAAGATCGGAGTGGGATAAGGTTAAAAGATAGGTTTGTCTGTATATACATGCCAATTATAGGTGAATAAGTGTTAAGTAGTCTGACGTGTACGTGCTCCCCTACCTGTTTTAAAGTGAAAAGTTGACATTTGACTGAGATTGTTAGGTGTGAAAGGATTGATTCTGTGTAGTAGAGATGGCGGTGAGTGAGAATGAAAGTATTGCTGCTTGAGATCTCATGGAGGTCAAAGTAGGGAAAAGAAGAGTTGACTGAAATTAAGTGTAAATGTGAGAGTTTAAGTGTCTATATGGTTGAGAAACAGTCTAAAGAAGGACAAAATAAAGAATGTGTCAGAAAGTTAAACAGGGATTATATATTGAGTACAGATAAATTATGCAGGATGAAATGATACCTTGACTGGATTGTCATGATTTAAGAATGTTAATGAGCAAATTATTACGATTATAAGTGAGGTTGTTTAAGATGCTCTATATACCTATCAGTGATTCCTTTAGAGGCGTGGGGATTTGATTGTACATTTCATAGTATTGGGATAGGTTATGACATCTGCATCATGTAAGAATATGTGATAGTATTCTACCTACATACATGAAATCATACATTTATTGCATGTCATTTCACATTGTTTGACAGCATCCGATCTGCATCATACCATATGTATTGGCCCCACTTGATAGGATGAAACTGACAGGGGATATGATGAGCATAGGGATGACCTGAGAATGAGGCGAGGAATAGTGTGATGAAGATTTTTTTTTTGTATTTGATGTGACCATTATAAGTTATTGGTCATGTCAATTAGATTTGTTAGTGCACCGATCCCTTGATGAATCAAAAGAAAGAATCATCCATCTTTACTTGAATCCATATTAGAGGATTAAGTAGTAACCATCTGATATGTTTTAAGATGATGAAAAAGTATGATGAGTATTTGGGATTTGCTCTGTAAGTATTTAAAAGTAAGTAACTATTTGCTCAGTTTGGTGAATGTAACTTCAGGTTAAATGGGAAGTTCTTGGATTTATCCGAGTGCTACAGAAAGGTTAATGAAATGGCCGAAATTCTCAGCATAAGAATTTGTATTTGGGTAATGTGAGTGTACTTAAATATGTATGTCTGAAGAATTTGTATGAATGATTAATGATAATATACTTGAAATCGATATTGTACATCGGGAAGAACAATGGTTCAGAAAGAGAATGTTTGTGTGGTAGTCTTATGAATAACTTGAAAGATTCTTACTGAAGCCCACCTAGTTAGTAATACATTGCATCCTGGAAGTTATTAGATGTACCAGGATTAAAAGCTTAGTATTAAAATGTCATGTTAAAAGTGTGATACAATAGATATTGTAAGTAAATGTTTGATGTGTCAACGCATGAAAACGGAGCATTAGATTCCTTCAGGGATTGCTTTGACTTATAATGATATCTGTTTGGAAAGTGGGACAATGTGATTAGAGATGTTGTTATCGGATTGTCTAAGTGTCAAAGAGGAAAGATGTTATATAGGAGATTAACAATAATCTCAATATTAACATAGTAATCCACTTTTGAACTGACGGTCAGTCGGAGTGGATAATTCAGATATTGAAAGAACGATTATAGTAAAGTGTATAAGAATGTGAATGAAGTCTCGATAAGATAACAATATTGTATCTTCTACTTTTCGGTATAAGTAAATTTCGAGGATGAAATTTCTTTTAGTAGGAAAAAATGTAATGGCCTCAAAACCGGATCAGCCGTAAACAATACTTTCCGAAGGTAAATATTGTTTTTTGGGTCCGAATGGACATCCAGAAGTTAAAAATATTTTATTGGACCGTTGTAAAGTATTAGTCATGGTGAGTCCGAGGTTGAAATTTGAAGTAAAATTGAGGTCAAATGGGCCTCCAAAAGTCAAAAATATAAAAAAGGTAGTGAGTTAATTTTCTTGGTAGGGAATGAGACTTGATTTTGCATAAATTTTTAAAAAAGCAAATCAACTCTGAAAATTGTCAGATTTTATGTGTCTATATGAATTTTTATGTAGAATATTTTTGTGATGAGAATTGTATTTTTCGGTGATACCAACAGTTATTGATTCGGACCGATAACGGACTCCGATTGAGCCAAAAATTTGTGTACTAGCTATTTTTGATGTGATAAAAATGATGGAATCATTTTTGAAGTAATTTAAAGTAAGGAAGTGAGAGAAATTAAATTGAATTTTAAATGGACCTAAATGGGCCCTTTAATTAAAAAGGGGTTAAGCCCATTCTTTGGGCCCAACCTTTGGCCTATCTAGAAGGGTATAAAGGGCTGAAATATCTGAAATTTATCATTTAGTGCTATCTTTGCTTCGGGAAAGGCTGTTCCGTATAGGGTGTGACAGAAGTTGATTGAGCACCCTAATGACATTTAAATATATGGGTTAACACTACTGTTTTATTTTTAAAATGAGGAAGCATACATTATCTAATGATGTCAATATATTACTTTATTTGAATCCAAAATATCACATATTACTCAATTCAATATGGCATATGTGATGAAACTGAGAAACAATTTATTAAAAATGCGATGAATATAAAATTTACAGTTTTATCAAAATTAACTTCTATAGATTCTTCCACCTTTTCATGCCGATCCTAGTGTTTTTTTACCCTCTTCCTCCTTAATAAGATCAACATCAAGTTCGTGATCTTCATCATTAAAATTTTTCATTGCTTTTCCAGCAGAAATCAACACAGCATCTTAATGAATGTTAAGAATAACAAATTAAAATAATAGACTTGTCTTAATCTAAGAAAACAACATTATGTATTGACCATGAGTAATCCACTTAATTGAATCCAATATATCACTTACTACTCAAATCAATATGGTATGTCACTACAAAAAAAGGAGGAACTAGCGACGGCTTATTTTTTGTCGCTAATTAGCGACTATTTCTAGTTTTAGTTGTGGAAATGAATTTGTCATAAATTTAGCGACTGTTTTATAAAACAGTCGCTAAATTGGCGGCAAAGAATGATGCCTTTTTTGCGATGAAATTAGCGACGGTAACTTTTGTAGCTACAATTGTTTCTATATTTTTAATTTTGTAAATTAATTTCCAGAATAATAGCGACGAAAATTTAGTCGGTAATTTTAAATAAATTATAGCGACGAAAATGCGTCGCAAAAGTTATTTTATATTACATTATATTATTTATCTATTTTCATTTAAATTTTTAAATAAATTTATAATTTTATTTATTGATTTTACCAAACAATATAATATTAATAAAAAAATATTCATACATATTTATGCTTACTAATTATTTTTAATAATTTTTAAAAATATTTTATATGATATTATTTGCTTATTTTTCAAAAATTTATAATTTCAATTATTCCAAATATTATAATATAAATAAAAAATAAAAATACATATTTATTGTTACTAATTAAGATTAAATTATAATATTAATAAAAAAATTTATATAAATATTTATGGTTAATAATTATTTTAAATAATTTAATTTTACACATAAAATTCGATCCATATAATTTCTATTTTTTAGTTTATATTAAAACAATTTATGTCATATTTTTTTTGTAAGAGTTTTTATATATTATTAATCATAAAATATTATATGAACCTTTAAATATTGTATATTATAATTATTTTGAAATGATAATAACTCTTTTTTCAATTACCCAAAAATTTTTACTATTTATTTAAAAAATTTATATTTTTAATAATAATAATAATAAATTAATTGTTACAATTATTATATAATTATAATATAAAAATTAATAAAAATAAATATTTAGAAAATAATAATATAAAATTTATTATCTCATTTAAAATAATTATGAAAAATTTTGAAATTTATTTTTATTTTGTTAGAATTTTGATTAAATATTAAAATATTAAAAATTTTAACTATATATATTTGCCAAATTATCCCTGAATATATAGATAAAATGATGAAAATTGGGAGGGACATTTTAGTATATTCAAAATGTTAACCCTAGGTATAAAAACTCTTTTTTTCTCTCCCCTCACTCGTAACTCTCTCTACCGTTTCTCATTTTTCCTTCTCTTCTCCCTCCCTCCTCCATCAAACAACCTCGATGCCGAACGCCGCCACCTCCATTAAGGCTTTTGTAAGTCGGTCACCGACCAATAAAAGGGTGGGCAAAGAGACAACATCCGTAAGCAAGAACATAGGTTTTACCCAGTAGAGAGGAGGAGAGCTTCTTAGGCATAATAGGCAAGGAAGAAACAGAGCGAGCATACGAGCGAGGGAGAGCGAGAGAGAGGTAGAGATCTCTGACTTCCTAGCAACCTTATCAACGAAAGGAACTCGATTTCCAACATTATGTGTGAGAGGTATGTGCTTCTCTATTTTTTTCTTGACATATTGTGGCCTTTGTATCCATTGCGTCTCTACTCATTCATTCTCGAAACTTTGTTTGCATTTCTCCTTTTTATCCTGCTACCCATGTTGAGTTTTTTGGGCTCGATAGCCTTAAGTTCGATTTTGGAGCTCTTGGTGTAAATTTCCTTTTTTGCCATAAGTGAATATATGTTTATTGTTCAATTTAGATATGGATTTGTTCTCGTTAATTGGTTGGGATTACGAAAATTGGATCTTTTCATTTAATATATTCTACTTGGTGTCTTGTAAATTTCCTTGTGTTGATACCATAACTCTGGGCTTATAAGATCTTCTTTGGCTATCAGTAGCCGAATCTTCTTAGATCTGATGATGTTTATCTAGTTTTTTTATGTGCATCATGTCGTCAATGGCTGCTGAGGCTTTAACTATTTCTTTGATATTGGTTGGCTATCTCATCAAAATTTTAGCTTATGAGGGACTAGGAATCCTTTTGTGTATCGGTTGTTGCTCTTTCATTTGATAATGGTTTATCAGGATACATTGTAGGAGTTCATTTGTCATTGAATTAGAGTTACATGCATGAGTTATTTTAGTTGAACAAAGAGGAAGATGAGGAAGAAGAAACAAAGGAAGATGGGGAAAGAGATACAAAGCAGATTGGGTCTGCCACTAAGACGAAAAATTTGATTCTTGATGAAGCAAATACACTCGGAAAGGTAATCAATTGATGCTAGCTTTTTTTTATATGAGCATTTGATATTATCAAAATACAGTATCTTTAGAGAATGACAAACAAATATTTCAAAACCAATGTATAGGTGTTCTCTATAACAGAGAATTAGATATTTTTATGCAATGAGTTCAGAGTTTTGAAATAACGTTATTTATGGGATTTGTATCCATGTTATGGATCCGAAGTGTGATGTAACCTTAATGACAATATCTTGCTATTTCTGTAACACCCTTAGTTTACTTATAATTTTTCCTGCTTTATCTTCTGATCCTCGCTACATGCATATGCCGGACCACGTCTTCATCCTTGCATCTTCAATACCTGTCTCTGTGCATAGTCAAACAACTACGTGTTAAGCAACCTTGTCGCTTAGTGGTGGATACAACTACACAAAATTTCATTTAAATAATTTAATATTTCTGTTACATTTTAATTTCGTGTTATTATTACTCTATTTAGTTGCTTTTCTGTTGCTATTCTTTTATATTCCGTATTCATTAATTCACCATTGGGACTTGTTAAATTTTGCCTATTTTCTTTGAGACTTGTTGTATGTAGAATTTTGTTTAATCCTTTTAACTTTGATTCTGATTGTTTCATTTTTATACTATCTGTTATTTTCATTGACTAGCTGTACATTTAGCTTGCTCTTACTTGTTACTGTCTTTTTTGTTCCTTATATGTTACAGTTTTGATCAAGAATTTATTTTCTTTTTATTTCCTACCTCTGCATACATTATTCTTTTGTATCATTTCAATTCCTAATCTATTTGTATTTCATTACTCGATAGATTTTTCTACTTTTGTTTCCTTGCTTGTGCTCTACCTTTCTTTCTTAATACTTTACTATTTTTAACTGTTCTAATTTATACTTTTATCCTTTGTTTTGCATTTTTCCTTTCCTTTATTTATTTATTTATTTATTCATTTATTTTTATTATTATTTACATAATTCATAGTTTATTTCTAATTATCCTTTCTGTCGAATTCAATAATTACCTTCAGCCTTCTTATTGTACTTTTGTTTATGTAATTCATTTAAATCTTTTGTTAATCTAATTTTGCTAATTCTGTTTCTGCTTATCAAGTTACCAAGTCTCTAAATAATCTTCCAATAAACTATTAGTTTAGATAATTAATCTCCGTTAAATTTTCTAACTGGTATACTTTCCTATTTCCTTTCCTTGACTTCGAATCCATATTTTTTTCCTACAATTACATTTATATTCTATCTTTAATGAGTACACATTCTATTATATCTGGTTGACTATACAATTACATCTTGGACCGTAATCTTTTATTTATCCAATTTTACTACCTTTGACTTTATTTAATCTTGATTGACTTTTCCATTTAATCCCTTTTGACTTCCTTTATTTCTTAATCTTAGTTGGACAATCTCATCCTGATCCTTACTTTTATTATAAACTAAAAAATTTATATTTTGGCCTCGATTCTTTACGTATAATTTTTGTTTTACTCTTTTTACTATTTTACCCTTAATTACTATCTCCTTTATTTAATTTATAATTTACTCCATTAATACAATAAATTTACTTGGATTCTCTATAATATAAATATTTCCTACTGGATTCTACTTATTTCTATATCTTAATGGAAAATTATATTTGGATCCCTATAATTCACTCCATTATATTTTATCTTCTTTTAATTTCGATTTTGACCAAATTGACTCCCAGTTGACTAGTTTGATCTCATTTGACTTTTAATTTAATCTAAGTTCATAAATTATAATTTAGTCCCTAAAATTATTCCTTAAGTGGCAAATTTGCTCTTTGGTCCCTATACTTTTCTTTATTTACTATTTTACTATTTTTTTCTTTATTTAGTTATTATAACTTTTTTTATTATTATATAAATGCCAAAATTTTCGTTTTGCCTATGACTTATCTATAATTACCTTTTTGTCCCTATTGAACATATTAGTCATAATTCTCATGCTTTTTCCTATTGCCTTACTTTTCTATTACTCCTTTAGGCCATATTTGCCTTTTTAATCCTTATTTCATATACAATTCTCGCATTGGCCCTTGTTCAGGCACGTAACATCATTTTTCTCTCTTTTAAACCATCTACTTATTCCTTTCACTTTATTTCTTGTTAAATCTTATTTCGATTTTCTCATTTACGTTTTGGTCCTTACTTTCTTACATATTTACTGTTTTACCCTTTCTGACTTTTTGACAACATTTCTTACTTTATTCCTTATTTATTATTCTTTCTAATTCTTTTATTACATATTTTCTTTCTTCTTCTCCATTCAGGAATCTAATTATTATTTTACCCTTTTTAAATTTTCTTTTCATATCTTTTCTTATGCTGTTATCTTTATGGCTTTTATTTAACTTAATTATTATTATTATTTTTCCTTTTTACTATTACAATTACTGTCTCACACCTAGTGATGGCTAGTGGAAATCCCCGAACTAGATATACAGGACGAGGACTATCTGGCTGGATGTGAGGTGGCTGCCTTGAGGGTAGCCAACCTTGATACTGTCTGAATGTAGAGGAGAGGCCTCTTTATACTGCCTGTCTATCTGTATGTATATCTGTTTGTCTGTATGAAACTACAAAGGTATAATGTCCCTATGGTTAGCCATTATACCCTAGCATCTAGGATTATTCGTTATACATTAAGGGCAACTATTCTTTTTATATTATGTTAGCTATATACTTTAAATTTCAAGGTATACTTAATATAATTATTTTTATACACAACTTCATTTTTCTATACATTCATTCTTATTACTCATAATTACATAAGTGCACATACATAACAAGTATTAATTAAACATAATATTTTCACCATGCATTCCATTCAGGCAACATAAGGAAATCAACATACTTAATATTTTCTTCATGTATTTAATCTCATTTATTTTTCTAACATTAAAATATATATGCACATGCCTTTCTTTATTTATTTTACCTTACTTTTTCTTTGTTTCCTATATGATCACTATTATATTTCATACTCAATTACATATACCTATAGCATTTTTATGCCAATTTCATCATAACATATTTAATTACTATTATAGTATTAAAATTACATTTAATATCTCCTTAATCATCAAATATCCTTTTATTTTTTTAGGATCCCATTCGGCCTCATCCAATCTCCTTGCTAAATGTTCAATTTCTTTCTTAATTCCTACTTAATTCATGCTAATTTATTATTTTACATTATTATCTTAATTTATTTCTCATTATTTCTTAAATATGTATAGTTACATAATACAAACTTCAAATTATAATTCAAGGATTAAATGAAATAGAGTGTAGTTTGTATCCACTTACCTAAATTTTTGCTCTCCACACCTTATTCTTCATTTTCCTTGTCTTCCTTCATAAAAACACCATCACCTTCCTTATGTTTCCTAAGTAGCCGAATTTCTTTCACAAGGAAACATCCATCAAATTTCTTCCTTAATTTAATATAACATGATAAACATAACCTATATACCTTAATTTACCTATTTGAGCATTTTAACCAAATTAAAAACCTTGATTTCACATACCTTGATTTAAGGACATAAACTTGAATCCTTGATTTCTTTCATTTCTATGGCTCAAAATGAAATTTGATGGCTGCCACAATGTTGTAGAAAAGCTGAAATATGGTAGAGAAGCTTGGATTTAGGGAGAAACTTGGAGAAAATTGAAGAATTAAGGAGAAAAATTAGGAGAAGGAAATTCGGCCAAGGAAAGAACCAAAGAGAGCTGGAGAGAAATGGAGAGAATTTTGGAGATTCAGCAGTTCTTTGGCCTATTTATAAATAGGCTAATGGGTTGGGTTAATTTAATTAAAATAATTGGGCCTAACTTAAGCCCAAGTTATGTTTTTTAAGCTCAATTTGCACCATAAAATTATTTATCTCTGTTTCCATTATCAATTCTTATTCTAATTAATTCCAAAATTCTTAAAATAATAAATTAGGCCTCCACATAAATTTTTAGGCCAATCGGAGTCCTTTTTTGGTCCGATTTTCTTTCGCCAATCCAATTTGGCCAAATTCCAGAAACCAATGTTCCACTTATCCAAATATTATGAAATTTTAATGTGAATTTATAAACATATTCAGAAGTTTTTGGTTAAAATTTCAGGTTATTCAAAGATCGTTTCGATATGATTTCAATTTTAGAGTAAAATTTCGCTTGTCGAAACCCTAAAAATTTAAAATTATTAGAAAAATAATTTTTCACGTCCAAACACTAACATGGACCATGTATAATAGATCTAGAAATTTTGGTGATTTTTAGAATTTATTTACTATTTTTAATTTCTACTGAAACCTTAATCAGCCATTTTCTCGGTCCCTCGACCGTTTTTCAAAAACTAGCATTCCAATGATAAGAATGCTTCAATATTTTTTTCCATGTGTACTAAGGAGTTCAAAACCATGTATTTAAAATTTTAATCCATTCTGATATCATTTTGATATGCTTCTGGCTTCAACAGCCTGGATAGTAGGTTCGAAACTCGAAATTCTGAAACTATCAGAAAATTTATTTTTCACTTTTAATATTTTATTTGCATTATTTTTACCATATCCATGTGATTGGAATAATTTTCTAAAGTCAATTGAATAATTTTGAATTCAATAATTGGAATTAGGTAAATATTAGAAGTTCTAGTTATTGTTTTTATTCTTTGAATTTCCTTTTTCTATTTTCTTTATTTTGTTGGAATATGACATGATTCATTTATTTTATATATATAAACCTAAAACCTCTTGCATTTAATATGTTCTTCATTTAATAATAGATAGAGTAAATTCAGGTGGTAGGTCAAATTTCATAATAGTGAAAGTTGAACATCTTACATATTAAAAATAATAATAATAATACTAAGCTGGTTTATACATGAATTTTATCAATTGGAAACCAGTCAAACTTTAATAGAAATAAAAGATTTCAACCTTCCTAATATTAAAAAAAAACTGAATTAAATTAATCCTTAATTAATTTCTAAATATATATTTGCATAAAATAAACTAAGGAATGGGACAAAGAGTTAAAAGATATGACCAACTTCTATTATGCATCCTTAATTAATTGTTTGCCAAAAGAATAATTAAAAAAATTAGGATAATAACTCTCTCCATATATTATATTAATCTCCAAGACACATCTCATAGCAAATCAAAATGGATTATTAATTTCTAGTATTAGCATATTAGTTGAAAATATAACTTGCATGTAGAGAGTAGAGAACTGAACACTGATGATAACTTAATTAAACTTAAAAGTCACATAGGTTTTAATCTTATTCCATATTCTTCCACCTAGATGAATTGAGTTTTTTAAATTGCTTGTTGGTTTCTTCTGATGTGGACTTGAGTGCTGCTTTGTCAGTTAACCAAAAGAATCTATATGCTTCCTTATTTCCCTCTATAAATTTCTCTTCTTATGCTTATATTATGGTAGTCTGTGTTGATGACTGCCGGTCTTCAAGAGTTATGGTCTTATTGATGTACAATTAAAGTAATCTTATGGCGATGTTGCTTTAAAGTTGATGTTTAATCTGGCAAAGTCACAGATATGAAGACTTATAAGCTTGTTTAATCAATTTTATAGCCTTAAAGTGAATAGCTTGGTGGTGTTGATATGTTTCTCCATTAACATAAATTAGTTTTTTTTATTATTTTTGTAAGCACTTTTTAACGTGTTTTTTTAATTTTTGTAATCTTATTATACTATACAATTTAATGTATTTTTGTGATATTATATTTTTTAATGTAATAATATTGGAGTATTATTTATATAAATTAAAATTTTGATATTATGATAATAATAAAAAAAATAAATTGCAAATAATAATAATAAAAAATAAAACATTACAGATAAATTGCGACGGCTTTTGCATGATTAGCGATGGTACATTTCGTTGCTAATTTTCAGAATTTACAAATGTTTTAGCGACTAAAAATAGCGACAGAAAGTTTTCGTTGCTAATATTTTCTTACAATTAAAACAACTGATTTTAGGGGTTAATTAGCGACGGATTGCCATCACTATTATTAGTGACTATTTTCTATTTTAGTCTCTAAATTTACCAGCAATAGCAGAATAGCGACTAACAGTCATTTCATCGCTAAAATTAATTAGCAACAACATTTTTTAAAATAGCGACGAAATTGTCGTCGCTATTTCTCTATTTTTTTGTAGTGCGTGCGATGAATATAAAACTTACAGTTTTATCGAAATTAGGTTCTGTAGATTCTTCCATCTTTTCATGCTAATTTCGGCGTATTTGTTTACCCTCTTCCTCCTTAAGGAGATCAGCATCAGGTTCTTGACCTTCATCGCCAAAATTTCCCTTTGCTTCTCCAGTAGAAATCAACACAGCATCCTAATGAATGTTAAGAATAACAGGTTAAAATAATGGACTTGTCTTAATCTAAGAAATCAATATTATGTAATGACCCTGATTAATCCACTTAGTTGAATCCAATATATCACTTACTACTCAAATCAATATGGCATGTGTGATAAATATAAAACTTACAGTTTTATAGAAATTAGCTTGTGTAGATTCTTCCACCTTTTCATGCTGATCCTGGTGTACTTGTTTACCTTCTTCCTTCTTAAGCAGATTAGCATCAGATTCATGATCTTCATCACCAAAATTTCCCTTTGCTTCTCCTGCTGAAATCAAAAAAGCATTTTAATGAATGTTAAAAATAACAGGTTAAAATAATGGACTTGTCTTTATCTAAGAAATCAACATTATGTAATGACCCTAAGTAATCCACTTAGTTGCATCCAAACTCCTTAAGCAACAAATTATAAATAAAAAACTTATATGTTTTGTAAATTCTTCTAATGTTGAGCATCCCTCTTTATCATGCTAATCTTGATCAATCTGCATATCTTCTTCCACCTCGTGTAGATGGGCATGATGTTCATAATCTTCATCATCTTCATTTGCAATGATTTCTTCTATTTCAACTCTCGAAGTTGACAGAGCACCCTAATGACATTTAAATTAATATTTTAAAATAATGGTTGTATATTTAATCTAAAAAGTAATACATTGCTCAACAATTTACAACAATGTGAGTAGAGCTTTTCAATGTGATTACAATGTATTCAATTTAGAGAAAATGTTATGCACAATAATACAAAAACATATAAAATCGAAAACTATAAAAAAACATAGAAAATAAATAACAAGTCAAAGCTAATTACTTCTTTATTGAATAAATATTGGTCAAGACTCGTACAATGAGTATGATGTATAATGTTCCATTTTAATATTTTGGGCAGCCTGTCTCCACATTCAATAACAAACCTCCCATCAACTGCACAACAACATTTGTAAAACCATGCTTGGAAAGCCAAGGGACATCCTCTCAATCTATAGGACTTTGGTTTACCATAATGCAGACTTCCCTTGAGGCTTTGCATTGTCATGTTGTACACATCCCGGCCCCAAGGATATTCATTGTATTGTCCACTATCGACAAGAGCAATGAGATCTTTCTTAACCAACATAGTATCTATGCCCATAAGAAGGAAGTTGGTAACAAAAAATAGGGTGGCTAATTTAACCCCATCTCCACGAGATTTCTATGCTCCACTCAAAAACGTCTGTTATATTAATTTCCTTGTTATCTTTTTTTTCCCAAAAAGTATTTCTCAATAAAGAGAGTACCATCGTTTTTTAAATTATATTTGTTGAAGTTCCCTATGCACTTCAAACTAGTGAAAATAGAAAATTCTTCAAATCCAAACTTTAACACAACACCGTTCACATTCACCCATATTTCATGCCCTTTGTCACTATGAACTTCATTCAGAAATAGGGAATGAATGAGTTTCCCTTGACCTATAACTTTTGGCATGTCCAAAAAGTATCCAAAATAGGATTCTTTGAACATCCATACTTGGTACTCATTCAACATTGATTTAATTTTTGCAATTGCATCAAAATCCATGCAAAAGAGAACTTTGCTTTCAAATTTAGCATTCTTGAGAAAATATAAATCCCCAACCTAGTAAACATATGCACAACATAAGTTAAGGAGAAAAATGAAAATATTACGATCAAGAACAAAAATTTATTACAAAGAATAACAACATTACGAGAGCAATAATAGCGTATTTAATATATAATTATCAAATTAAAATTATACCTTCATTTTTAGCAACTTTGGTGGATCAATGAACTTGATATCCGTGAACACATATTGTAATATAAGAGCGAAGAATAACAACATAATGATAACACAAAATTTAACACAATATATTCTATTTTCATAATACATTGTATTTTTTTTAACAAATGAAATAGGTGGTTGTTTTGGGCATAACTGAATACAATGAATTTTGCTAGAATCGAATATAATGTATACGCTTATGATGTAGCATTTGGAAGATTATAAATGGGGCCAACATCAAGATAGTTATAAATGCACTTGTTCAAAATTGGAGACTAAACCTTTCAAGGCAAATATATCAAGCATAACACTAAAAATCAGGGGAACTTAAAATATATATAAAATATTAATTAAAAATAAAAATAAAAAATACACACCAAACGCACACACACGCGCGCACACACACTCATTTAAAAAAATATAATTGTAATAAAAATATCGATAACCCAAATATATTATTTACAACTTACTTCAACGAGCAACCTAAGATCCAAAGAAGTGTGAAAAAGGAAAAATATGAACACCACCCACAGGTACACTAAAACCTGTTTGCCAAGATAGAATTTTTATGAGATTTCCAACATCGACGATAAGATATAGACCTTAATGCAGTAGAGAATGGCTTAAGAATGCGAGATGTATAACAGCGACTATTAACAGATCAAGATAGAGAAATCAAATTTTGAGAGAGATAGTAAGTGAGAAGCAGAAAGTATAGCGGTTAGTTGTACGGTTTATTTGATAAATTGGTTCGAACTTTAGAGATTAAAAAAAGGCATTTTTGTAATTGTAATTAAAAAAATTTTAGCAAGGGTTGCGTTGGAAAATGCACAACCAAATTTACATCTAATGACACGTGTACAAAAAGGCTGTTACTCTACGTTTTGAAATTGGTTCCAGTAACATAATAAACTATCTATTCAATTTCCCCAATTACAACATTTATTCAGTTTCTCACAAAAATCTGCCTTTTCATTAAAGACACTTTTGTTGGAGGGGTTTGCGTCATTTCACTGCCTATAAGTTCACAAGACGTCGATCGGCATCTCCATCCATTATTATAAACAAGCATTACAACATATTGCCGAGCATGGCTAACATTAGGAGCTACAGGAACAGACATATAGACAAATTTATAATAACAATACAGCATCAGGCTAACTCTTGGGTAAGTCATTGCCTTAACCATTATATTGAACATGACATGGCCTTTAATTAGTACTTTATTTTCATATTCCGATCAATTGCAAATAGCATTTATTATATATTTTCAATTAAAATCTAATGCTTGAATTTTATAGAGACTGGCGAAAGGATCAATTATGGATTTGAGGCTTTCATTGAATGAGTACATTACTGTTCGAGTTGGTGAGAAGCCATTCCATTTATTTAGAATTAATATAGTATACGATGAAGGAAACGGTCTACACTACCTTTTTGAAGGTATTATGCGTTTACAAAGTCATTACTCACTTAATTGGTTACCTATAAAGGTTAAGATGTAAGACTGCAGTCCAATCAGATTAAAGATGCAATTATTTTATAAGTCCGACAATCAAATAGAGTATGGTAGGCCACCCTATGATGCAATCTTTCGGGACAATGCGGCTTGGTTGAAAAGTTCTGCCATTTGAGACAACATAGGAACTTTTAATCTCATGATAACTGAGAATGAATTGCTATCCAAAATGGTAAAATTTATTTAGGGTTTGAACTAAAATATTTATGGCATTGTTTGCATTCGATGTGTTCTTGATATCATTATTTGTCATTAACCACTTAAAGGCTATCATTTAAACACAGTTTATCCCAACCCATATGGTCCAAAGCATCAATCTATGATGCAACACAGCAAAACTAATAAAATAAAGAACAAGTTAACAGTGGTAACATAAGCAAACAACCGTTATGACATGAACAAAAGAAATTCAAGTATTAATGTCAAATTGATTGCCAAAATCCCCACATCAGTACTGGATATTGCTCTTGTACAAAAAGATTTAGCTTGCAGCGGCTCCATTAACTCCCCTGTTCACTTGGTATGTTGCCCTACAACCAGAACCTTCAATATTACATAATCTAGTACGATAATATTTCGATTTGGGACCATGCATGGTATTATGCCAACATCATATCGGACCACAATAGCTTCACTATTACTATATTCTGCAATTAAGCCCAAATCATCCCTATTTTTAAATTCTCTAACCAGATGCAGTAGAGAAAAGTCAATTTTCATTAACTTATACTGTCTCCTTCTTGAATCTATGTAGCAAAAGGCTACAATTTCAAAATATCCAATATCAATCTTGCAATCGATGTGAAACTTGTCCTGGAATTGAGTAAGAAAAATTCAAATAAATAATGTAAGGCCCAATTCTTAAGGTACGGTGAAATAGACTTTAGTAATACAAGTTGTTTTGCATTGTAAGCCCATTATGATTTGCCTCGTTCTAGTACACATTGCTACAATTACAAATATATAATACGGTGGTTGGTTAACTCAATGATAATGACTTCGTTCATGCATTGTCTACCTTAATTTTCTATTATTTTTTAGCCAATGCCTGTAAATCTGATAGTTATGGTTTACTCATCTTCTTACCACTTGTGTTTGTAAAATAGGCATTGTGCAGTACTCAATTTCAAGTTTATTGTTTGTCAAAAGTTTAATATAGTGTATTCATTTTGTCTCAAAGTAAATACAGTTTGACAAATCATTTTACTGATTAGTAACAAAGTAAATACACTGTATGCAAATTTACCCAAATATAGCACATTGTATTCAATATGGGCACAAAATGAATGTTATTTATTCATTTTTTTTCAAATTAGAATATAATGTATTCGGTTTATCTTAAAGAGGAATCAATGTATTTAGATGACAATGTGCTCATTTACAAAGTGACTATATTGAATTCACATGCTTTATTAATTGACTGTAATGTAAACTTTTGCCAAAATAAATAAACGGGATTGAACCGACCATTTGAATTTAATTGGTGGTCATTGGCATCCTAAATGGTTATGCAAATGACGAAATTGAAATTAAAATTTAAGTTTGCTTTATTGTTTCAATTAGTGTATTATATTTCAATTTATGTTAATTAATTAGATTAGCTTATTTGTTAATTTATTTTCAAATCTTATTACTAACTTATTTCATTTATTGTTTATTTATTAATATTATTTAGTTTTTCTTATAGTATTATTTATTTTATTATGTGTTTATATTGTTATTTTAAAATAATGTGTATTCTGTTTGGCCAATTAAAATAAGTGGAAATGATTTATGGCTCAAATTTAATGGATTGTTCGCTAATTCAATGATCTAATGCATCATTTCATATTTGGTAAAATGTTATTTTTCCAATAATCTTTAATTTTTTAATATTTTATATCTTTTTTATTCATATTTTATTATTTTAATAAAATCAAATGCAATGAACAACGTTAATCCAATATATTCAATATTTAACTTGTTTAATACAATGTACTCTATTAATATATAATGATAATTATATTCACTAATGTAATGAGAGAATGCAATGTATACAATCTCAACAAAATGCAAACACTATGAATTCAGTTTGGCAAAGTTAATCAAAACTGTATCCATTTCAGTCAAACGTTGATTTTTTAATAATCTTCTAATTTTTTCCATATTTTCCAATGCTTTTAATTAATTTTTTCGGGAAAAGTTAATACAATGTATTGTTTAATTCAAATCGAATACAATGAACTAAATTTTGTCAAACGCTAATTCAACGTATGAACTATAATTTGCTATTGTGATAAAATAAAGTATAAAAGATACATGGAGTAAATACAGTGATTCCACGTTTCAATATGTTGTATTCAGATTGCATAAGTAAATGCAGTATATTCACTTTTCAATATAATACTCTATTCTATTTGAGAAAAGAGAATACACCAAAGTCACTTTAGACAACGCTATACACTGTATCCTTTTTGGGCAAGCTTAGTGTATCCACTTATAAAGACAGGGCTCCTCTACGACGATTTCACTTTTCAATGTGTTGCATTCAGATTGCACAAAAAAATACGATATATTCACTTTTCAATATAGTCCTTTATTCTATTCGAGAAAAAGAGAATACACCAAATTTACTTTGGATAACGATATACATTGTATCCTTTTTGGGCAAGCCTATTGAATCCACTTACAGAGATAAGGCTCCTTTACGGTGATTTCACTTTTCAATATGTTGCATTCAGATTGTACAAGTAAATATGATATATTCACTTCTAATATAATACTCTATTCTATTCTAGAAAAAGAGAATTTATCGAGTTTATTTTGGACAACGATATACACTGTATTCTTTTTTAGCAAGCCTAGTGTATCCACTTACAAAGATATGGCTCCATTGACTTGCAATAATGATCCCTCTAGGTAAAGATACAGTTGATCCTTGCTACACAATATGCTAACAGAAAATAATTTTTACACAAATAATAGATTACAACTAACAAACTTGATTTCATTATATATGGGCATCACAAAAATACTACATATATATTTTGAGTAAATTTATTACCCTATTATTTTGTTATGGTAGCGATTTGCATTCCAACAAACATACGGGTGATAAAGGACTCAACCACCTCTCTTCCACGAGTTTCATGTGACCTTATACCACTATCACTATATGCATTTGACTTAGAGCAATTAACATGTGATGAAGTATCTTCAATGGCTTTTGCACCAGGAATATTTTCTTATTTCTTAATATTTTGGGATTTTTCATTTTTATACCTCATCAAAGCAGCTTCAGCTTCTTTATAAGATTCGAACGATCTGTACAGGCTACCATCAACACCCAATACTTGCTACGAGCATTTTTCCCATGACATGTAAATCCCGATTTCTTTGCCTTTAAAAACAAACAGAACTTCTTCTTTTTCTTCTCTACTTTGTTCATCCCTCCTAAAATATTTTCAGCATATACCAAAAAGATGTAGAGAGAATGTATAAATCCTTTACTTTATCTCAAAGATAACTTCTTGTTCCTGCTTTACTCCTTACTATTGCAAATAGGATAGGTCTACGTAAGCTATGATGTTTGAAATGACATCCCATTTTTATTAGCCAAAGGTGGCTCGACTTGTGTTGGCTTCATATGACACTTAATTCATTAAGGATATTTTTGTCACTTCAAGTTAATTAAAATTTACAATTACATATCTACCCGTATTTGAGCCTCTCAATTTAAGCTACTAATCTTTTTTCGAATATGAAAATGCAATCAGAGCAACCTTGGATCTAATGATGGTTTGAAATAGCAAAAACTCCCTAGTACTGGTACGAGGCAGTGAAACTAAAAATCGAGAGAGAGAGTATTTATTAGGTATCAACAAACAACGATACATGAGAAAAATGGAAACAATATAAGGGGAATTAAGCAAATGAGATATATGATGTCGACGATTACAAATGATAGATAGAGGGAGGGTAAAGTTTGCCAGAAATAGAGTAAGTGAGAAATAGAGGCTTGGGCGGTTAGATATACGTTCTCTTTTACATATGGCCATATCGGTTCATATTTTCATAAACACCAAAGGGTATTTTTGTAACACAAAAAATTTTAAGAATTATTTTATTACATAATGAAGAAAAAATTCCATGTGTACAAAAAGGTGAATCTACTTCCATTTTTTTCATCCTTTTTGTAATTATTTAACGTTTTAGTGTCCTTACACCACAGTCAACCGTCTGCACACTATCCCCTATAAAAGGACTTCCATATTCAACTATATGCTAACTATCCCACAAATCAACATCTATACGCTCAACTTTTATTCTTATCTTCCATCTCTAAACAACTTGCAAGGCATGGCGAACCTTATGAGGAACCCAAGGCAAGGCGACATATTTTGGTTAACCCTTGATTGTTTGACAGAATCGTAGGTAAGTTTTTGCCTTTTTGCTCTCAAGTTAATATTTTCATAAATTTCTTTCCTTATTACTATCTTTTGTTTGTTTTTTTTTAAAATTATGTTTGCAAACAAACAAACATAGATTCTTCTATAACTTCAAATGCTTGTAATTTACAAAGACTTCCAAATCGAGGAATCTATGCTTTAAGTCTACCATTGAAGGAATACATTACTGTTCGAGTGGGTGAAAAACCATTCTATTTATTTAAAGTCAAGACAGTATACCAATACATTTTAGATTATTACTACATTTTAGAAGGTATCAAGCGAATAGAAAATCATTACTCACTGGTCTACCCTATAAATGTTATGATGTACAAGTTCAATCTATTTGGATTTAAGATTCGAATTTGGTGTGGCTCCAAAAGTGAAATAGAATATGGTAGGCCACCTAACGATGCAGTCTTTAAAGACAACATGACGTGGCTGAAAGATTCTTCAATTGGGGACAACACTGAGAATTTTCGTGTGAAGATAACTGAGTTCGAGTGGCTTTCTAGAATGGTAAATTTTATTTAGAATTCTAAATTATATATTTCATATGTTATTTTTGTGATTATTCATAATTTATCATTTAAATACAATTTATACCAACCCATTTTGCAAAATACCTAGGCACGATGAAAAAGGTTGTGCAAATGTGGTGCATAAAGTTAAACTAGTACTTGCTTGTTGAGTATACTACTGTATTAGGATAGGATGATAATGTCATTGGTGGATACTTTGACGCCGGATTTAGTATGTTTACAACTGGGTTTAGGGTGTGTCTTTATGACACAATGGAATTTATAATGTTTTATGACGATGACGATTATGCTATGGTTTTTGCATCAAACACCAAGCCAACTCAATCCTGATCTCGAATGTTGCCATATTGGTTGTGGAAATTATGTAAAAATTGAATTTTTATATATATATTGATGTATTAATTATTTAATTTCTTCGTCATCAATCACAAAAAAATGTTATTAACTTATTTTCAATTTAATAAATTGGGTTACAAATGAGACAAGTCTTTATTGGAAAAATGCAATTACAATGTATTAAGATAAGTTTACGCTGTAGTCAGTTTTATAAAAATTTTGCCATTATTTATGCTGTAGTCAGTTTTATAGTATAATTAGATTATTTTTTTATTTTCTATTTTTTTAGGTTTTATTTTTTTTCACTAGGGATCCAGGCTGTCAATACATTAACTTGACATCACATTTATCAAAATTATAATCTCAAAGACAGACATGATTATTTTGGTTATCAATCTATATTTGGCTTTTGCCTAAATTAATTAAATATATTCAACATTCGTATTTGAAAAATAATTTAAATTGAAAACAATGAATTCTGATTTGATATGTCATTGTTTTTTATTTATTCGGTTTGAAATTTTAATTAGCATATATATATATATATATATATATATATATATTAGATACGGTCTTTCAATACATTAGATTGACATCACTATCACCAATATTATAATTGCAATGACATACATCATTAATTGGGTTTTAATTTGTATTCGGCTTTTGTATAACTTAATACAATATAATCAATATTAATATTATCAAAAATTTTATGTCGACAAACAATGTATCCAGATTCATTATGCCATTGTACCCACTGTATTTCGTAATGAGCTGTATATTTAGCACTTTCTTTTGATCCAGCTTGTCAATACATTATAATGACATCAATAAACTCAAAATTATAGTTGCATAAACATACATCATTATATTTGGTTATAAATTCATATAATAATAATAATAATAATAATAATAATAATAATAATAATAATAATAATAATAATAATAATAATAATAATAATAATAATGTAGAAACAACATACATAATATTTGTTCAAATATATACCACAATATTTGTTCATATATACATCTACATTTTCAATCCCATTTGTATTCAGTATAGTTATCTTTGTAATCACTTTCAATCATTCCTCATTGCTTATCCCTTCCATATCGATATAACAAAAGTCC
This sequence comes from Excoecaria agallocha, assembly GCA_037975025.1. NCBI lineage: Eukaryota > Viridiplantae > Streptophyta > Magnoliopsida > Malpighiales > Euphorbiaceae > Excoecaria > Excoecaria agallocha. The sequence continues at coordinate 38,492,877 of CM075815.1, read as the reverse complement.
TAATCTCTTCCTATAATTATTTGCATTCAAGACCATTAGAATTGTATGCCCTTTGATTAAATATTCAACAAATGTAGCTATATAAACTCCACAGTCATTGAAATAGAAAGATGTCAATATCATTTCTAGTCCATGAAAAATGTAATACAAAACATAAACAACCAGTCTTAAAGATAAGAGTCACAGATACCTGTTTTCTTGTAGAGGAAGATCTATCTCTTACACAATGTCGATAGGATTTGTACCTTCTTTATTATGAACGTCCTCAACATCTGTTCGAAACTTTCAAAACTCAACAAGACGAAAAAAAGTAAGGAATAATTTTATTGTATGCAGCAACCGCATCTTCAATGGCCGATTTTAATATTTAGCCACGCAGAGAATCATAGACAACAATTTGTCTATCCTTTAATGACAACCTGGCTAATATCCAGTAGACCTCCTCAACATTTATGGGAAAATATACGCAGTCAACTTTCAACCAGTGTGTATTGTACTACATCATTTTTCCTAAGATGTACTTGGCCACCGTACGCCCATGATTTACAAATGGTGGATTGTTAGGGTCTCCTTCTTGATTTTAATGAGCATATTGTATTTTTTGATAAAAAAGGTTATCAGTTGTCGTGAAAGAACATTTTATACTCCAATTGAGCCTTCCCTTCTTCCTCAGATAATAAAAGATTACATCCAAATGCTGAAATGAACAAGTATATATAAGTTATAGTGATAAGTGTTAATTGAATACAATATATAAACATTTTATATTACACCATATTCATTTTATATTACAACATTTTATATTACACCATATTCATTTCCTAGCGAAATTGAATACATTGCTTAATTAATTTCTAATGGTTTAATAAACATACCAAATTAGTGATAAACTATCCAAGAGACATCAAATGATACCACCAAGTCTTTTCTCTTACTTTTTCAATGCGAAAATCAAAAGGTTCATCCAAAAGTATGAGTTTGCCATCATGTACCATTTTTTGGCTTCTCCTAATATATATATATAAACATATTATAACTACACAATTATAAACAAACTGAAGATGTGATATCAATCTCGAAAGTGTACATAAATTTACTCAAATGCATTTTTAGATATAATACGGTTAACCCACTCATTAAATTTAGTTAGATTTAAAATATCAACTCCATCTTCAATGCTAATGTCAAACAGATAAGCCTTTGAGTCAACTTTAACATGGTTATGATCATCCCTATGCATTTCTGCCTCTTCGTCACGAACATGAGCATGGTGTTCATGTATTGCTTCTTCAACATTTTCTTTTGATTTTGTACAAGAAGGATGGATAGATGCCTATTGACATTTAAAAAAATAGTGTAAGAAACTATTTTTAAATTTAATATTTGGTAATCAATGATAGAAATTGAATATAATAATTACCTGAGTGGTGACAGTCGGACCTGTTTTTTACATATTTGAAGAGTGAGATGCAACAAACTTTGAAACTTCACACATCTTATTTGAGACTTTAGCTTTAAAATTTTTGAACTCTTTTTTGAGAATTGAGATCTCATTCATGAAGTCCAACTGCCTATCATATAAATATCGGATCTTATCCATCTTGCTTTTGTCATGTACATTTTTTCCTGAATTTCGTCCTCTGCCTAGCTCAGCAGATGCCTGAGGATTATAGACTGGAAGCATGAGGGGAGTTGGCGTACCTTCATCCTCCGCTTGCACCTCAATCGGTACCCCTTTCCAAACGTTCTTCAACAAACTACAATCCATAATATATCGTTTCTCCTCCTCCTCCGTAGGCCGAATATTATGCACCTCCAATTATAATAAAACATAGAAAATAAATTTATAAATAGACATATATTAAAATGAAATCCTAACCAACTTTAAAAAAAAAAGAAACAAGTATACAATTTATACATACATTTAATAAAATTATGAGTATCTAGGAAAATGAATTCATATTTTTAATAAATTGTATTCACTATGTCAAATTGAATTTACAACAATGTGAATAGAGCTTTTTAATGTGACACAATGTGATTATAATGTATTCGGTTTAGAGAAAATGTTATGCATAGTTATACAAAAACATATAAAATCGTAAACAATAAAAAGAACATAATAAATAAATAACAAGTCAAAGCTAATTACCTCTTTATTGAATAAATGTTGGTCGAAACTCGTATAATGAGTATGATGTATAATGTTCCATTTTAATATTCTAGGCAGCCTATCTCCACATTCCATAGCAAACCTCCTATCAACTGTACAACAATATTCGTAAAACCATGTTTGGAAAGCCAAGGGACATCTTCTCAATCTATAGGACTTTGATTTACCATAATACAGACTTTCCTTGAAACTTTGGATTATCATGCTGTACACATCTCGGCCCTAGGGATATTCATTGTATTGTCCACTATCGACAAGAGCAATAAAATCTTTCTTAACCAACCTACTATTGCAAATAGGATAGGCCTACGTAAACTATGATGTTTGAAATGAAATTTCCTTTTTATTAGCCGAAGGTGGTTCGGCTTGGGTTGGCTTCAGATGATACTTAATTCATTAAGTATATTTTTATCACTTCAAGTCAATTAAAATGTATGATTACATATCTACCCCTATTTGAGCTATTAATCTTTTCTGTTAAAAAAAGCCGAATGTAATCCCAAAGTTCAAAGAAAATCCATCATTCAAAGTTTGATAGGTTAAAATATGAGTAACTATATCAATTTTGTGAGAAATATAAGAAAATTGAATAGTACACAGAAAATTTATTATATTATTTTAGTCAAAATTACAAAATTATAACCTGTATCTTAAAAAAATAATTAAATTGATATAAGAATAATATTAACTGTATATTTGCTACCCATTCATTACTAAAAAAATATCAATTAACAACTTAATATTTACTGCTATATAGTGATAAAATAACAACCATAACAGTTTTGGCGATGAATAGAAAATAAATATGAAATATATTTTCATGCTAATTTAATATTCATTTTTTTTCTAAATTGTAGGTTATAATTATATAATTTTGATTGAAGGAGTATAATTATATTAAATGTTATATGCAATTAGAATTAAAATAAATAAAATTTGAATTGTAGAAAAATGAGAAAAAAAGGTTAAACATATGGCTTTGCAAAAAAATTATAAAAGTCAGTTAAGGTGATAATTTTTATAAATAACTGTGTGTAATAGGATGAAAAAAAATATATATATAAATTTGCAAAAAAAAAAAAATTAATTAAAGAGTAAAAAATTTAATTAATTGAAATACCACAGCACATCGTCGAGGAGTTTCTTCAAATTGGTAGACGTTGATATGTGTAATAGGGATTTTTAACTCTGGTCTGACTGACGGGGAGAGGGATTTTCATGGACAAAATTCGGTTATATGATATCCACCTTATTTGGAGCCGAGTAGGAACATTTTCTCTCTCAAACCTTATTTAGTATTGCCATTACAATTCAGCAATGTCGATTTCTTATACTCCTCTCCACTCTCCTTTCTCTCTCTTCTCTCCACGTTTTCTTCCTCCGAATATCCACCGCTACCCTTTCTTTACCGTTGCTTCCCGCCAAAAGTCCTTCCACTCAGGCGATAGCATTAACTATGCCGTAACTGCAAATTTGAAGTCTCATATGGGAAAGGACCAGTCTTTTGTTAATAAAGAGGCTATGGTGCCTCCTTACAATGTGCTAATTACTGGCTCAACAAAGGGTTCGTTTCTTTTCTTCTGGTTTCCTTGTTATTAATGATGTTTCAGTTCATGAATTTCATTTACTTTTTCTTTTTGGGTTAAACTTTGTTTCCGTTGGGTAATTAGCCATCAAAATGGCACTTTCATATAATCTGGTTTTGGGGTTCTCCAGTTATTTTAAGTGTTGTTAGCTTTCCCTTGAGCTGGAAATTGAAGCCGATATTATGGTTAAAATGTTGAAGGCTGTTACTTATTTATAACCTGCCATGTTCATTTCTTTGGTTAAAACTCAAGGCTCACAATGATTTTTGTTTGTTATCCCATTGAGTTGGTTAACCTGATTGACCGCTGTATGGATGAAGGTCCTTATGCAAGAGTCTTTAATTAATGAGATGGCAAGAAAGAGTTATAGCTGAATTACTTAACCTTTTGACCAAAGAAAAAAACAAAGAATTTCTTAACCCTTTTATTATTTTTGTTTTTCATTTGATATTGAACTTTCATTGAATCATGCCCACTCCTTTTTTTTATTCCTTTGTTTTAGGGGGTGATTGCAGCAAATTTCTTAGCCTTAATAGGTGTATATTAGATGCAAGTAATGATACTAATCTTTTTGTCACTCATCTATTTTTGCACGGAAGAATTTTCTGTTGCTGTGGCATTGTGGATTGACAATGGGTATATATTAATGGTAGAGCTTCTTAAGCTAATATAATTTCTTGATGCCAATGAAAGTTCCAGATTTAGCTTTGGTATTATTTGAGGTAATTGCAAATGCATTTTTAAGCTTGACACTATTTCCCCTTTAGCTGGTAAAGTTTGTTAAATAATATGCTCTCATTTGATTTCTATATTAACTTAGTCGTAAATCATTAATTGTGTACATCACAAATTTAAGCCGAGACAAAGGAAATATGCTGAAAATGTCTAATGTCTATAATATATCTGTTACTTAAATTGGTTGGCAATCCACTAGAAAAATGATTTATATGTTATTCATAATCCAGGAATAGGGTATGCACTAGCTAAAGAGTTTCTAAGGGCGGGTGACAATGTCATGATTTGCTCAAGATCAGGTAAGACTCTTGGTCATTGCCGACTGCAAATTTTTTATTTAGTATCACATTTCTCCAATTATTAACTTTGATTAAATTCTCTGAATGAACTGCAACATCAAGGTGTACAGTGCTTTGATTTTGAATATAATTTTTCGTAGTTCTATATACTTTTGCGGTGATACGTATGATAATTATCATTTTCCATGTATAATATGAACAAAAAGGCTATGTTCCTAGTGATGTGTGAGAGTAACTTAATAACTAGTTATGGTTCATATATATGTCGAGTAGCATGGTGTAACAATTATTTAGTGGTTAGCATGCATTTTTTGGTATATGTAAGCATGCATTTTATGGTATATGTATCTTTGGTGTGTGAAGATTTTTGAGAATAAAATTTTATTAGTTCTCTCGTCTTAAAAAATCTAAGAATGTACAAGCTTTTTATAGAGAAAACAAAAAAAATCCTAGTCTTATTTTAATAAGGAAAGATAAAAACCTAATTAGCAAATATAAAAATAAACTCTCTGGGAATATAAAATAAAATCCTAACCTAACTAGGAAATATAAAGTTTAACAAAGAAAATTAAATGATTCAAATCCTAATTAGGAAATTTAATACTTCCCCTCAAGTTGGTGCATAGATATCCGATATGCTCAACTTGCAAAATGGAATGTAATAAGTCTTGTTGGTAAGTGCATTAGTAAACACATCTTTACAGTACAAAACTAAATGGCGGCAGCTCTTAAAATTTTCTAATGCTCCTGCCATTATATGTTTAGCACTAAAAAATCTTATATCAAAGCACTAATATTGAGCGTGAACATCCACCTGTAATGGAGAAGGCTCAATACCAAAGAAGTCCAACAATGATGGGAAAATAGCTGGTCAGAATCAGAAATTGCAGGCGAAGTGGTCGGAAGAAAAACCAATGTCAAACAGTGGCTAGGGTAGGCTGTATGTGCGTAACTCTCCAGCGTGTGAACAGTACCCAACAATCTTCAGCTGGCATGTGTGTTGAAATTTTTAAGAAGGGAGAAGAATAAAATAATTAACTCTTTTATTCCATATATGAAACTGAAAATTTATTGCTTTTATATAGGCAAATACAACAAACTAATCACCTAAACTTATGCAAATTTTAAATTACAATTTAACAACTAATTATTTTGAATTATTCCAACAATGTATGCATTAATTGTGGCTCCTCAGGTGATGAGATTTGGTGGATTGGCCGATTTGAAAATGGCGCACCCTTTGGGAGTGGTGGTGTAAGTCACCTTCCACTCAAAATAGCAAAGCCCAATTTTGGTGTTATAGGGTTCTCAAATCACACCGAGAAAATTAGAAATTTTTAACCAGATTTTGGTATTATAGAGTTTGTAGAGTACACTAAAAATATTAGAGATTTTTAACTAAATTTTGGTGTTATAGGATTCTCAAACCACACTAAGAATATTGGGGTTTTTTAACCAAGTTTTGGTGTTATAGGGTTCTCAAATCACACCAAAAATTACAAATGTTTAACAAAAAAAAACAGGTTCTATGGGACTCATGTAACAAGGAAAACTCAATTTCTTGGTACTTTTCAAGGTTCTGGTATTGAGGATAAAAATTTTATTAATTCGTTTATTTTAAAAAATCTTAAGAGTGTACAAGTTATTTATAGAGAAATAAAAAAAGGTTCTAGTCCTATTTTAATAAGGAAAGATAAAAAAACTAACTAGGAAATATAAAAATAAACTTTATTTAGAAATATAAAATAGAATCCTAATATAACTAGGAAGCTTAAATTTTAACAAAGAAAATTAAAGGATTCCAATCCTAATTAGGAAATCCAGCAGTGTGATGTTCAAAACCTTTTTACTTTTTTATTTAGGGACCTCAAAGATATGCACATTGTTGATCTTTGGAGTAGATTACAGTAAACCCGTGTTCTATTTTTACTACTTGATAAATTGAGATGTATTGGGTTCAAAATCGAGTCTTTTATGTCTAATAGATGTCATTTTGCTAGATGCTTTCTTATTTCTCAAGGAGTGGTGAAATTGTGGCATACATTAAATAGGACATTCTTGATTATAATCCCTTTAGCTTTTTGTTGATAAGATAGGATTTTGAAATGTAACAAAAATATTAATTTATTTATGACAATCGTATTCAAGAAATCATAGGTATATATACAAGTACGGAATGCTAACTAAGGAAAAATACATTTACATTAACCTAATAATCAGCTGCCTATAATCATGCTAGATTATACAAGGGAAGTTGAACTACAGCTCATTTACAATTTGTATAATATTTGTAACACTTCCCCCTAAGCTAGAGTATAGATGTTAATCATGCATAGCTTATTACAAAGATAGTCAATTCGAGTCCCAAATAAACATTTGTGAACATATCAACTAATTGCTTCCCTATCTTCACATGGCCAGTGGGATTCAATTTCTCTTGAATCCTTTCATGGATAAAGCGACAATCAACCTCGATGTATTTGGTTTTTTCGTTATACATTAGATTTGAGGCAATGTGAAGGGTAACTTGATTATCACACCAGGGTTTTGTTAGTAACGAAGGCTTCAAACCAATTTCAGCTAGAAGATGATATATCCACAGAATTTCACAAGTGGATTGTGTCATAACTCTGTATTTTGGATTTTGCACTAGATCTTGAAACAACACTTTGCTTCTTGCTTCTCCATGATACCAAGTTTCCACCAACAAAGACACAATAGCTTGTATGAGCCATCTATCAATCTTGATTCCAGCCCAATTGTCATATGCAAAGCAGTTAAAGTTTCTAGGTTGTATCTCACGTGCTGGTGCATGCAATGGCGTCTTGCTCCATTATCACTTCTCCCATGTCGGTCCCACCTTTTCTAGTATTTTCTTGGTGGTTCTTTGGTTTCAGTCAATTCTTCGTGGTTCCTTGCTATAGGTCATGTTTTTTGTATTGTATTGTTTTTGCTGCTCTTGAACTCTGATTGGCTTGTCCATGGTTGACTCTTGGTACTGTACCGGTTTGAGGTATTTTCTCTTTGTTCCTTGATTTCGGGTTTGTTGCTTTTGAGGTTCTCTTTGTTCTTTGATCTTGGATCTGCTGGATTTGAGGTTCTCTTTGTTCCTTGGTTTCGAATCTGCTAGTTTTGAGGTTTTATTTGTTTCTCTTGAAGTCTGTGTGCTTCTTTGCTGATTGGGTTTCTCTCATTTGGGTAATTATATACTGTGTTATTTCTTCCAGTCTTATTTGCTGGGTACTTTGTATTTGTGTTTCTGTGGATGAATATGCTAAATTCACCCAATATCAGAATTCACTAAAAGCTCTGTCCATCACAACAAATGCTAGGTTAGCAGGACCAAGCACATGACTTTGTCATCATCATCTAAATGGGTCATTGATTCTGGTACAACAAATCATATGACTAGTAACCAGAATGTCTTTTCTACTTTTTGGCCACATATGCCATCTTCTCCAGTCAATATGGCTGATGTTTAGTTGCTTATGTTTATGGTTTGAGTACTATTAAAATGATTTCTGCTCATCTATTCATCTCCATGGAGTAAAAATGCTTAAGAGGAAGTCTACATGAAGGAACCACCTGGGTTGTTGCACAGGGGGAATATTGGAAGATCTGTCATTTGAAAAATCACTGTATGATTTGAAGCAAAGTCCTCATGCTTTTGTTGGGAAATTTGGCGAGGCAGTTCAACTGATTGGGATGAAAAAGAGCAAGAGTGACCATTCAGTTTTCTATGAACAGTCCATGGTAGGTATCGTATTCTTATTGTTTATGTTGATGACATTGTTATTAGCAGGAGTGATAATTTAGGCATTTTTTCTTTAAAATCCTTTCTGCGCACTCAGTTTCAAACAAAAGATTTGGGAATGCTGAAATATTTCTTGGGTGTTGAGATGATAAGAAGCTAGAAGGGTATCTTCTTATCTCAAAGTGAATATGTTCTCAATTTGCTAAAAGAGACTGGAAAAATAGGTGCTAAGCCATGCAATACACCTACGACTCCTAATTTACAATTAATGGAAGAAGATGTTGACTATTTGAAGATCTTGAGATGTATAGATGACTGGTTGAGAGGCTAAATTATCTCATGGTAACTCGTGCAACTATTTTGCATATGTTGATAGTATTGTTAGTCAGTTTATGTCTACTACTACAGTAAATCATTGGGCAGCTTTGGAACAGATTTTGTGTTGCTTGAAAGAAGCTCCTGGACTTGGTTTGTTGTACAAGAACCATGGGCACACGGGTAATGAGTGTTTCTCAAATGCAGATTTGGTAGGTTCCAGAATTGATAGAAGATCCATGGTGGATTATTGTGTCTCTGTTGGAGGAAATGTGGTCTCTTGGAAAAATATGAAGCAAAATGGTAGTATTTTGTTCAAGTGCAAAATCAAAATGTAGAGCTATGACAAAGTTTGTGTGTGAAGTAATTTGGATATATTACCTTTTAACTGAAGTTGGTCTTAAAACTTCAGTCCTAGCGATTTAGTGGTGTGACAATCAAGTTGCTCTTCATATTGCATCTAATCCTATGTTTCATAAGCGCAATAAACATATTGAGATTGTTTGTCATTTCATTCGTGAGAAAATCCAACAAAACTTAGTCTCTGCATGATATGTCAGGGTTGTATATCAATTGGGAGATATTGTCACAAAGGCTCTTAATGGGGCTTGGGTTGTCTATGTTTGTAATAAGCTAGACATGATTAACATCTATGCTCCAATTTAAGGGAGAAAGTTACAGCTATAAGTACTTGTATGGTTGTCTTAGTAGATATTAGAACCTAATTATAGGGAGTTCTATATTTGTCATTGTAATCTATATATATTAGTGAAGATTTGTGGAACTCAAGATTTTCTATTATCTCCGAGTTACATAAGAATGTGATACAAGGACATATTTATAGGCATACAAATAGGGAAAAAGGAAAAAACCTATTCTACCCTTAATTACAAAATTATATTACAAGATAGATTAACCAACACTCCCCTTTAAGTTGGTGCAAAAATATTACACATGCCCAACTTGCAAACTATGGCATGAAAAGCTCGACTGCCGAGTCATTTTGTGAAAACATTAGCTAATTATCTGTCCGACGTTACATGAAATAGGCTTAAAACACCCTCAGATAATTTTTCTTTGATGAAGTGTCGATCAATTTCTATATGTTTTGTCCTGTTAAGTTGAACTGGATTATGAGCAATACTGATTGCAATTTTGTTATCGCAATACAAAAATAGTCGGTCTTTTTCAGTTAAATTCAACTCTGTTAATAACTTCTGCAACCATAACAACTCACAAATACCTTGAGCTATAGCTCTATGCTTCTGCACTTGATCTTACAACTACACTCTGTTTCTTGCTTCTCCAAGTGACTAAGTTACCTCCCACAAATGTACAATAACCAGAGGTGGATCTTCTATCATCTAAAGATCCAGCCCAATCTGCATCTGTGAAGGCTTCAATTCGTAGATAACCATTTTTTGAAAAAAGAATACCTCTTCCTGAAGCTGATTTTAAGTACTGCAAAATGCAAAAAACAGCCTGTTGATGAGAGTCTCTAGGATCATGTATAAACTGACTCACCAAGCTAACTGCATAAGCAATATCTGGTCTAGTGTGAGATAGATAGATAAGTCTACCGACCAGTCTTTGATATCTATCCTTATCAACTGATCCTTCAGTTCCTGTGTGTAACTTATGGTTACTTTCAATTGGTATATCTGCTGGTTTGCATCCCAACATACCAGTTTCATCCAAAAGATCCAGAACATATTTTCTTTGAAAAATGAAGATCCCTTTGGTTGATTTGGCAACTTCAATTCCCAAGAAATATTGTAACTTTCCAAGATAATTGATTTCAAACTCCTGAGTTAAGAGTTTTTTCAGACGAACCATCTCTTCTTTATCATCCCCTGTTATCACTATGTCATCAACATAAATAATGAGAAGAGTGATCTCACCCTTGGAGTGCCTTATAAAGAGGGTATGATTAGCATTACTTTGTTGATAACCAAAAGATATCATAGCTTTGCTGAATCTGTCAAACCAAGCTCTTGGAGATTGTTTCAAACCATACAAGGTTTTCTTTAGTCTGCACACTTTTCCCTGAGTTCTCTCATCATCAAAACCAGGAGGAATCTCCATATAAACCTCTTCTTCCAGGTTCCCATGGAGAAATGCATTCTTCACATCAAATTGTAGCAAATCTCAATCCAAGTTGGCTGCATAGGATAGCAAGATTCTAATTGTATTCATTTTAGCAACTGGTGCAAATGTTTCCTGATAGTTAATTCCATAAGTCTGGGTGAATCCCTTTGCCACTAATCTAGCTTTAAATCTTTCAATTGAACCATCAGCTTTGTGTTTTATTGTGAACACCCACTTACAACCAACTAACTTTTTATCTAGAGATGCAACTAGTTCTCAGGTCTCATTTTTAGAGAAAGCTTTCATTTCTTCAACCATAGCTTCTTTCCACTTTGGATCCTTAATAGTTTCTCTCCAATCCGATGGAATAGACATAGAGGAAAGAGATAAGACAAAGGCTCTATAGGAGGGAGACAAAGAATCATAAGAGACAAAGTTAGAGATGGAATGTTTTGTACATGACCTGACTCCTTTTCTTTGAGCAATGGGCAAATTTAAATCAGAATCAAGAAGTGACTCACTCGAGGATTCTGGCAATGTAGAATGCATGATGGCTTCTTTAGACCTATTCTTCCTCGAGTATCTCAACAAGTCAGGTCTATCTAAACGACTAACAACATTCCTATCTAAACGACCAACAACATTCTCATTCTCCTCCCCCTGAACATCAAAAATATGCTCCCCCTGAACATCAACAACCTCTTCATTTTCCTTTTGAACTCGATTACCCAATAGTATCAGTGTATATATGTATTCCTTAGATAGTTTAGCTGATTTCCTTGTATAGTTGATTTCTAGGCTAAAATTTAGGCTAATATTTGTTAGTTTCCTTTGTTGATCTTTCCTTTTTTGGTTTCCAAACTCTTGTATATATTCTGAGATTTTATTGAATAAAAGGAGCTTTTCCATCATAAACTTTGTCATGGTATCAGAGCTAGGGTTTATTTGAATCTGAATTTTGGAAATTCTTTGGGTCGTCATTCACGGTGCACATCGGGATCTCACCGCCCATCAGAGGAGGAGCGCAGGGCTATTTCCGGTCTGTTCTCCAAATCCGGTCACCGGGTGTTGAGCGAGTGGAGTACACGCGCCGTCGCAAATTTCTATGCACTGTTCCACGCTCCGGCGCGTGGTTGTACGTCCGGCGACGGTTTCTTCTCGAATTTCTCCTCCGCCGTCGCAATCTTGTTTCCGGCAGTTCTACGGTGTCTATTTGCTCATCGGACTTGGTTTGGAGGGTGATTAGTTGATTTTCTTTGGATCGGCTTCTGGTCTTGTTGGTCTTGCTTCTGCCGGCTTCTGGTCTTGTTGGTCTCACTTCTGCTTCTGGATTTCGGTTTCTGGTCTTGGTGTTGATCTCACTTCTGCTTCTGGATTTGAGTTTCTGCCTTTGTTTGTGGGTCAGTTTTCTTCTTGGCTCTTGAAACATGTCTTCTTCAGAGATTTTGGGTATCAGATTTACTGGCAAAAACTATGCAGCATGGGAATTTCAGTTCAGGATGTTTTTGAAGGGAAAGGAGCTTTGGGGACACATTGACGGGTCTTCACCTGCTCCAGCAGATGGGACAGGACGAAATGATTGGGAGACAAAAGATGCCAGGGTTGCTTCTTGGATCATTGGTTCTATTGAAGCTCATATGGTGAATAATTTGCGTTCCTTTACTACTGCCAAAGAGATGTGGGATTATCTTAGGAGAATATACCATCAAGATAATACAGCTCGTCGATTTCAATTGGAACTTGAGCTTAGCAACTTTAGTCAAGGTAATCTTTCTATTGAGCAGTATTATTCTGGATTTTTGAATTTATGGAGCGAGTATTCTGGTATTATTTATGCAAAGGTTCCAAGAGAGGTTTTAACCAGTCTTCAAGCAATTCATGAAGAAAGTCGGCGTGATCAGTTCTTGATGAAATTAAGGCTAAAATTTGAAGTTACTCGAGCTGGATTGCTGAATAGAAATCCGGTTCCATCATTGGATGTGTGTTTTGGTGAATTATTGCGTGAGGAGCAGAGGTTGGCTACACAGGCTGTTATTGGTGCATCTAGGGAGTCATCTGAAATTGTCAATGTTGCTTATACTGCTCAAGGACAGAATCGTGGAAAGGGACAAGTGCAGTGCTTTAGTTGCAAGGAGTATGGGCATATTGCTCGTAATTGCAGGAAGAAATTCTGCAATTATTGTAAGCAGACTGGACACATTATAAAGGATTGTCCTACTCGTCCAGAAAATCGAAGAATTCGAGGCTTACAAGCTGCTGTTCCACCCAGTAGCTGTGATTTTTCACCACCTACACCGTCTCCCAATGCTGTACCTACCATTAATCAGTCTAGTGTTACTCCAGAAATGGTACAACAGATGATTTTATCAGCATTCTCTGCTTTTAATCTTCAGGGGCAAGGTAAAAATGTTTTTTCTCCTTGGCTTGTTGATTCTGGTGCATCTAATCATATGACTGGGTCTTCTCATTTGCTACAAAATCTTCGAAAATATACTGGCACACAAAATATTCAGATTGCTAATGGAAATGACCTTCCTATTACTGCCATTGGTGATATTGGACCTTCTTTTCGTAATGTGTTTGTTTCTCCTGAATTGTCTACTAATTTAATTTCGGTTGGTCAAATGGTGGAAAATAACTGTAATGTAAACTTCTCTCGTGGTGGTTGTCTTGTGCAGGATCAGGTGTCGGGGAAGGTGATCGCGAGGGGGCCTAAAGTGGGCAGATTGTTTCCATTGCAGTTTACTGTTCCTAGTACTTTGTCTTTAGTTTCTAATATTGTTGACAATAAGGCTGAAGTTTGGCATAAACGGTTAGGCCATCCGAATAATGTTATTTTGAATAAGTTAATGAAACGTGGTTTTCTTGGGAATAAAGTTCAGTCTTCTGGTCATATATTATCTCTTGATTGTTCTACTTGTAAATTGGGAAAAAGTAAGACATTGCCTTTTCCAGCTTATGGAAGTCGTGCTGATGCTTGTTTTGCAGTTATACATAGTGATGTTTGGGGTATGACTCCTGTAATTTCACATGGGCAGCATAAATATTTTGTTACATTCATTGATGACTACAGCCGTTTCACTTGGATATATTTTTTGCATTCCAAAGCTGAGGTGCTAAATGCATTTCGCGCTTTTGTGGCTTATGTTGAGACAGTTTTCTACCTGCGTAAGAGTTTTACGATCAGACAATGGTGGGGAATATATGTCACATGATTTTCAGGGTTTCTTGCAACAAAAAGGTATTATATCTCAGCGATCATGTCCTTACACTCCTCAACAGAATGGGTTGGCTGAGCGGAAGAACCGTCACTTGTTAGATATGGTTCGCACATTGCTTCTGCAGTCTTCAGTTCCATCTAAATTTTGGGTGGAAGCTTTGGCTACTGCAGTCTATTTAATCAATCGTCTTCCTTCTCAACAGTTGAATTTTGATTCCCCTTATTATCGTCTATTTCGCAGGCACCCTGATTATCATACATTGCGCACATTTGGTTGTGTTTGTTTTGTTCACTTGCCTCCTCATGAGCGTCACAAGCTAATAGCTCAATCTGTTCGCTGTGCTTTTATGGGTTATAGTACTGCTCACAAGGGATTTCTATGCTATGATGCTGTTGCTAATCGCATGCGTGTTTCTAAAAATGTGATTTTCTTTGAACATGAGTACTACTTTCAACAACATGTTTCTCCTTTGGAATGTGTTCTTCTACCTCACTTTGATGGCACATCTCGTCCAATTGAACGTTTTCGGCCGGGAATGGTCTATCAGCGACGACAGCCCCCTCCCTCATCACATGTTCTTCCCGACCCTGATCCATTGCCATCTTCAGTGACCACTAGAAGAAGCACTCGTGTTCGTCGGCCTCCAGATAGGTATGGTTTCTCTGCCACATTATCTCATGCTATAGCTCCTACTTCTTATTCTCAGGCAGCTAAACAAGCATGTTGGGTCAAAGCCATGCAAGAAGAACTCCAGGTTCTTCAGGAGAATCATACATGGGATCTTATTCCTTGTCCTGCTGGAATTAAGCCTATTGGTTGTAAATGGGTATACTCCATTAAGCTCAGATCTGATGGCTCACTTGACCGCTATAAAGCAAGGTTGGTCGCTCTCGGTAATAGGCAAGAGTATGGACTAGACTATGAGGAGACATTTGCTCCTGTTGCCAAGATGACGACTGTGCGACTCATTCTTGCTATTTCTGCTTCAAAGGGGTGGCCCTTACGACAGATGGATGTGAAAAATGCCTTTTTGCATGGAGATCTTCAGGAAGATGTATACATGACGCCACCATCTGGATTATTTTCTACTCCCTCTTCAGATGTCTGTAAGTTAAAGTGGTCACTATATGGGTTGAAACAGGCTCCTCGGGCATGGTTTAATAAATTTCGTGCTGCTCTTCTTAGTTTCTCTTTTGTTCAGAGTCAGTATGATTCTTCCCTGTTCCTGTGCAAATCTTCTAAGGGAATTGTCTTGCTTTTGGTATATGTCGATGACATTGTTATTACTGGGGATGATTCTGACTTGATTTCTCAGCTTCAGGAGCGTCTTCAAGGTGCCTTTCATATGAAAGATTTGGGTCCTTTACACTATTTTTTGGGCCTTGAAGTGTGTTCTACCAAGGTTGGTATTTTTTTGCATCAACATAAGTATACTCAAGAGCTGATTTCTTTGGCTGGTCTTCAGGATGGTCGTCCTGTTCATACTCCTTTGGAAGTGAATGTTAAATATTGTCGTGATGAGGGTGATTTTATTTCTGATCATTCTTTGTATAGACGCCTCGTCGGCAGCCTAAACTATCTGACTATTACTCGTCCAGACATTTCTTTTGTTGTTCAACAGGTTAGTCAATTTATGCAAGCACCCAGGCATCTTCATCTAGCTGCTGTCCGTCGCATCATCCGTTATTTGCATGGTACTTCTACACGAGGTTTGTTTTTCCCAGTTGACTCTCCAATCCGTCTTGTTGCTTATAGTGATGCTGATTGGGCTGGGTGCTCGGATACTCGACGATCCATTACTGGTTGGTGCATGTTTCTTGGTACATCACTGATTTCTTGGAAAAGCAAGAAGCAAGATCGTGTATCTAAGTCCTCCACTGAGTCTGAATATCGAGCTATGTCCTCTGCTTGTTCAGAAATCCTTTGGCTTCGAGGACTTTTGGCTGAGCTTGGCTTTTGTCAAGCTAATCCTACACCTCTCCATGCTGATAATACTAGTGCTATTCAGATTACAGCTAATCCAGTTTTTCATGAGCGTACAAAGCATATTGAAGTGGATTGTCACTCTATTCGTGAGGCATATGATTCCCATGTCATTTCTCTATCACATATCACTACGGAGCATCAGACTGCAGATGTGTTTACTAAGGCTCTTTCTAGCGGTCGACATCAGTTTCTTATTAACAAATTGATGCTTCTGGATCGCCCAGCATCAATTTGAGGGGGGATATCAGTGTATATATGTATTCCTTAGATAGTTTAGCTGATTTCCTTGTATAGTTGATTTCTAGGCTAAAATTTAGGCTAATATTTGTTAGTTTCCTTTGTTGATCTTTCCTTTTTTGGTTTCCAAACTCTTGTATATATTCTGAGATTTTATTGAATAAAAGGAGCTTTTCCATCATAAACTTTGTCAAATAGGATGGGTACATTCATTACCGCTTCACTATTCTCTCCCTGAAGAGGTGATTGTAGAATGTCAAAATAAGGTTCAGACTCCCGAAAGGTAACATCCATACTCACATAGAATTTCCTAGATGGAGGATGATAGCACTTATATCCTTTTTGAGTTGGAGCATATCCAACAAACATACATCTCAGTGCTCTCAGATCTAATTTTCCAACATTCCTAGTATGAACAAAGCAAACACATCCAAAAATTTTTTGTGGAATAGTATAGCTAGTTTTGCCGGTTAAGACTTCTACAAGAGTCCTAAAGTTAAGAGCTTTGAGAGGTATTCGATAAATAAGATAGGCAGCCGCTAGCACAGCATCCCCCTAAAATGACTTTGGAACATGCATAGTAAACATAAGAGATCTAGCAACTTCTAACAAATGCTTATTTTTTCTTTCAGCTACACCATTTTGAGCACTAGTATAAGGACAACTAGTTTGGTGAATAATTTCATGGAACTTCAAATAAGTACCAAACCTACTATCCATATATTCTGTCCAATTATCAGACCGTAAAACTTTTATTTTAGCATCAAATTGGGTGTAAACCATTTTATGGAACAATTGAAAACAGGAAAAAACATCACTCTTTGTCTTAATCAAATACACCCAAGTCATTCTAGTGCAACAATCAATGAAAGTAACAAATCATCGATTTTCAGACAAAGAGGCAATTTGTGTAGGCCCCCAAACATCAGAATGAACAATCATAAATGGCTCACTGGCTTTATTATCACTCAAAGGATAAGAGTTTTTAGTATGTTTATCATATTCACAAGCATCACAAGATAAAAAATCAAACCGAGTTTTAGCAAATAAACTAGGATATAGTTTTTCTAAAACAAAAAATGACGGATGTCCTAATCTTCTATGCCACTGAATGATTTCCTGGTTGACATCCTGATAATCCCCAAAAAGAGCCAACTCTTGACTGTCTTCCAGCATATATAAGCCATCATGCTCTCTACCACTGCCAATCCTCTTCCCTGTTTGAAGATCCTGAATGATACAAAAATCAGGAAAAAATTAAACTTTACAGTTAAGAATTTTAGTGATAGCACTGACAGATAAAGGATTGACAGGAAATTGAGAAACATGAAGAACAGAAAATAATTTAATATCAGAAGTACAAACAACAGAACCTGTCTCAGAAATAGGGGTTAAAGATCTATCAGCGACCTTGACACTATCCCTTTTTAAACAAGGAGAGTAGTTAATAAAGCCTTTAGAAATGCCTGTCATATGTCTATTTGCACCAGAATCAATAATCCATGAGTTATGATGAGAAAAATATGTACCTGACTTGACCAAATTAGAGGTAGCACTGGATGAAGGAGTAAGCTGAGACAGAAGACGCCTGAAATGCAAAATCTCATCAGAAAAGAGACTCTCAATTGAAGTCGATTCCTTAGATGATTCTACTGTTTCTAACACATGTGCTTGAGCCCTTGTTGGATTAACTCGTTTTTCCCCACGGCCCCTACTAGGTCTCCCATGCAATTTCCAGCAAGTTTCTTTAGTGTGCCTTAGCTTACCACAGTAATCACAGTGCAAATGATCTTTATCAGAAAGAATACTTTTTGGTTGCTCAAGTGAGGTATGGGCAGTCAGACCCGACTTGTCAATAGGTACAATGTAAAGCATAACACTTCTTCTGGTCTCTTCCTGCTGGATTAAAGAATATGCTTCCTCAAGTGAAGGAAAAGGAGTTCTGCTAATAACTTGAACTCGCACTTAATCAAATTCAGGATTTAAACCAGCCAAAAAATCATAAACCCTTTCCTTTTCAATCATCTTTTGAATCAGCACCGTATCATCAACACATTTTGCTTGAAAATCCTGATAATAATCCAGTTCCTGCCATAAACTACCCAGCTCAAATAAATAATCTGAAACAGTAAGCTCACCTTGTTTCGTACCATGAACTTTGTTCCTGAGCTCAAAGATACGAGCATCATTTTCCATTCGAAAATAGGTGGTTTTTACAGCTTTCCATATCTTCTCTGCAGTGTCAAGCAATAAATACTATCTAGAAATTTTAGGATGCATAGAATTCAGAAGTCAAGATATAACCAGTGAGTTATCTGAGTCCCATTGATTAAAATTAAGATCAGTGATAGATGACGGTTTTTTACTTCCATCAATATAAGCCTGCAACCTTCTAGCCTTGATCGACAATAAACATGATCTAGATCAGGTTAAATAAGTACTGCTTCCCTCAAGTTTGACTGGACTAATTTGAGAATATGGACTGTCATTAATGAGATATTTCTCAATTTTCTTATGATCATCCTTAATATTTGCCATAATGGAAAAGCCAAAAAAGATCAGAAAAAAATACCAGCAGAAAAAGATAGAACCTGTTCACTGTTCACTGACCCAAAAACCAAGGAAGTTTGAAGTCACCGGAGATCAATGGGTCGGAGGCGAAAAAGGGCGGCAAGAAGATCTGAAGAAAAACGGCAGCAAAAAACTGGCCGGAGGTGAAGTCACGCGCCGGCGCGTGGAGAAACGGCAGCAAGTGATGGGCGGCGCGTGTGCTCACGCGCGGCTTCTGACGGCGCCGGAAATCTGGACACAGGCCGAACTTATCCCAATCTACCTTCCTACGGGGGCGGTGTCGAAAGAGAAGGACTGAAACACTGTCTTCTGGACTCGCCGGAAAAAAAGGATTACTGGAAAAATAACCAATTGCGGAAGGAAGTTAACTCGACCTTCGAAACAACAGTGGTTCTGATACCATGAAGATTTGTTGAACTCAAGATTTTCTATTATCTGCAAGTTACATAAGAATGTGATACAAGGACATATTTATAGGCATACAAGTAGGGAAAAAGGAAAAAACCTATTCTATCCTTAATTACAAAATTATATTACAAGATAGATTAACCAACAATTAGTGATTTACTCAATGAAATAGAGTAGGTTTTACTCCCAATTCTGTGTTTCATAACATGCTTTATTGTTTACTCAAATTGATGACAGCAGAGAGGGTGGAATCTGCTGTTCACAATCTGAAAAAAGCATGTGTGGGTACCTGCTTCATGGCTTAATCATCTCCCGTTGTTTCTTATTTCATTTTACACTTTCCACACAAATTGTTACTTACCCTTTTTACTCCAATACAGGGTACAAAATGTGATGTAAGAGAAGGACAGGACGTGAGAAATTTAGTCGCATTTGCACAGAAGAACCTCAAATACATTGATTTATGGGTAACGCATGTTTCTTCACTTTTCAGCTGAAGCTTTCTGATTGTTAAGTTAGAAATTGTTCATTTAGGACTGCATAAACAATTGCTTATCAGGCAACCTCTTCCATGCACAAATAAGGATGACATAGAAATTTAATCAAACTCTCAAATGATTATTTCTTCTCCTCCTTTCAATTGTGATTTTCAATAGCTATTTGATAAGGCTTAGTTCAGTTGTTGCCGTCCTACCTTATGTTCAGAGTGATGCAGATTAATAATGCAGGATCAAATGCATATAGCTATAAGCCTCTGATAGATGCATCAGATGAAGATCTTGTGTAAGCATTTATATAATTTTCTTTTCTCATTCTTTGTTTAATAACTTTTCTTGATATACTGAATATCTATAGTTGTTTATTGACTTTTTATGCAGTGAAGTTGTCACCACAAACACCCTTGGTTTAATGATTTGTTGTCGAGAGGTAAATGGGTTTTCTTGGTTTTGAAGAATGGCATTTCTAGCAAATTTCTCATCCATAATCACTTTCAAGGCAATTAAAATGATGTTGAACCAACCTCGAGGGGGTCCTATATTCAATATTGATGGAGCTGGTTCTGATGGACGACCAACCCCAAGGTATTATCATTTCTTTTCCTTCAATTTTATCTAATTAGGTTCAATGTTATTGTCAATCCTAATAGCTTTTCCTTAGCTTTAACTCATTAGGTTCAACCTTGAGTGTTGCATATGATCTTGGACAGACAACAAAAGTAATATCTTTCTGGGCATTTTGGAAATTGGTTCACATAGGATATTGGCTCTAAAACATTTGACATATCCCATTCCTCATGGAAATCTCTTGTTATATGGCATTTCTTTGTATAATGATAGCAACTATAACCTATGCTAACTATTAAATGCTCAAGTTGAGCAACTCAACTGCATGGGGCCATGTAATCCTGTTGTGATAAGTTTCAGAGTTTCTTTGGTAGGTTTTCTCAATTATCATTTTAGAAGCTATGCCATATTTCTGTGAGCTAGTCCTCTCTTTTGGCATTACTTCCTCCAGCCTTTTAGCAGCCCCCAATAGTTTAAAATGATCACTTGCCTGTTCTGTTATCTGTTGTCAGGCTACCACCAGGCATATCTTGTATTGTGTGGCAGTAACTTGGTTCAGTAATTTGTCTGATTCTAATTGGAAATGATGGGAAGAATATCTATGCGGTGCTAAGCTGCTGTGGGATTCCCTTCTAATTTCCAGAACTCTCTTGGAATGTTTTTCTACAGACTAGCTCTCAAGTCATCGTGTCCCTTAAGATTGCACGTGCTGTATAGGGTATGCACCCTTCAATCCGTTTGATATACTAGGTGGAGGCAGATGAGAATCTTCTATTAACTTTATCTTTCTGTTAAATCAATTGATAAAGCAAGAACAATCTATAAAATCTCATTTAATGCACTCTACCTTGATCTTAACAAATGTAAGAAATCCCAATATATATCCATTTTAGAAACTAGTTGTTTGGCTACAAAAAAAAGTTGTCCTTACACTAGCGTACAAACTGATGTTGAGAGGAAACAGAGGCATTTGTTGAAAGTTGCTGGATCTCTTATGTTACTATGATTCTCCTAAGACCCTATTAAGGGTTAATTACCCATGGTTATATGAGTGGCTAATTTAACACCTTGGTTACAAAAAAATTAATTTGTATCAATAAAATAAGCCAACGATTATTTTGTATCCAATAAAGTTAGAATGACCTAAATTAGTGAACTCCAATAATTGGTTCATTGATGTGGCATAATTGTTCTATAAGAACACTGATATGGCAGCCACATCATGAAGTCCACGCGGTAACAACAGTAATAAATCTAGCAGAATAATCCAATGGAATTGTCTATTAAGAGCAATTATAAGTTACAAGCAGGAATTGTTCAGTTGATACGAAGAGATAATAGGGAGACATAGCATTTGCAATTAGCTTGGTGAGCTAGTTTATGCATGATCTTTGTGAGCCTTACATGCAGGCTGTCTTTCTAATTAGGAAATATTAAACTAGAAACAAATCACTAATTGAAAATGAATCCTACTATAAATAAAGTACTGTTGCTAAAAATGAATCTTACAATAACTAAGGTTTAGTTACAAAAAAATTGATAATGTTTCATCTATATTTCAATTCAATACCCAACATACAAAGTCTTATTATTTGGACACTAACGTTTTGATACTCTTTCAATTAAAAGATGCCGTTAACTTTTTCGTTAAATATAAAGGATATTTGAATTTTCTATTTAAAAAAAAAAACTTTTTTTTTAAATTTCTATTTAGTTAATATAATTAAAAATTAATAATAAATTTGCTTTAGTTTTAATATTTAAATTGGGACAATTTCGTTACTTTGCTCCTTTTATTTAAGTATATAGCTAATATATTTCAAAAAAATCACAAAATAGAAAATGAAATTTTTTAACTCGCTCATAATTAAAAAAATATTTAGAAAATTTCACTTTCAATTTTGTGAGATTTTTTTTTGAAAGATATATATATATATATATATAAGAGTAGAAAATTTTTTAATTTTTTAAAAAAAAAGTATTCCAATTTAATTATTAAAATTAATATAATTTATTATTAATTTTTAGTTATATTAATAACTAAATAAAAATTCAAAAAATAATTTTTTTAATAAAAAATTCAATTTTCCATTGTTTTAAGGGAAAAGTTAACGGAGGTCTTCAATTGAAGGAGCACCTACATGTTAATGTTCAATTATTAAGAATTTAAATGTTGGATGGTGAGTTGAAATGTTATTTTTTTATTTTTTTTAATTAGCCCTAACTAAAAATAATGCTTTGATAAATCCAAATCCTAGAACCATATCATTACTCCCCTCCTTACAAAAAGAGTTTGTCCTCAAGTAATTATTACAGCTTCAAATAGGTGGTAATCATGTAGGCTTTAGAGATACATCACTAAATTTAAGTACTGGTTGGTCTAACTTGTTGCGTTGTTTCGTTGGTTTCACTAGGCAAATTTCTTTGTTGAAAACTGTTTCTCCATTTGTAATGGATAATACCTAATCCGATGGAGACATTGGAATTGGACTTCAAATGAATTTATGGCTATTTTTCAAATCCTAATATATTATCTGTAAAAGCAGAGAGAATAATCTCATACTTCT
This sequence comes from Excoecaria agallocha, assembly GCA_037975025.1. Classification (NCBI taxonomy): domain Eukaryota; kingdom Viridiplantae; phylum Streptophyta; class Magnoliopsida; order Malpighiales; family Euphorbiaceae; genus Excoecaria; species Excoecaria agallocha. Next base: position 38,469,873 of record CM075815.1, on the reverse strand, counting down.
ATTAGAAACATACAGGTATTTATCAAAGAATACATGAGCTAAATTAGGAAAGAAATCCATATAATTTTGCTATAATCTTTATTTACATTAGCTGTACAGTCTGTAACAGCTATTTACATATATTATATATCGTAAAATTCTCAAACCCACAGAAAATCAGTAACTCAAACTTTGTTTCTTACGACACCACTTCATCCCTTCCGACTGATTAGGTATATTGTCCACTCTATGGGGCTGGTTTCCATAAATATTATTGATGCTCATACTCCCATCTAATTCTCTTCCATAGATTCGCTTGAAATGAGTGCGGATTTCTTACCATTGGAACAATATTTGTTGAATCTGAGAGAGCATTCTTGACTCGAATTGTGTGACCGCCTCTGTGAGTCACATATCAGTAGCAGCCCATGCCACTTGGTAGAGTGCCTTCACCTCATCATTCTCGTCTCTATTGCCCATGGTGTTTGGCTTTGATATTAATTGTTATGGTTCGAAATTTTGAATCGGAGCACCAGACGATTAATCAAGCTCATGAAGGTGAGCTTGTACCTTCGAGCTTGTTAAGGAGCAGGGACATTGGAATTTGCCAGAGAGTTTTACCTAGTTCGTGTACTTTTATACTGGAAATTTCTGACTTATTTTATTGATTAAATTTGCCTATGTAAATAGAGGTTACAACCTAAAAGTATTTATTGAAATAGGAGTTCTTTTCTAATTAAAACTATAAATTCCTTCTAATTAGGTAATGTTAAAATAGGAAATAATCACTAATTGGAAATAATTCCTATAATAATTGAAATATTACTGTTAAAAATAAATCTTACTATAAATACTGCCATAATAAACCCAAACCCTAGAACCATAACACTGCCTCAGGATAAAGGTTTCTTTTCCGAGTCACCCCCAGAAGAAACCTTTACAGATGCAGATTGGATTGTATCTCCAATTGATAGGAGGTTAACATTTGGTTACTGAACTCTTGTGGGAGGAAACCTAGTCATTTAGAGAAGCAAGAAGCAAAGTGTGGTTGGTCAATCAAGTGCTGAAGCGGAGTATAGAGCTATGGTTCAAGGTATTTTTGATCTTCTTTGAGTACCAAAATTATTAAAAGAATTGAAGGTGCCAAAAAGGAACAGTTTGTTCTTATTTTGTGATAACACAGCTGCCATCAGTATAGCTATAATCAAGTTCAACAGGATCGGACAAAACACATAGAGATTGATCAGCATTTCATTAAAGAGAAGGTGACAGATGGCTTCCTAAGCATGCTTCATGCGGCATCTGACAAACAGTTAGTTGAAATGTTTACAAAAGAACTCAACAATAGGACCTTTCATATCTCAGTCTGCAAGTTGGACATTTGTGATATCTATACACCAACTTGAGGGGAGTGTTGACTTGCCTCAATTAACTTGATTAGCAGATTTCTAGGTCCTGATTTTAGGTCCTAAATTGATTGTATTATTGATTTTTGCCTTTCTTGTAATATTTTCTAGTTAGGTTCAATTCCTTATGGATAAATTCATATGTATATTGTCTATAAAAATTAAGAATAAGAAGTAAAAAGAAATCCTTTCTTGTCCTAAAAATCTTTAAATCCTATAAAGAGAGAAAAGTGTCTCAACTTTGAGATTCAGTACTGAATTCGTTTTATTCGAATTACTTGACAGTGATCATCCCCTTCTTTGCATTTGAAACTTCATCTTATTGCCATCATGTTCCTGTGGAAATGCAAGACAAAGATACCAGGCACCATATGCAACTTTTGTTTTTGTTACCATCACATCAAAGTTTTCACGTTTGGGCAAAAAATAATGACGGAAAAAAAGTTGAATAGTCCAGCTTTGCTTGATTATCAATTACCTTCTTCATGTTTCCTAAGAATACAAATAAATTTGTGCACTTCTCCAATTTTGAGTAGAGCCAATTTTCTTTATTGACAATCAGTTTTTTTTTCTCTTAGATTTGCAGCATATGGAGCAACCAAACGGAGTGTTGTACATTTAACCAAATCATTGCAGGTACATGCTCATCTTGTTTGCATTGTTTAAGAAGAAGGTTTTATTTAGAACTTGATAGAGAATATGACAAACAACTAATAAACCAATCACACAACCAGATTTAAATGTAATTAACTGTGTATTTCTCTCAATGAAAGTTCAGTATACAAAGCTGTTCAACAATAATAAAAACAGAGATGGATAGTAAAAATGGAAAGAAAATAAAAACAATAGTAAAGGCCTACTCCAGGAAGGGCAGCCAAACACTCTGCCTCCTTCCTTCCCTCCTCACACTAAAACTGTGCCAACAATTCTCTCGATACCTCCCTTTTCTAAAGATACCCCTATATATATATTCCCCTTTTCCTAACTAACTCCTCTTTCCCAGCCTTCTTATTCGATCATCTTGTATAAAATCTCCAAGTCGTGGGCCTGTGGGCTTGACTCTCATCATGGATAGCATCTTCTCCATCATTACCACCGGGTGGGGAAGCAGTCTTGTCCTCAAGACGGAGCTGAGAAAACTGGTGGTGGATGACAAATTCATCCTCCATAATTTCAATGAGGGCTAATTGTTGTCTACGAAAATTTGGCAATCCAACTAAGAATATGAGCATCTTCCAGAACATGGTAGCAGCACTAGTACTAAAGCCCAAGTACCACCCTTGCTTATCTTGCACCCATACCAAAAGTGTTAAGCTAGCTACACCCCCCACACAGATTGCTAGTAATGGATAATTGAAGAAGCTTGACATCTACTTAGCCTCTTTCAGATCTTTCTCACTAAATTGACCAGCTCCATATGGCAGCAATACAGCTTTGAACCATGACGACCCAAAAGCAAGCAAGTAAAGAGCTATAGAGAGCAACAATGCATCTTGACCTCCAATTTTCTTGCAATGAATGTTTGGCTCGAAGTTATTACAAGAAAAAGATCTTAATTGCAAGTTTTGACCTTGAACTGCTAGCAATTTCAATGCCATAATTTCAATGACTCCTGAAACTAAAACAACTTTCCATTTACCCATATAAGTGTTTGCTAAAAGAATTGCTATGATAGAGAGAATGTAGCTAGTTCCTATGATATTAGTTAGCCGATTAGCTGCATCTTCTAAGCCAAAGTGCATCATTCCGGTGAAATATGTCACAAAGTTCACTGCTAACATGAGATCAAAGAGGGTAACCTGGTCAAATTTGACAAAATCAGCATTCCCGATCTTAAGCTCGTCATCGGAGTTATTAGGCCGATCATGCATCATTATAGCCGCTGCAAAGTCTCTTTGAACACTGAGTTCAAGTTGGGAAAATAACATAATTAGGGGAAAAGATGAATAAAAATGCACGTCATAGGTGTTCCACATGTAATATTCAACCCCTTCAAGATAAAGAAATTGGCTAATGTTTTCTTCTCCTCCTTGAAGCAAATTAGTGCCAAAAGCAGAGTTTGATACAATAGGAGCATGAATTTGCTCAAGGGCTGAAGTCATTATCCCAATGATATCAGCAGCAGTATCATAAAAAATGCTCTTCAAACCTGCTCTTAAACTATCAAGGGAAAATTTTCTTCCCCCAATACTTATTAAGTTATGGAATAGAGGTGATCCATCTATCCAAATTGTACCCCCCGAATTAAGATAATAGAGCTCATTAAAGAGAGTAACGGGATACCATTCAGGAAGCCTCTTATCTTCAAGAATTGGTCTTTGTCATACTTTTATTTGTGTTTCCCAATGAGCATGCTCAAGAATAGCATCATGCGCAATTCTGGCAGTAGCATCTCCATTGATGCCATAGATTTTTGTATATCGTCTGTAATAAGTCCTTCCACCCATAAAATATACTTCAAGATAGTCCCAAGCCAATGAAGCTATAACACAGTGTACTGAATCTGGTGGAATTGTCACAGTGGCCGTAATTGTTGTACCCATAGATGATTCTGGTTTTGAAGGCACTGGCATTCTAGAAGGCTTAAGGTTGTCAAAGGATCCATGTTCTTTCATTTCATGCCATATGTCTTTTGCTATTATGCCGTGAGAGTTCCTAGATATCAGAAAGTGTGGGCATTTTGAAATGTGAACACCATCAGTCTCCTGTGTGATGATAGCAAAAGTTACTGGGGGAAATTCGCCAGCTGTCTTGTGATGAAGAAGAATGCCATGTACACCACCCTCTATCTTTGTTGTAGCATTGAAGTGCTAACTAGATGATCCAGAATCCCCACCAACAGAATTTGCCCACGTGAAAAACACCGAAACATCTGCAGATGTCTTCCTAGAATTATAAAGCGTGAAAGTGAAAACTGACACAGGGAAACTGCTTTCCTTGTAATTATGAGGAATAACTGGTGAAATTTGGCGACATACAATTTTAAGTTCACCCTCATAAATAGTCCACGCCCTTGGATACAGTGCATGATATGTAGACTTGTCCCCCATTAGGTTCCAGTCCCAAGATCCAATTCCAAAAGCTCCATGTTCTTCAGGTACCTCTAGGTTCTTTGGGCACAATACACTGGAGTACTTTTTACCATTTGATCTTGAAACAAAAACCTGATATCTCAAAATCGACACTAACTAGGGAACTATAAAATTGGGTGTTGCTCCGCCATTTGTTAGCATCAACATTGAAATCTCATTAGCACTTCCCACCAACTTAATGGTGTTCATCTCTGTGTTGTTCCCTGCCACAACACCCACTTGGTGTTGAAACCAACTTAGACCAAAGACTGTGCAATACTCAATTACCCTTGCCAATTTCCTGCTAGTGACCTTAGGAAGCAGACTGCCGTCGATTGTGTAGTCATCCTCCGTTATGTGCCTAATCGGCTGCGATTTTAACACCACTGTCTCCCCCACCTCGACAGCCACGCCAGCTATACTCTCCACGACGCTCTTTCTCGGAGACAACGTCATTCTGAGCACGGCGATTCTCCTAATAAAACAAAGCCCTTTTCTGCGTCGTTCTTTCCACTAGATCTTGAGGAGATGCCGAACTCCCTGCCTTGTTTTTCCTCATACCTTTGATTCTAAGGAGGTAGATAGGAATGTGGGGTAGCTATATGGAGTAAGGGTTGTGTGTTTGTTTGGGCTGGACCCAAAATCAGGATTGGGCTGCAACTGAGATGGCCCAATTTTCTTAGAACCCCCTTTCGGTCCAATACTGGAGACCATCATGAAGATCAGCTCCTTCTCATTCACCAAGCTCTGCATCCACTCCGATGACACCATCCCCTACTGGTCGATTTGCAGATGTGCTTTGACAGAGCAAGCAAGTTTTATGGCTTCCACGCGATCTTCAGGCTGGTGCTCCTTGAACCACCATTTGATATCTTATCTCAAATAGCAGAGACAATACCCGATATCCTGTTGTACGGGCAGCTCAGGCATTGTAGCAACCTCTATCTCAAAAACTTCGATGTTCTCTTCTACCTTCTCCTCTTGTTGTAGATCTGCAAAACCTTCATAAGTTTTGGAAGAATAACTGCTATGGTGTTATCCCGTCATCTCTTTCTTTCTATTAGTCTAGATCTTGAAAATGAGCTTGGTTAATTTATTAAGATGAACAGTGAGCTTTGAAAGTCTTTGGACATTTTCATCCATTCTGGCTTACAAGGGTTATGGACAGGTCTCCATTGGCATCCTTGCACTCTCCGTGTAAACTGGTTGTTTTTCAGAACGTCTCATCCAACTGTAAACCAGATCCCTAAACTCAACATCCTTCTTCTTTTTCTCCACCTGATAGACTGCTAAGGAAGTCTGAAGCTCGGTAATGGATCGTGTGATCTCCTTTATACTTGTTTTTAGGTCGTTCACGTTGCTCTCTATCTCCTTCAATCGGCCATTCACTAATTGCAAATGATTTTCCATTTTCGCCTTAGTGTGTTCTCCTTGCACTTAGATATCCGATAGGTCGGACCAATTGATAGAGAATATGACAAACAACTAATAAACCAATCACACAACCAAATTTAAATGTAATTAAATGTGTATTTCTCTCAATGAAAGTTCAGTTTACAGAGCTGTTTAACAATAATAAGAACAGAGATGGACAGTACAAATGGAAAGAAAATAAAAACAATAGTAAGAGCCTACTCTAGGAAGGGCAGCCAAACACTCTGCCTCCTTTCTTCCCTCCTCACACTAAAACTGTGCCAACAATTCTCTCGATACCTCCCTTTTCTAAAGATACCCCTATATATATATATATATTCCCCTTTTCCTAACTAACTCCTCCTCTTTCTCAGCCTTCTCCTCTTTCCCAACTTTCTTATTGGATCGTCTTGTATAAAATCTCCAAGTCGTAGGCCTGTGGCCTTGACTCTCATCATGGATAGCATCTTCTCCATCAGAACTACTATTCTTTCCTAAAGTAAATTGTCGTTATATTCAAGTTTGAAGAGATATCATACAGTTGTTAGTTGTCCAGATGACACCTGCATCTAGGTCTACATCCTGTCATACCTTTCATAGCACCAAAACCTGTAAAATGGTGTAATCCACTTGTGTCTCCCTAAAGAGCAACTGAGCTAACAGGATATCTTCAATTTGTCATCCTGGTGTTATGAAAGCAAAGAGAACTATTTGGGTGAAAGAAATATACATTTAATAGATGAATGTGCCTCTTTCTGCTTGGTTCTCTATCAAGAACTTCCAAATCAAGTGCCGAATTCAGTGCAATGCATCCAAATAAATGTATTATTATGCTACATGATATGCAAATAGTTATATTTGAGGATGTTACATGGTAAATACCAAGATGTTAAAGAGCATTTTTGGAATATGGAGCAACTGTTATCCCAATTACTTTTACTGGCAGAATACTGAGCTATGATAATAATGTTGACTCCAGCTGGTAAAATTATGCCTGGATGAAGTACTAAAATTGCATTTATAAAGGCACTCAAATCCACCATGTTTTGTACACTACAAGAAAATTAGCAATTAGCAATGGAAATTAGCAACCGAATTTGTTGAATTTTCGTTGCTAATAAAAATTAGCAACGAAAAATAGCAACGGAACATTCGGTTACAAATTTGACGGTTGGTATTTTTTGCAACGGAAATTGTTTAGCAACGAATTTCAATTTTCGTTGCTATTTTTACCAATGGAATTAGAATTTCCGTTGCTATATTTAGCAACCGAATTAGAATTTTCGTTGCTATTTATAGCAACCGAAATCAATTTTCATTGCTATTTCTAGCAACCGAATTAAAGTTTCCGTTGCTAAATTTCGTCAGTATTATAAAAAAATTGCGATGAAACTATTGTCGCTATTCTATCACTAAATTATTGTTGATTTTTTACACAATTTATGCAAAAACCTAAATTATGGTTTTCATTGGTTCGGTCAACTATATCTAGGGTTGAGTGATGATTTGATGATAAAGAAATTCACTTAAATATGTAGCTATATGTTTGTATCTATATATATCTTGTATTTGATAAAGAAATTCACTCAAAGATATAATCAAGATTTGAAAGTTTTAATCTACAGATATAAAGAAAAATAAATTAAGTCATTGTTAAAAAATCAAATAATAACAGTTAAAATTTCTCAATTCTATTCCTCTCCAGTTGCTTAATCTAACAGCACAATCTCGTGATTTCATAGTTTAGATATAGCTTGTCAATGGTAGCTATCAAAGATATTGATTTTATGAGACTGAGGTGGACAATTTGCATGAGCTGTTGACTGTTTGCACTTAAACAGCTTGCTGTTTAAGTGCTAGACAATGTGGACAGTTTTGCACTAAAACATCTTGCTTTTTTAGTGTAAAACAATGTTGACAGTCAAGCTGTTTTAGTGCAAAACAGCTTGTTGTTTGTGGATCCTTGAAAAATTTACAGAACACATAAGTTTAAACAAAAGAAAGGAATTGACGAAAATAGATAACCATATAAATAAATGAAAAAATGATTAAATTTTATGGATCTCTTATACCTTGGCAGCAGCCATTGCTTTCCCTTCTCTGTGTTTCATATTTTACTTTACAGCTAGTTGCATTATTGAAGATATAGCACCTGGTTTAAAAAAAACAGATATGAGGAATTATTTTTTGTCTATCGCAAAGTTTTTCTCACTTGAGTTGTTTTACCAGGAATTAAAGAGAGAGAGAGAGAGAAGATCCAGTTCGAGACACATAAACACAAAAATTTCTCTCCATTCTGTATAGCTGAGTTGATTAAATATATAAATAAACTAACTACTAATCGAGAAGAAAAAGTTAAATAATTAAACAAAGCCAAAAAGAACCACCGATTTTTTTAAGATGTGACCAATGCATCATTAACCAACCAAAGAGAAATTGTAGTTTCAAGAAAATAAGAAATATTTGACTCGAAATCTTAAACTCAATAACTAAGAATTATACAGCATATGCCCTTATCAAATAGCTTCTTACACAATTAAACCTATCAATGTACCGACCAGTTATAAAAAATCTAAACGTGTTACTGTAACATGCATTTGGTCATGAGTATGCAACATACAATTGGAAATAAGAAACTTACATGTGCTACATCATGAGTATAAATCACATTCAAGTCTGCAGCAGCAGCCAACACTTTAATTGTCTAATCCAATGAACATGATAACAGATACTCTTTCCAACAAATAAGAGACATCATAGCATCACTATGCCCAATAAGTGTATGAACACACTGTAATGTACTGAGGTCCCATACCTGAAAGGGAAAAAAAACAAAAAAAAGATAGGGCAATCAAATTAAATGATTGATTTTCACGGGGAAAAAAGAAAAAAAAATCATAAATTTTCAAAATCAAGCAAAACTAAAGGAAATCATAAAAATCACATAAATCAAAGTTAATAGGCAACCTCTAATAGTCCATAAGATGCAATTCAAACATTACAGATTGTAGCAAGAATATCTCAAAAGTCAAAATAGTAACAATTATTTGCTAAATCTAAGATCAAAGGAAATGGGGCCATTGACCCACAGATGAGGGCCATCGCACATATACCCAAAATAATACGCATTAAAAGAGAAGTTGATGTAACATCAAATGTCCAAAATCACCGGCTACAAAGCTATATATCTTCTATATCAATTATCAAACCAAGAAAAAAAATAAAGGAACTCCAGTCGGGCCTTACCCTTATTGTATTGTCCATGGAACCAGAGTATCTTATCTCCCACAGTTAAACACGTTACTGCAGCAGTATGACCTTTCAGAGATGCGGCCAGCTGAAAAGGATTTGGGTTCTCAGTGCTACCTTTCCAAGCCAAAATGGAACCATCCTGCAAAACCCAATTTGAAAACTTCAGATAAGACAGAAGTGGAAATGGCAAAAATTCCAAAGAACCATTAGTAATCTTTCCCTATACTAGTAAAACATCTTAAGTCCTACTTAAATAGGCAAAAAGCTGAAATGCTTAAGAATTTGTGGATTGCAATTAACATTAATTACCTGTGCCCCAACAAAAAGCATGTCTTAGGCAACAACCATCGCATAAACTTGCCCAAATAATATGTGCTCATCGCCAAGATTAAATTCTGCAGCTGTCTCAATATTCCAGGCCTATAACATCACAGACAAAATCCTCTCCTCAGAAATAAAACCAACAAGCTTACATGAAGTATTTGAAGTCATCCTGCAAAACCCTAGAAGTCCACAACGGATAAGGAAACAATGCAAATTTGATCATCATCGTCACCATCTCCAATTCCTTGACGATCAAAGCTTGTTGGCGATCCATTAATGTTGTATGATGATAAAAGAAACCCTAAAATATATTGGGAAAAAGTGGCAGTAACGCACACGATTAAGAAGCAAACCTGAGTCTGTAATAAAATTCAGAGAAAGCCAATGAAGAGTCTGAAAATTTTGAAAGAAGTTGATAGATCGATGAAAAAGAGGCCTTTTATACCTAGGGCAAATAGCAAATTACCAACCGAAATTTAATTCGATTTCAATTTTAGCAACAGAAATTAAATTTCGTTGCAATTTTTGGATCCAAAATTTTTCTGTCTTTTTGAGATAAAAATACCAACAGAATGCAAACTCCGTTGCTAAAATTGCAACCGAATTGATTTCGGTTGCAATTTTAACAACGAAAATTAAATTCTGTTGCTATTTTTAGACATAAATCTTTTCTCTTTTAGAACCAAAAATACCAACGGAATCTAAATTTTATTGCTAAAATTGCAACCAAAATAATTTTTCATTGCAATTTTAGCAACAGAAAGCAAATCCGTTGCTATTTTTGGATCTAAATTTTTTTATCTTTTTTTTGACCAAAAATACCAACGAAATCTAAATTTCGTTGCTAAATTTGCAATCACATCAATTTTTCGTTGCAATTTTAGCAAGGAAAAATCAATTCTGTTGCTATTTTTGGATCCAAATTTTTTTCATCTCCTTTGGGACCACAAATACCAACGGAATTTTATTTCCGTTGCTAAAATTGCAACAAAATTAGTATTCCGTTGCTAATTTAGCAACGGAAATTATATTTCGTTGCTATTTTTCGTTCAAAAATTTTTCCGCCATTTGTTGCCGCCTATTTTAGCAACGGTATTGGATTTCATTGCTAATTTCCGTTGCTAAATTTTGGCGCTAAAAATTTCCTCCACTTTTAGCAACGGAAGACAACAAAATATTATTCCATTGTTAATTTGTAAAGTTTAACCAATTTTAGCAACGGATATTATTTTTCGTTTCCGTTGCTATTTTTTCGTTGCTATTTTCATATTTTCTTGTAGTGGTAGCATTCTGAAGAAAACATCTGTTAGAATCTATATATATTATAAAAAACACACACACAGACGCTCATTGTTAGTATAGGTGGTAAGCATGTTAGCCAAAAGGAGTTATTTTTAACAGTTAATACTGATACAGGTTTTCAACCTTTTTATGCTTGAACAGGCAGAGTTGCAGATGCAAGATGTTCAAAAGGTGCTGATCCATAATTTATCGGTACGCTTTCTCACGTTGAGTAATATTGTGAATTCGATATATAGATGTTGGCTTCCAAAGAAAGGATGAAAATCAATGCAAGAAAGAAAAGAAAAAAATACAGGACCTTAATTTTATGTCTTTTTTAGGTCCAAGATTGCTTTAACAGTTCTTTTCCCTCTCAATATGTTCTGTAATGTCCATAATGCCATGCTAGGTACTCTTTCACTCTTAAAAATTTCTGTTGATAACTATTTCAGTCTATAGCTTCAGTTATAACTATTTAAATTTTGTTCCTTAATCTAGCAAGCAAATCCATCTGATTATGTCTTAGTATATTTCGATGGAGGTAGAGCTAGGTCACATTAACATCCTAATTCGATTGAGTTAGAGCTAGGTCACAGTAACATCCTAATTACTATCCATATGGAAAAGGAAAGAGGTGGGAGGCTTGTTTGTTGTTCTCTGATGCTCCAACTTTTATCGATTGAGAACATTTTTGAGCAGTAATTCGTGTGGTTTTATTGTTTCTTTACAGCTAATCCGGATCTGCTTTTTTTTTTAATAAAAAAAATACAAGAAAATTTTAGTTTAGAGATGAAAAGTTCTAATGTTCTCAAACTCATGTCAAATTTGTAATGAGTGGCTTCTTTGCATTTTTTTTTTTTTTTGCTGACAACTTAAATTAGTTCTTCAATGTATTTGCAATATTTCAATATTTCTTTTCCATATTTTGGTTGCAATTAATGTCCCCCAACAATTGAATTTGATTTATTGAGTGAATTTCTTAGTAGCATAAAAGCAATAAATGGAGCAGCTAGGCCCTGAAAAATCCATCTAATCCTCCATGTTGTTTCTCCCAGTTTGAAACTTGAAATTGATGTTTTTCAGATTTATCAAGCTCAGCAAACACTATACTGGTGTTTTTCAGATTTTTGGTATTGTTAAAATAGGAAAAATAAAAAATTCATGTCAGATTTTTACACCATTTTTTTGTGTTTAGTTCAAAGAGGAGACTAAGTTGCCTAACAAAGATGCTTTACAAGAATCTCCAAGTTGATTTGGAATTATTTATTGCTTTTTTCTTGATCGTGTGGGTGAGTTCATTGATACTGAGATCAAGGACTTATGTGGTATCTTTTTTCCCAAGTTTCTTTAGAATTGAGAGTTGCTTTTGTACTTTCACTAATGGAAATGGTTTTTTTTTTTTAATTAGATGGCCGTGAATGATTGATTTAATCAATTCAAGGGGTGACTGGCTCTAGGAAATTTTAACATAACTGCTGGATTTCCTAGTTAGGGATGGAATCCTTTATATTTTTTAATTACAATTTATCTTTCTTTATATCTCCTAACTATTTTTTCTTTATCTTTCATTATTAGGATATGATTTGTTTTTCTTTATAAATGGTTTGTGCATTTTTTAAATATTAAGAAGAAAAAGAGAATAAAAGTTTTAGTATTTTCAAAAATCTAGAGGTAGAATTTTCTTTCTCCCAGCAATATTTAAATGTGTCAAGAGGTTGAGTTTTCTCCTCCTCGTTTCCATCGCGCAACTTTTCTGGAGATAGAGCTTTCTTTCCTAGCACTGCGATTGGTTTTGTTTCTGGTCTGTAATTTTGAACAGTACCACTTTGTACAAGTGCCAAGAAGTTGAGTTTCAGCATCTCCCTCTTGTCACCACCCTCCCTCGGTGGAACCCTGCCATCAGATCAGCTTGTCCCCAGAAGATCACAGCTATTGGCAGAAGGGCCTGTGCTCACAAACCACCTGGATTGCAACACTGTTCAGGTGCTGAGCGTGATTCTCTTCCCTCACCGTTTGACTTCGTTTCTTCTTCCAGCCATCTCTACGACCCTTTCCAACTCTGACTAGCTCCTTTCCGGCCATTGTTGGACTTCTTGGTTTTTTAGCCTTCAAAATTTTTTAGAATAAAAATTTCATTAATTCTCTGGTATTAAAAAAGTACAAGCTATTTATATACATAATAAAAATAGTTATAATGCTATTTTAACGAGGAAAAATAAAAACAACTAAGAAATACAAAGATAAATTTAATTTAGAAATATAAAAGAAACTCTAATTAAGAATATGGACAGTAGAGCCCTAATATAACTAGAAAATATAAATTTTAACAAAAAAAAAAAACTAAAGAATTTTAATTTTAATTAGGAAATTCAACTCCCTTTTCAGTTGGTACATAGATATCACACGTATCCAACTTGCAAAATAAGATGTGATAAGTCCTGTTGTTAAATGTTTTAGTAAACACATTCTTGTAATACAAAACTAAATGGAGGCAGCTCTTGAAATTTTCTAAAGTTCTTGCTTAGCGCTGAAAAAATCTTGTATCTAAAGACTTATATTGAGTGTGAATATCAGCCAGTAATTGAGAAGGCTTAACACCCAAGAAGTCCAACAATAACAGAAAAAAGGCTGGCTAAAGTTGAAAACTATTGGTGAAGTGTTCAAAAGAAAAACCGTCAAACGGTGGCCGGAGTAGGCTGTATGCATTTCACTCTCTCGTGTGTGAACACTACCCAACAGTCTTCAATCAGAGCGTGTGCGCCACTTGCAGCTCCTTTGGTGACCGGATTTCGTGAGTTGGCCAATCTGAAGGTGGTGCACGCTTTGGGAGTGGTAGTGTAAGTCACCTCCCACTCAAATTAGCAAAGCCCCAATTTTGATGTTTTAGGGTTTTCAGCCCACAACAAGAAAATTAGGAATTTAACCAAATTTTAGTATTCTAAGATTTTTAAACCACACCAATAATATTAGGAATTTTTAATCAAATTTTAGTGTTATGGGGTTATCAAATCGCATCAAAAATTAGGATTTTTTAACTAAAAAAAGGTTTTATAGGACTAATGTAACAAGATGGAAATTTCAACTTTTTGGCACTTTTCAAGGCTTTGATACCATAAAGATTTTTTAGAATAAAAATTTTATTAATTCTCTCATCTTTAAAAAATTTTCAAAGTTGCAAGCTATTTATAAAGAACAAAAAATAGTTCTAATCCTATTTTTGTAAGGAAAATAAAAACTAATTAAGAAATACAAAGATTAATTTTGAATTAAGAATATAAAAGAAACTCTAATTAGATATATGTATAACAAGATTCTAATCTAAGTAGGAAATATAAATTTTAACAAAAAAAAAATTAAAGGATTCCAATCCTAACGGGGAAATCCAACAAGCCTTCATCCTTAAGGTTCTGCTTCCATATTCAATTCTATTTATTGTTTTTTGCTGTTTTTTATTGTATTATCCTAGCTTTTATTTCTGCTACTAGGGACACTAAATTAGTTGAAAAAAGTAACCCAATTAATGATAGTCTTTTATTTGCAAATTAGTTCTATGAAACTTGATGGTAGTAGAATATATCTAGCTTGGACAAATCCTATTTGTTGGTTATTCTATTTCTTTAGTTAGTTGTCTGTAATTAAGAGTAGAATAGTATTTTTTTAATATACGCTAGCTGTATAGCTTCTTTGTATAAAAACCTATCGGTATTACTATTTTTATGTAATTGAGATAATTAAAAGAAAATCTCTTTTTACAAGAATTTTCATAATCTCAGAGCCGCTGTCATTTTAAAGGTTGAGTCTATTCCCTTCTGCAGTCAATTATTTTCAATACGTCATTTTTCAGCAAATGCAAAGGGTCGCATTTCAGCCTTTTTCTTTCGACACCGCCCACCGGAGGAAAGCCCAGGTGATATTCGGTTGGTACCCAAATTTCCGATGCCATCCAACTTTGTGCATGAGCACACATCGTTTTTTTATTTCGGCTCCTCCACTCGCTAGCGCGTGTGGCACTACCACCTCTGTCCACCTTTTGCCGCCTATTCTTCCTTTGATCATCTTACTAGCCTTCTTCAACTTCGATCAACTAATCTCCAATGACTTTTGACATTTTTGGTTTTCAAGTCCCACATGAATAGGTTCTATTACTCTTTTATAAGGTTGTTTCTATGCTATTTTTTTGGATTTTTGCCTTCCAATTTTATCTTGCCATTGTGTCAGATACTAAGAAAGCTAATACAGAACTAGAGAAATATTATTCTATTAATGATAGTCCTCCTTCTCAAATTAGACCTATTAAATTACATTGAAACAATACTTATTTAGCCTAGTCTAGGTCATGTTTATTGTCTATCAAAGCTGAAAAGTTGCAAGATTATATTGATCAAAATAAGAAACCACCACCTGTTACTAATCTTACTTTTAGTTAATGGGACTCTAATAACTCATTGTTATGTCTTGGCGTATTTATTGCTTGACACTACAAAGAAAATATTGAAAACTGCAAAAATCACTTATTCTCGGATGGAAAATAATGTTCAAATCTTTGAATTTTGAAACAAAATTCATGGCACAAAACAAGGTGAGCTTATTATTTCAAATCATTTCTATAAGTTGAGTAGTTTATGGCATGAACTGGATTATTATCAAAATTTTCAAGCCATGTGTGTTGATGCGGTACTAACTCAAAACATGCTTGAAAAAGAGCGTATTTATGATTTTTGACCAGTTTGAATCCTGAATTTGATCAATTGAGAGTTCAAGTTATTGGCAGATCTCATTTTCCTTCTCTTAAGGAGGTACATTCTTTCATCTAGCAGGAAGAGACCAAAAAAAGTATCGTGCTTTATATTGCACCTATTGAGAAGTTGGGCTTAACTGCCCATACTACTGAGCAGCCGCAATGTATTACTTTTGATAAAAACCATTTGTACTGTGATTATTGTGGTAAGCCAAGGCATACCAAAGAGACTTATTAAAAGTTGCATAGACAACCTATTAGGGACCGAGGAAAAAAATGAGCCAACCCAACAAGGGCACAAGCAAATGTGTTAGAAACAATAGAATGATATAAGGATTTAGCTTCAGTTGAAAGTGAACCGAAAATTGGAATTCTTTCACATTATTTCATAAACTGGATACACATATAAATACAAGGTCATTGTCCTATTTTAGGCAACAAGCTAATCCCTATAAATCAATTATTGCCTAAAATAAATTAGGAAAGAATATAATCAGCCAAACAATTAGGCTAAAAATAGAATCCTAGTTATCAATTAGCTATTTACAACTGTATCTAATTTTTTTCCAATAAGTTAAAAAATCTGAGATTCTCTAACAGAAAGTCTCTTTTTTGATGAAACTATGCATTTTAGGCATCCCCTGTCTTAGCCCAATCTTTCCTCCAGTACTACTTTCAATTTTGTCAAGTCAGTTAACATTGTTTCTCATCTTGACTCCTAGATTATTGATTCTGGTGCGAATAAACATATGACAGTACTCTTCTTGTGTAAAAAGGGATAATGTTAGGGTGGCTAATAGGTCTTTAACCCTTATTTCTGGGACAGGTTCTATTGTTTGTACTCCTGTAATTAAGTTGTCTTCTATTTTTTATGTTTCTCAATTCTCTGTTAATCTCTTATCTGTCATTGCTATCACCCAAGTTCTAAACCGTAAGGTTGAATTTTTTTTTCTAATTATTGTATCTTTCAAAACCTTCAAATAGGGAGAAGGATTGACAATGGTAGAAAATATCATGGCTTATATATTATGGAAGACAGTCGAGGCTTAACCATTTTTAGAGGATATTAAGATATCAACCAAGAAATAATTTAGTGGCATAGGCGATTAGGGCACCCATCATTTTTGTCTTAGGAAAACTATATTCTAGTTTATTTTCTAAAACTCGGTTTGATTTTTTATCTTGTGATTCGTGCGAGTATGATAAACATACTAAAACTCTTATCCATTGAGTGATAATAAAGCCAATAATTCTTTTTTGCTTGTTCATTTTGATGTTTAGGGGTCTACATAGATTGTCTCTGTTTATAAATCGATGGTTTGTTATTTTTATTGATTGTTGCACTAAAATGACTTAGATGTACTGGATTAAGACAAAAAGTGATATTTTCTCTTGTTTTCAATCTTTTCATAAAATGTTTCACACCCAGTTTGATGCTAAAATAAAAGTATTGCAAATCGACAATGGGACAAAATAAATGAATACTAGGTTTGGTACTTATTTGGAGTCTCATAGAATTATTTATCAAATTTGTTCTTATACTAGTGCTCAAAATGGTGTAGCTGAAAGGAAAAATAGACATTTATTAAAAATTGTTAGATCCCTTATGTTTATTATGAATATTCCAAAACTATATTGGAGGATGTTATACTAGTGGCTGCCTATCTTATTAATAGAATGCTTCTCAAACTTCTCAATTTCAAGACTCTTTTAGAAGTTTTAACCGAAAAAAATGACTATTGTTCAAAGATTTTGGGTGTGTCTACCTTGTCCATATTAGTAATGTTGGAAAATTAGATCTAAGGACACTGAGATGTGTGTTCATTGGGTATTCTCTAATCTAAAAGGGATATAAGTGTTATCACTCTCAATCTAGGACATTCTATGTCAGTATGAATGTTACCTTTCTAAAGTCTAAACTTTACTTTGGCACTGTACAATCACCACTCTAGGAGGAGAGTGGTAAAGAAGTGGTGGTGCCTGTGCCTGTGGTACTTCATGATTTTGTTCAGGGGAGAGTAGTGAAGAAACGGCGCTGCCTGTGCATGTGGAGCTTCATGATTTTGTTCAGGGGGAGAATGAAGAAACTATTGTTCAAGAGGAGAATGAAAAGATTGATGATGTTGAAGGGGAGTAGAATATTGTTGGATGTTTATAGAGACCTAATTTGTTGAGATGCTCCTAAAGAAGCCATCATTCTTCCTACACTATCAGAATCATCAGGTGAGTTATCTTCTGATTCTATTTAAATTTGCCTATTGCTAAAAAATGGGGGTCAGGTCGTGTACAAAACATTCTATTTCTAATTTTATCTCTTTAATAATGAAAAAACTAAAGAAAAGGTGTGCAAATTGAAGAAAGGCTTGTATGGGTTGAATCAATCATCGAGAGCTGGGTTTGAGAGATTCAAGAAAGCCCTGTTCTCTTTTGAATATCAACAAAGCAATGTTGATTATATCCTCTTTATGAGACACTATAAGGGTATGATCACTTTTTTTTATTGTTTATGTTGATAACATAGTGATGACTAGAGATGATAATGAAGAAATGGTTCTCTTGAAAAAACTCTAAGCTTAGGAGTTTGAGATTAAGGATCTTGGAAAGTTACAAATTTTTTTATAAATAGAAGTTGCCAGATCAACCAAAGGAATCTTCATTTCTCGAATAAAATACATTATAAATCTTTTGGATCAAATTGATATGTTGGGATGTAAACCAGTAGACTCACCTATTGAAAGTGACTATAAGCTATAAGCAAGAACTAAAAAATTAGTTGATAAAGGCAGATATCAAAAAGTGGTTGGTGGACTTATCTCTCTCACACTAGACCAGACATTGCTTATGCAGTTAGCTTGGTGAGTCGGTTTATGCACAATCCTAGAGAATTTCATTAGCAGGCTGTCTTTTGCATTTTTCAATATTTAAAGTCAGCTCCAGGAAAATGTCTTTTTTTTTCAAAAAATGGTTATTTTCGAATTGAAGTCTTTACGGATGCAGATTGGGCTAGATCTCTAGATGACAAAAGATCCACTTTTGGCTATTGTACACTTATGGGAGGCAACTTAGTCAATTGGAGAAGCAAAAAATAGAGTGTGGTTGTAAGATCTAGTGCAGAAGCAGAATACAAAGCTATAGCTCAAGATGTTTGAGAGTTGTTATGGCTGCAGAAGTTGCTAGCAAAGTTAAAGTTAGCTGAAAAAAGACAGGCTATCTTTTTATTGTGATAACAAAGCTGTAATCAGTATTGCTCATAATCTTATTTAACATGACCGGACAAAGAAAAGTTATTTAATGATATCTTGAGCTTACTTCATATAATATCGAATAGATAGCTGGCTGATAATTTTACAAAAGAACTCAATAATCGAGCCTTTCATATCATAGTTTGCAAGTTGGGCATATATAATATATTTGCACCAACTTGAGGGAGAGTGTTGGTTATTCTATTTTTTTAGTTAGTTATTTGTGATTGAGGGTAGAATAATATTTTTCAATATATGCTAGCTATATAGATTTTTGGTATAAAAATCTATTTGTATTATTATTTTTATGTAATAGAGATAATTAAATCAAAATCTCTTTTCATAAAAATATTCACTACTAAAGCTAGAAGATTGTAGGGTTAAGTTAAAGGGGATAAAACATAAATCACCAAATACTTCTAACTCCGCATTCAGTCAGTGGGATTTAGAAAATTCTCTTGTTATGACTTAGTTTTGTAACTTTATGCAGCCACATATAGAGGTGAGCAAAAACCGAACCAAACCGAAAAATCAAACTGATCGAGTTTTTTAATTTGGTTCGGTTTCAATTTTAAGAAATTTCGGATTTTCGGTTCGATTCGGTTTTTGAAGAAGAGAATTGCATAGAAATCGAACCGAAATTTATATAATTATATAATTTTTTTGATTTTTTTGTTGAATAATTATTTCATACATGTAAATTATTTTATTTTTAGTTGTAAATTATATGAGTACATTTATCAATTATTAATATCTATTTTTAGGTGATAATTTATAATTTTGACGATTAAATTGAAAATCGATTAAATAAAAAAATTTATTTAATAGTTTTGTTGTATTATTTCTTATATATTTTGGGATTATTTCTTTAATTTGAATTTTTATTTGTACAATTTAGATTTTTTTTACTTTAGTATATTATTATTTATAATTTTTTATAATTTTTAGACACAATATTTTTTTATTTTTTTAAAAAATAATTTTAAATTTTGATTTTTCTATTATCCGAACCAAACCGACCGAAAATTTTGGTTCGATTTAAATTCTATTATTCTAAAACTTCAGTTTAATTGATAAAAATGATGAAACTTCGATTTTCGGTTATTCGGTTTGGTTTGGTTATTGAACCGACCGTTGCTCTCCCCTAGCCACATATCTCCAAATAGTATTTGTAACTTGACATTGCAAAAAAAAATGGAATGCTATTAAGATTATTTATTCACACATACGGAATTATGCTCAAATCTTTGAGATCCAAAACAAAATTCATGGCACTAAGCAAAGGGAGATATCAGTTTTAGATTATTTTGCTGGATTGGGTGGCTTATTGCAGGAATTAGATTATTATCAAGATTTTCAAGCTGATTGTGCTAAAGATGCAGTTAAATTCCAAATTTTGGTTAAAAAGAAGCGAATTTATGACTTTCTGGTGGATTAAACCATGAATGTGATCAGATGAGGGTTTAAGTCATTAGTAAATCTCCTTTTTCCCCTCTTGAGGAAGCTCATTCCTATGTTTAGCATAAAGAAACTAGAAGAGATTCTATGCTTTACACTACATCAACTAAAAAGTTTGAATTGATTGTGAGTATTGCCCAAGAGCAACCAAAGGGAATCAATTTTGATGAAGATCATCTACATTGAGATTAATGTGGGGAGTTGTGTGATACAAAGAAAACTTGCTAGAAATTACATGGTTGTCCTACTAAAAGCAATGGAGGAAAATGAGACAACTCTACAAGGGTTGCAACAAATTGCCAAAAATAGCGGAGACATTCAAGGAGACATCTGCTAAACCTTTTTCTCCATATGAAATCCAGCATCTCAGGCTTTTTGGTCCAAACTTGGCTATTCTTCCAATGCCAATACCAACTTTGTCAAGACAAAATCTCCAAATAGGAAAAATGATTGGCATTGGTAGAGTGCATGATCATCTGATAAGCCACTATTATCACACCTTAATTTATAAGTTGAAGTTGGGCACGCGTGATTTCTATGCACCAACTTGAAGGAGGGTATTGAATTTCCTTGTTAGGATAGGAATCCTCTATATTTTTTAATTAGAATTTATCTTTTTTTTATATTTCCTTGTTAAATTTTTTTATCTTTCCTTATTAAGATTGGATTTGTTTTTCCTCTATAAATAACTTGCACATTCTTAGAATATTAAGGGAAGAAAAAAAAAGAAAGAGGATTAATAAGTTTCTTATTATTTTCAAAAATTTTCATGATTTCCTAATTAGGATAGGAATACTTTATAATTTTTAATTAGAATCTATCTTTTTCTACACTTCCTAGTTAGTTTTTTTTTTTTATCTTTCCTTATTAGGATATGATTTGCTTTTCTCTATAAATAGCATGTTCATTACTAACATATTAAGAAGAAAAAAAGATTAATAAAATTTTTATTATTCTCAAAAATCTTCAGTAACTTTTTAATATGGATTATCAATACACTATCCCTGGTCTACTTCAACTAAGTTGGGTTTACTGGATTGGAAATTCCACTCAACTACTTTTCTTTTGGTTTTATACACCCAAATAAGATTCAAGTACTTCCTTTTTTGCATGCTTGTGTGCACCTTACGAATTGTTGGATCATGGCAAGAAAATACTTTGCTATGGTTATTGTCTGATAGTTTGTTACATCATGGATTATTGGGTTTCTTTTCTCATATACTCTTTAAAAATACCTATGTTGGCTGCTAGACATGCAAGTCATGGAATGTGTTATCCTAAAGTTAAGTGGAGGACTTCCAGTTATACGAGGCAGATTTTAAGGGATCGTTTTTGTTTTGGAATTTTAAGGGAAGTCAATGTTGTTTATTATATGTTCGTTTCATTGTTCAACTTGTTTGCTATTCCCCTCTCTCTCTTATTTGGTCTGCAGCCTGGAATGGTCACAACTGATCTTCTCATGTCTGGAGCAACTACAAAGCAGGTTAAAAAGAAGAAAAAGATCATCTACTATTTGGGATCTCTGTGATGCTAATTTCTGTTTGAATAGTTAAAATTCTACTGTTTGCAGGCCAAGTTTTTCATCAATGTTTTGGCAGAACCAGCTGAAGTGGTGAGGCTTTATTCATCATCCTGAATTCAGACATAGGTTGCCCTAGATGACCATGTTTGACTGTCAGATTATGATCTGTTTTGTGGTAAACAACGGCCATTTGATGATCTCTTGTGTTTAGTCATGTATCACGATTAAGTAGATAAATTACATAATTGAACTTAATCCAATCAGTTTTTTGTTGAGAAAGACAGGTTTTTTCTTTGTTCATAAACATCATCTCTTTGTTTCTTTTCTACTTTATTTATTTTATTGACTTAAGGTGCAATTTTATCCTTAATATTTGACAAAAAAGGAAATTTTGTCCCCGTTATTCCAGTTGATGTAATATTATCCTTTATATTTTGAAATTAGGAGAAATTTGCTACTTTTGTGCCCCGTATCTGTTTGTTCGAGTGCCACGTGTCAAAAGACTGGCAAGATTCTACCAATTTTAAATATTGAAGATAACATTGCAACGTTAGAGATAAAATTGCCTTTTTTTTTGTTAAAAATTGACAAATTTGTACCTTTTGGCCTTATTTATTTAAAATTTTGGTTGGCTTTTTGTTGGCACAGGTTGCAGAATACCTTGTTCCAAATATCAGGTCCATCCCTGCAAATGGTTCAACGAAGCCAACCTACATTCGTTTTCTTACTGGCTTGAAACCCTACTCGCAGATATTTTCAGTTGAGGAAATTGATAATATTGTGTTTTCTTGAACAACTGTTTTAATTAAGTAGTAAAAATTAACCTTGTTTCTTGGGCATGCTTTTGCTCTTTTGCAGAGACTGGCGTTTGGTGCAAGAAGAAACAGATACGTGATCGAAGATTGAAAAGCTTAGGTCATGGAATTTATTATTATCTTTTGTGGTTGCTAGATCATTTTCATGCATTGTAGCTTCTGACTTGTCACTGGTAAATAGAGGTGAGCATCGACCAGCTTGGATTTGATCCGAAATTTAAGAAAAAATTTCAACTTATTTGAATAGTTACTGGATCCAAACAATTCAAATTTATATTTTGTAAATATCAAATTAATAAATTATAAATTACAATATATTCTCGACTTCAAATTAATTAAAAAATTACTCCAGATTTATCTCTCAATCATCAAAAGCAATTAATCGAAAAAGGTAACTCTCCTTAATTTCATTTAAAATAAATACAAACTAATATTATAAGTTATTTTTCTTAAAATAATTACAAATAGTATAATAGGTCTGTTTCATTTAAGTTTTCATTTACACAATAACAAATTAATAAAGAAGTGAATTAATGATTATATTGTCAAGAGAAAAAATGAATTAAGAATAAAAGAAAATTCAAGTTATTCAGCTTAACTCAAAAGCCAGTAACTCAGGTTTGAATGATCATAAATCTAAAATTTCTATACATTTTTAATTCGACTTGATCAAATTAACCCGAACAATTCGACTTGAATTACATATTGTTTTCAAATTTTTAGATTGAGTTCAGATTTTGCTGAACCCTAGCTGGGAATGTGATAAAATGCTCTACTGGTTACTGAAAATAGTGAAAGAATGTCTAGTAAAATTTCCTATATTGTTCCAGAAAAGGTAAAGTTCTCCATTTTACACTTTGTTCGACATTTCTGGATTATATTAATTTCAAAAAATAAATTGAAGGGCAAAATATGCATCAATTAGTGGCATAAACTTTTTAGTGGTTGAAATGAGAGAAATTCGGTTTAATTTCAATATATAGTTTTTACTAAATTTCGATTTTTAACTATTGCAATGCAATTTGATTATAACATAGCAGAGATCTCTCCAAATTGGAGTCAGTCGTCGGTTTCCTGTAGATAATTCTTTATTTTTATTGTCATGGACAAATAATAACTATAATAATAAACAACCAACGATATGTTCTACGGTAAATAGAAAGAAGCCATTCCAATAGTATGAAGGGTAAAAGTTCGTGTTCTCTTATTCAATTTTATTAATAATGTTTTACACACGATAAAAATAATTTTTTATTTATTTTCTAATATTGATAAAAATATATTTATTACTCCATGTATGTATATTTTCTTTATTATATTTAGGAGATAATATGTATATTTTTATTAAAATTACGTGATAATGCCAAAATAATTTGTTGGTAATAATTACCTCATGCTGTCAATTTCAAAGGTTAGTGCGTACATATTGATAAGTTCCGGTGGATAATGATAACAGTACATAATATAGGACTGCTACCAAACTCCAATAGGGGGTTTCGACGAAGACACACTCCGACGGTTAAGTTAAAAAAATATTAATGGTGTAATTTTTAGTAAAATTGGTTAAAAAAGAGAAAAGATATCTGATCTCTGGCTATTTATAAGCACTAGTCTCCTGCTCTAATTAGAAGTCCTTATGGTCGTAGGAGTACTATTGGGGAAAGAGTTTCACCAAAATAGGAAATTGAGTTAAGATTCTTGCCCAAATAGGACTGTTGAAGATGGTGTCATTAAGAACCGTAATGCGGATCTTGGATAACCCGAGTAGCTGGGAATCCAGGTTATGGGCCCGGATCCCAAACATAATCCGATTATCATAGGTCCCCTCTTGAGGTAAGAGGCATTTATGTCGAAAGTGAACCAAACACTTGCTCAAAGTTATATAACTTTGCCAATTGAACAAAACAAGGCGATGCTTCAGCCTCTATGCTAATAATAATTGCAGGAAAACGTCCCTTTGATCCCTATAATGATAGAAATAATCGTAATTACATCTCCTCAAATCTCGCGTAACAGCTATCAATGCAATTAATTTCACACACATCGGGAACATCTGTACCATTCATCCATTTCTCATCCAACGGCTGGTTCTGGCTATAAATACCCCTCATAATTCTTCATTTTCACCTTTTTTGCTCTGCCTTGTGTTTGCTTCATTTCTCCATTCCCTTCATCTTTCGTGCATTTTCCTCCAAATATTTTTCAATTCCTTTGCTCAAAACCTCAGGTCAGTACCTTAGATCTCTTTCCTTTTCACTTGAGCATTTCTTTTCTGCTATTTAAATTTCAAGATGAGTGGGTTAATAAGATCTAGCGAAATTAGGATCCCCAATGGTCTGCTGAATGATAGCACTCCGAGCACATCTACTCATAGCTCATCCACTGATAGTACTCTTATAGAACTTCCGGTGTTCCAAGTGCCTTCCAAAAATACACATGAATCAACAGAGAGCATCCCTTCAAACACTCCGTCCAATGAAACCCATATTGGGTTTCGAAATATTAAAATTAAAATTTTACAATGGAAAAGGAAACTCACCACAGATCCAAGCGATCCAATTAATTCAATAAAAAGAGAAGTGTAACGATTACCAACCTCTCGAAACGTAGATAAATTGAATTGTAAGTGCGACTTCACGCGAAATGATACCCTTTACTTGTATCCACACACGAATGCAATGAAGAGAATCGCTCGGGGTACTAGCTCCCTTCTTTGGCGGCTAGGGTTTTTTTTCTCTCTTTTGAGATTACAGAAGAAAATCGATTTTCCTTTTGATTTCTCTCTTTTGTGGCGGCTACAACTCTCTCTTTATGCTTTATTAGGGTTTTATATATACATCACTATATATATATATATATATATATATATATATATATATATATATATATATATATATATATATATATATATATATATATATATATATATATATATAGTTGACCTAACCCTAATTAAGAGAAAGAGAAAACTTGGGGCCTACTTTTCTTATTAAAATAAGAAATACCTTATTTCTTATTTAAATTAATAATAATAATAATAATAATAATAATAATAATAATAATAATAATAATAACAACAACATTAATCTTATTTTTTGTTGTATTTTGAATTTTAATTTATCACAAAATAAATTTTGAAATGCCCAAATTAACCCTTAGTCAATTCATTACATTCTATGTGTGTGACCCAATAGGTTCATATTATATTAGCAGCGGGCCCTAATCCCATCACGGGCCCACAAGTCATAAGTGGCCTCTAGCAAGACATTATAACTACCCAAATAATATGAATATCGATAATTCTATTTTAACATAATAGAACATGTTATAATCCCTTTGTCACATGATATCTTATTTGAACATAAGTCATGGTCCATGTCAAACTTATATAGTCCAAACATATAATTTTTCGATCACTAAGTAGACTGATAATATCAAATGATATTGATCGCTCCATCAATTCATTTGAGCACGGCCATGTATTTCCCAGTCCTACTTATCGAGGGACCCAATAAATATCTCTCTCATAAAAGAGGAACAAATTTCTTCTTGATTATTCACTATCTCTGCATGATTCTCATTATGTCCAATCATAATCTTTATAATTATCCGATTAAAGATAATGTTTGATTATGTCAAAATATAATGTTTGTCATGTAGGATACTGTGAAAATCTCAGGTCTAAGGATCAATAATATAACTATTATGAGATCACTAATGACATTAACCCATGTAGTATCTCATAGCGGGTCTATCCAGTACTCTGTTATTTAATAAGTACTTATAAGTTTAATTTATATCACCATATATAATCATCCCATGATTATCAATCAAACTTATACTAGTCTTTATTTATCATTGTTCATTTAATGATAAATGACTAGAGATAGTCAAAATAACATTAGATTGTTATTTACAAATATTATTATAACGTAACATGCTAACAATATAATAATATGAAGAAAATTCAATTTTATAAAATGAAATGTGACATTACATAAAGGGCCTAATGTGTGGCCTAGGGCATAACCACTAACAACCCCTAAGCCTAGCCATCCTAGACCTAGGAGACTACTGAGATCTAACCTAAGAGTTTCCAGTATCAACTCGTCGATACATGTTTTCAAGCTACCTAATTTAAGAGTCAGGTTAGGTATACTCGGCCAGTACAAACTTCTAGCTCCTAGCTCTCACATTACCGCCAACTTTAACTTTAATGATAAAAAGAAGTTAGTGCTTTACGAGGATGACATCCATGCTGGAGCCACTCTCCGTCTAACCTACTTTGAGACGTCTTTCTTAAAGTATTATGACCTCACTGTGAGTCAATTTCACCCTAATGCCTAGCTCACCCTAACTGCTCTGCAAATCTAGACCTCAAAGAATGCCATCGACCTAACAGTCCATCTGTTTAAGGCTACCCATGTGGTCGGCCTTTAAAACATGACAGAAGATCACTGTTATGTTCAAGCTCGGGCAGGGTATGATGTCTTTTCTCGCTGGACTCCCTCAAGAACTGAAAAGATAAGTTTTTTGTCATAAAAGGGGAGTCAAATTTTCCTATCCAAAATTCTTAGGGATTATTCGTCAATCAAAATGACCAGCATCTATTGTTGTCCCAAGAAGAGGAAAAGACCTTAGAGCGGTGGAGAGAGCTTGCCCACAAAAAAAATTGATATTTATGACTTTTTAAATCCCAAGTCATCTCTAATTTATTTCTTATTTTGTTATTGTCTAGCATTTATGAAGAGAGTGGGAAAGCCATCCATCAACAAGAAATTCAAGGATAAGAAGGCCTAAATCGAGGAAATTAAGTTCCAGGTAGATGAACACAACATCCGTTTATACTCAGGATACAATGCCGGAAGAGGTAACTAATGTGGCACTAGCTCCGATTGCTGAACCTCTTCCAAATGTCAACTCTCTTTCCCCCATAAGCAATAGTCCTCCCAATTTTATAACAATCTCAAATACCTCCCCAACGTCTTCAATCCACAGTTCGCCACGAGTGGGCAAATCTTCAATTATGCTACCTGAGCCTTTATCTGATCGAACTCACCAGGAGAATTCTTCTGCTCCCCCAGGCTAGAGCGAGAAGGTCAGCAAAATGATCAAGGAAGCTCGAGGCATGTGGTTGCAGAACAAAATTGTCTATAGTTCCTTTAATTTGAAATTTAATAGTTTTTGCTCGTTGCTCACCTAAATTCGGATGAGGTATCCTCATTCATGAGCTTAAAAGGTGGACCACCTCTGTTCCATTATGAGGAGACATCAAGTGGAGGTACCTCATTTTTCTTAGCTATTAGATTTATCATTTTTATGTGCTCACCCATATTCTGTGCAGAGTGCGATCTTGTCGAATGCAGCTATCGGCAAGATGGATAGGCTACTAGGTCTTCTGAGGAGGAGAAGAGGATTTATACTGAGTTTGATAGGAAACCGAAAAAGGTCCAACATATGGAAAAAAATAGAAGGACCATGTTTCTGCTCTCGAGATTAAAGCCAAAGAAACGAAAAAGGCTAACTGCAAGGCATCCAAGGAAGCTGCTCGAAAGCTGGCTAAGCCGGAGGCCTCTATTTCTAAGGTTAAAGAGGAACTTTAGACTTCTCTTTTTGAGCTTGAAAAGTGTCAGGCTAAGAAGACTAAGCTGGAGAGCAGTTATGCCCAGCTTGAAGAGAAGGTAGATGACCTTGCTATGGATAACGCCATCGCTTATGGGAATAAGCTCATCTAAGTAGTGAAGGACAAGTTCCCTCATGAAGACCTTGCCTGGCTAGAGGATGTCGACTTCTTCTATACCCATTCATTTGCTCATAGAAAAGCCACCGTGTAAAGCTCAGAAAAAGTTAATTCAAATATGATGAGCCAACTAAAATCTGATCAGTGAATCGAGTAAGTTCTGTTGTGCTTAACCAAATATTGTTAAGGGATCTTAAAAATTGATAAATGTGCTAAGTAATAAAGATACCCGCGACATTAAGTTGCAGGGCTGGCCTTTATATATCATTAATAAATGTACTCGTGACTTAAGCTGCCGAGCTAAACTTTTACATAAAATGATATTCATGGAAAAATTGTCGAACTGAACTTAAGTTAAATTGTGCTCTTGGAAAAATTACGAAGTTAAACTTACAATGATAGTGCTCGTGGCGATATGCCGGGTTGAGCTTACAATGATGGTGCTCATGGCGATGTGCTGATTTGAGCTAGTGAGATTGTGCTCATGGTGATGTGCTGATTTGAGCTAGCGAGATCGTGCTCGTGGCAATATGCCAGTTTGAGCTAAAGATAGACTCGTAGTGAAGCTTTCGATTTGAGTTATGCTACTAGTGATATTTCTTTAGGTTGGAAATATTCCAAGAGTGCAGTAATATTTTTCCAGACATGTCCTTGAGTCTATAAGCTCCAAAGTTCACTACTTCATATATCTTGAATGGACCTACTTAATTGACACTCAGTTTGCTAATGTCTGCCACTGTTTGAGCCTCAATAACCTTCTTAAGAACCAGTTTGCCTACACACAGAGTTTGAGGTTTCAATTTGTGATTGTGGTAAGATGCCATTCATTGTTTGTAGGCCGTTGCTTGAATTTGTACATCCTCTCTTTTTCCTTCTAAGGTATCTAGATGATACAGTAGCAAATCTTTGTTTGCTTCTTCGTTATATAGATCAATCCTTGAGTTTGGCATTCCTATCTCACGGGGGATCACTGCTTCCACCCCGTAAATTAGGGAGAAGGGCATCGCTCCAGTTGCCAACCGAGGTGATGTTCAGTATGCCTAAAGTACATTGTTTAATTCGTCCACCCATAGCCCTTTAGCTTCATCAAGCCTTTTCTTTAACCCTATTAGGATTATTGTATTGGTTATCTCGGTCATGCCATTCGATTGGGGATGATAAATCGATGTAAACCTGAGTTGTATGTGCAGTTCTTCACAAAAGTTCCTAAAATGTTGACAATTGAATTGTTTTTCATTATCAATAATAAAAGCGTGCGGGATATCGAAACTGATTATAATTGCTTTCTAGGCAAACTTGATTACGTTTGCTAGGGTGATGGTCATTAAGGGCTCTACCTCGGCCCACTTAATGAAATGATCCACCGCTACTACAAGGAATTTTCTTTGTCCGGTGGCTAATGGAAAAGGCCTAAGTATGTATATTCCCACTGCGCAAAAGGCTATGGGCTATAAATCGGAGTTTGCTGGACTAACTCCTAGTGAATTATTTTCCCAAACCACTTGAATTTGTCACATTTTTTTACTAACTCCTTCGCATCAACTTCCATTTTTGGCCAATAATACCCCTACAATAGAGCCTTCCGTGCTATAGTCTGAGCTCCCTTATGTGCACTGCAAATACCCT
Source organism: Excoecaria agallocha (assembly GCA_037975025.1). Taxonomy (NCBI): domain Eukaryota; kingdom Viridiplantae; phylum Streptophyta; class Magnoliopsida; order Malpighiales; family Euphorbiaceae; genus Excoecaria; species Excoecaria agallocha. The sequence continues at coordinate 38,440,006 of CM075815.1, read as the reverse complement.
CATGAATTTCTCTGAGGACATAGTTGCCCCATTCCAAACTCAAGCATAAAGACCAAGGGTATGAATAGGATCTTTGGTATAACTTCCATCCAAAATAAAATAAAGACCGCAACACTGAACTATCCTTCTAGCTTTAACCTGATCGTCAAAAAGAGCGCCCGTATTAAAGAATTAATAGATCGACAATCTCTATCCATCCATCTGCTCGTTCAACTGGACTGCGTAGGTTTTATGGGATGGTTGGGCGATGACTGCTCAAACTATATCTTATGATCGTATTGCACCATTTAAGGATGCCTGTTTGGCTAGTAAGTCAAATTCTTTGTTTTTTTTCTCGGGTATATGCCTTATTGTCCATGAGCTTTCACCCTTTTCTAGTTGAGCTAGCGGGGTGCATATCAAGTCTCAATACTTTATCATTGCTTTCTCCTTAGCTTTGAGCTTTCCTAAAAACTGGTTGACGACCAATTGAGAGTCAAAATGAATAGATAAAGAGTCAAGTTTTATCTCAAGGGCGAGCTATAGCCCAAAACAAAGTGCTTCATATTATGTCACATTATTAGATGCTGGAAAAGATATCCTGGCCATTGCCTATATAGAGATTTTATCCAGCCTGGATGACACAACTCCTACTCTGGCTCCTTCAAATGATGTTACTTTGTCCACATATAGTTTCTAGGTTACTTTGCTCGGCTTAACAGGAGAAGTATGTAGTTCGATAACAAAATTGGCCAATACTTGTGCTTTCATCGCCAACCAAGGTTCATATCGAACATCAAACTCGTCGAGGCGAGCTGCCCACTCAATTATCCTCCCCAATGCCTCTGGCTTTTGCATCACCTTTTTTAGGAAAGTGTTGGTCCAGAAAATTATCGTATGTGCTTGAAAATAGGGCTGCAGCTTTGTTGTCGAAGTGAATAAGGCAGAGGCCAACTGTTCAAGAATATGATATCTTAGTTTGGGACCTCGAAAGGCCTTGCTGGTATAATAAAAAGTGAATTGTTAAGTACTTTCTTCCTTAATCAAAATCAAACCTATAGCACCTTCATAAATAGATAAGTATATGAACATATTTTCATCCGGCTGTGGGCAACTAAGCAACGGAGGAGAACTCAAAAATTGTTTCAGAGCCGTAACGGCAGATTGACATTCCAGGCTCCACTCGAAGTTTTTCCCATTTTTCAAGTCTTTGTAGAATAAATCTTTCGAGAGCTGTAATATTTCCATTTAGTATTTATACCTCCTTAATTGACTTTGGTAGCTCCATCTTCACAATGGCCTCAATCTTTATGGGGTTGTCTTTTATTCCCCTCTTTGAAATCACAAAGCCAAGAAACTTGCCTAATTAAACTTCGAAGGCGCACTTCTCTGGATTCAACTTGAGGCCAAACTTTCTAAGGGTAGAAAATGTTTCTTCGAGCTCTTTCGACAAGTTTGATGAGGTTCTACTCCTAACGATCATGTCATCGACATACACTTCCATGTTCTAACCTATCTGTCTTGTGAACAACTTGTTCATCAACCGCTTATAGGTAGCTACTGCATTCTTTAGATCGAACGACATCACTCTGTAGTAGTAAGTTGCCCTATAAGTAATGAATGTTGTCTTCTTTTCATCTTCTAGATTTATGGGAATCCGATGGTAGCCCGCTGAAGCATTCACGAAGGTATATTCTTCAAATCTAGCCATTAAGTCTACTAGCATATCGATGTTTGACAGTGGGTAGCTGTCATTTGGGAAGGCCTTGTTTAGATATGTAAAATCCACACATATTGTCCACTTTTTATTAGATTTCTTTGCTAGCACCACATTAGATAGCCAGTCCGGATAGAGAACTTCTTTGATGAACCCACTTTTTAATAAAGTGTCTGTTTCTTGATTTATTGCTAACTTTCGCTCGGGTGCACGATTGCACTTTTTTTGTTTGACTGGTTTACAGCCTGGCTAGATGCTTAAAGAGTGAGACATGACCTTGGGTGAGATGCCAATTATGTCTGAGGGGTGCCAAGTAAACACATCTGTATAGGACTCCAGAACTGCTAGTGATGATTTTATTTTTGAACTAGTTTTTTCTGAGGCTACCTTTATTACCTTCCTCGATAGTAGCTCCACTTCTTGCAAAGCATCTATCGGCTCTACCCTTCGAGCTACATCTGTTGGAACATCTAATACATCTACCAGAAGTGCTTGATTTTCCTCTTTCAATATAGTGACATATATTTCTCAAGCTACTATATAGTTTCCTCGAAGTATTGTTATTCCTTCTGGTGTTGGAATTTTCATGACCAATTTCTATATACAGATGTAAGCATCTAATATAGCCAATAGAGGTGGGCCAAAATTTTCATTATAAGACAACTGCATATTTACTACTATAAATTATGTTATACATTGTAATGCTCCTAATGATACCCTAAGAGGGGTAGATGGTCATTTCGCATAAAACAGAGATTGAATTAAAAGAAAATTGAAATGTAGGGACTTAATTGAAAAGACAAAGTAAAAGAATTGTAACAAAAATAGAAATAAAGAAAGATGAAAGAATAAAGTAAGAGCTATAAGTTTAAAGAAGGATTAAAGTGAAATTGTGTAAGATTTTATTTGAGTAGCCAATAGAGACTTGACATTTGGATTTCTAGAAAGAGTAAATGATAAGTTAAAAGAAAAAAAGAAGTAGGAGTGTGTGTGTGTTTTGTGTGGCCGGCCATACTTGGCCAAGAAATTCTTTTCTTTTATTCTTCTTTTGTGTTTTCATCTCCTTCTCTCCTCAAGTCCACGAAGATGCTGCTCCAAGTAGAGAAAAAAAATACTGAAGATGGTAGAGATGAAGAGCAAGAGAAAGAGAGATAGAAGAACTTTGGTGCCCTAATAAGGTTTGAAAATTATATTATTGTTTTATGTGTTTTTAGTTGAAATAAATTTATTTATATACTTTGGATGATCTATAGTTAATTTTTGAGTGAATATTTGAATGTATAGTGCATGAGGAAGATGATTTGTGCCTTAGAAAGTGAGTTGATGAAAATCTGTTTTTGGTTCACATGAACCAATCTTAGTTAAAAGGGCAGAACTCTTATTGTAGAGGTCTTATTGATGTGATTCTAGTTGTATATGAAATATAATACTTATATATACAACTTTGTAGAAGACACCGGGACTAAATCTGTCTCTAGAGTATCCGAAAATGAGCTTGAAGTGGACAGACCCCTGTTGTCCGTCCCATGAGAGCAGTCTTCGGTTTTTAATGAATATATTGAGTTTTAGAAGTCTGATTTGAGTGATTTTTGATGTTTTAGAAAATAGAGACATAATGGAAAAACTTTGTAGAAGACCACTTTCCCTGAAAATGATGTTTTCTTGGTCAAAAATGGTATAGAAGTTGAGACAGAAAATCTGTCTTTGAGCGATTTTAGGCATCACGTTTACTATGAGTTTCATAGTAACCGTGAGGCAGTCCAGAACCTAAATGCACCCTATCTTAAGGTTACTAAGCATTTTATAGTAACCGTGACCCTTTTAAAAAGTGCAGAACATGGTTATTACTCATCCGGTAATGACCGTGAGGCAGTTTAGCATAGTCCAGACCCGAAAGTGTAACTAGGTCATGGTTACCATGAATTTGGTGGTAACCGTGACCCTACCTTATTTTTCTTAAACTTGATTTTAAAGTCTCAAATTGTTATTGAAGTATGTCTAAGCCTTCTTAAATGCTTTTAGAGTGTTTTAATTATCAAAATAATAGTAAGAAATAATATGAAATAAGTGTAAAACATAGTGAATTAATGAAGTAGAGTTAAACATATACTAATTCTTAATGCATAAGAATTTGTACAATAAATGAATATGAGTGAACATGAATGGCATGATTTAGTGAAATAAAGGCATAATCTATGGCATGTGTTAGTGTTATGTTTATAAAAGTGTGCAATAAAATGTACATGTCATGAATGAAAGTGAACATGATAAATTATAAGTATAATGTTACTAATTGCATGACAAATAATAATATTTATATTAATGTTAATGTTAAATGTAAACGAAGTTATTGTTTAGTGATTTTGTTGCATGCTTTATTTGATGTGTTATCTCTAAGAATCTAGTTGTATCAAGTGTGATAACTTTGAGTGATTAAAGACTACTTGTAAGCCTGAATTTCACATGGTCGTGGATAGATAGGCATGCCTATAGAGGGGATAGTGATCGCAGCTGCTAGTGCAGTGTTGTCACCGAAAGGTGGCTAGTGTAGTGTTTGATACCTTTGGGTATCTAGTGAACCGAGACTTTTATGTCTCTAGTACAATATCTAGTGTTTGTACCCGTATCCACCATTTATGAGAATTCAGGCAATGAAAGTAATTTGATTGATGAATAGTGATAAGTGACAAATAGTTTAAGTGTTATATGGACTTATGCTAGTGTTAGTGCTTTATGATAATGTTAGTGCTTTTCAGTGAATATTGGAGTGTAAGTGAAAAACTGTAGTGTGATTGTTATTGAATGTATAATTGCTATTGAGAGGTTAATGCATATACTGAATAAGAGTGACATGTTATTATATTATATGTATTGGCATGTTATATTGATTGTGTTTGCGACTTCGATAAGAAGTCAATTGTACTGTTTACTCCCCACTGAGCCATTGCTCAGCACGGGTGTTTTTTCGTGTAGGTACTCAAGTGTGAGAAAGTGCTTTTGCTTGAGTCAACATCTGCAGGCCACTAGAAGGGAAGCGAGTCAGGACTAATTCTGATAATGTATTATGTATTTGTAAATGTATCATGTAAAGGATTTGAACATGTATGTAATGAACTAAATTATATTTGTACTTTAAATATATGTATGTCAGTTGTATAAATGTATTTTTGTACAAGTACTTTAATAAAATAATAAGTATTTTAAAAGATAATAAGAGCGGGCTTTACATACATAACCTGACAATTAAGTTATCTTCGAGCTGCATGTTCAGGCTAATCGAGCCCTCCTCATTAAATGATTGTTCGAAAATACCAATCAAGGAAACTGTGACTTCTTCCAGCAGGCTTAGCATGCCAAGGGCTTTGTAGGCTTGCAAAGTAATTAGATTGACCGCATTGCCTGTATCTACCATAATCCATTATACCAGAAAATCTTCGATCACTGCCTCCACTACTAATGCATCATTATGGGGTTACCAAACATATTTTCCATCTTTGAACAAGAACTGAATGATGTCTATTGGGAAAGGCAGACTAGTTTCGAGCAAAAAAAAAAACTCCTTTGCTTTTCATTTTATAAAATCTTCGAACACATCATAGTGCTTCTTCCAGTGATCACATGGATTACCCCTGCTAGGGTTTTCCTACTGTTGCTTCCTTCCCCCCTTCCTAATTGCCAAGACTTTGGTTCTCCTTAATAAAGTATTTTAGCTTGCCCTTTTTGATATGGTATTTGATTTTCCTCTTTAGTTGCCTGTAGTTATTAGTTTTATATCCCCTGTCTTTATGAAAGGCACAATACAGGCTTTGGTCTCTATTCGGATCTTCTCTCATAGGCTTTAGCCATTTCACCTTATCATTCTTTTTCATCCAGGATAAAACTTGCATTGGGTAGGCATTTAGTTCGGTAAACTGCTCCTCACTTCAACTATCTGAGTATGGTTTTGAGACAACATATATTATGTTCGACTCTCTCATAACTCAAGACTCATTCCTTCTCAAACTTTCTCTTTCCCGACCTGTTCCTCGAAAATTTTCGTTGACCTCCTTTGTCTGCACGCCATACTTCAACCTTCTAGCTTTCTCTATCTGGATGCACTTGTGGGCTCTATTTATCAGCTCGATAAAATTGGATAGGGGTTTCTTGCTCAGGGAATCACTAAAGTTCTGACACCTAGTGTTTTGACTGAGGACATTAATGACAACTTCCAAATTCATATTCTGAATATTCATAGTTACTATATTAAACCTATCTACGTAACTTCACAAAGGTTTTTTCCTTTCCTGGACTACCTGATGTAAGTCAATTAAGACCTTAGTTGGTCGAATGGTTGCCATAAACTTTGCTACAAATATCTCGGTAAACTATTGAAAGTTGTTTATTAATTGTTCCGATAGATTTCTAAACCAAATCTTGGTGGACCCTATTAAGTTCTATGGAAAAACTTTACAGAGGGTACCATCTTCCGCAGTTTGGAAAGGGGAGAGCGAAAACTGCCCTAGTACTGTGCCACGTTGCAGCTCTATTACCATTGCATCCTTTCTTCTACGAGCTTGTTAAGCTCCTCCTTTGTTAAAGTTATCTTTGATCTTCTGTCATTTTGTTGGGGTGTGGGGTTCGAGTTTTCAAAGTTACAGGGATTTGTCCTAAGGATTTATGGTGTTAGTTGGGGCGTCACTGTGCTGCTAGATACAACAAAGTTGCTAGGAGGTCCTGGGCAAGCTAGGGAGTAAGGCCAGGTATGGAGATTATGGGTGTTGCAGCAGGTAAGCCGGTGATGGGAAGGTTTACTGAGGCGTTCTGGGGAGTGGGCTCAAAGGGAAAAAAAAACAGGCATGTGTAGAGGTGGTGGCGTGTTGTTCCGGTCATTTTCGGTATGGGAATTTTCATCATCAGAATTCGTAGTTTTTTTTCTAGGATATTATCCACGCTCACCGCACCAAATGATAATAGTACAAAATACTGAGCTACTACCAAATTCGATTCGAACGAGTTCTCCACTGATACCTAAAAAACCAAGAAACTTCGGCAGGTTGATTCGACAAAGGGAGACTCCGACGATCAAGTTAGAAAAAAATTAATGATGTAATTTCTAATAAAATTGGTTAAGAGAGAGAAAAGGTACCTGATCCCTAGCTATTTACAAGGACTAATCTCCTCCTCTAACTAGGAGTCCTAATGGTCGTTGGAGTCATACTGAAAAAAGAGTTCCACCAAAATAGAAAATTGAGTTAAAATTTTTGTCCAAATAAGGACTGTTAAAGACAGTGTCATTAAGAACCGTGATGCGGATCCTGAATAATCCGAGTAGCTGAAAATCCGAGCTATGGGCCTGGATCCCAAACATAGTCCGGTTATCGGATAATAAATTTTTTTTGTCAATTTTAAATATATAAAATATCATTTATAAAATTAAAATGTAATTTATTATTATTATTATTATTATTATTTTGGCAAATTATGCGTGTGTTTATGTATTATCCTAGTGATTAATATGGGAGAAGGAAAAGCTGAAATTGAAGCTCAATGATTGATAGATAATTGGAGATAAGAGGCTCACCCGTGACTTTTGCTTAAAAAAATAAAAAATGAAAAGACCAACTTTCTCGTGAACAACACCGTCACTTCACATTCGTTTGTCCTTCTTTTCCAACTTTTAATTTTTTTTCCCTTGCCCAATAGAAGACAATTGAAGAGAAATATCAAAATATAAAAACGAAATATCAAAATATAAAAACGAAGTGACGTTTTTTAAATTTAAATATTTTTCTATTAAAAAATATCGTAAAAATGAAATAATTCAATGATTTTGTGTGAAATTAATCTCAAATTTAGTCACTTTAAAAATAGAAACGTTGTACAAATATTATAATTATATGCTTATGCAACCATGAGAACAAGTTGTATTATGTTAAAATGATAATTTTTTTTTCATACTTTGCTCATTTAGCTAAGGATTTACAAAGAAGTTTGTTAGAATTAAAGCTAAAAATATTTGTATGGGTAAATTTAATGTTGTTAATAAAAATAATTAACTAAGATGAAATTGATGAAATAAAATACACACAAAACTTACCTTTGACACTAAACATACGTAGCGAAAAGAAAAAAAAATACTAATCATAATAAAAAAACAGAGACATTATAAATAATTACAACATTCAAATTTTATAATCTATTACACTAAAAAAAACCCATACGATCTCATAAAATTACGAATTAAATTACATTGTGAGCTGAAAAACATAATAAAAAAAAAAGTTCACAAAACAAACCAAATGTTCACATATTGGACTCACTCTAAATGCCTCTTAATTATACTTTTTGAAAAATACATCACCAATGGAATATGTCTAAGTGTTTAATAAATTTGACACACAATAAAGAGGGTCTAAGTGTTCACTGTTTCGTTATATCATATGTTGGTTTCCATGAATTTGTAGTTCATGTATTATGTATATGTGTGTTTTGTTAGTTGAAATTACATTCATATACCTAGAAATCTGGCAAATATGTTGGATCACATGAATTGATCATAAAGAAACCATTACTTGAATGAAACAAATTGAGTCCAAAAAGTGATGATGCAATTGCTTAAGGAAATGAACCGATTTATATGAGTTAGATCATCTGTCTTTATTTTATTGCTCTTTTTTACAATTGTTTTCATTTTGCATTACACATGAAACATATATAAATGTTTTTTTTTATTCATATAATGTCAATTATACAAAAATTATTAAATCGTAAACAGATTGTTGGTATATAAGATCGGATTTAAGTCACTTGTAGTTGGCATGGCAGGTAGTAGAGTTGGAAAAAAATTAAATCATTAGTTAAAATCAAATCTATATCGGCGTATATAGTTAACTAGTCTTATTTTTTTGCCTCTCAACTATTGAAAATGTTATGATTTTACTTCTTAACTTTTTTTGATATCCCATTTTGCTCCTGAAATCAATTTTTTTAGTGCATTTGTACCCCTAAACTCAGTTTTATTATGTAATTTTGCCCCTCAAATAGATGAAAAAATCACATGGATAACGGCACATTCATCCATCCAGTTAGCAAAAAAAAAAAAAAAAAGGAAAAAGAAACTCTCTTCTCTCTTTCTCCTTTCTCTTCTCTCCTCCTTCTCCTTCATGAAGAACAACCAATGAAATTGTTATCAAATCATGGATTTCTTCCGGTATTTATATGCCCTTCGTGAATTTTGTCCCTCAATTACCTGTTCTTCTTTGGATTTCAAAAATTAGAGAGAGAAAAATGAAGAGTGAAATTTTGCCCCTTGATTGCAATTTTTGTCCAAAGAAAATTGAAATAAGGTTATGATTATACAAATGCAATATCCACCGTTCAAATTAAATAACAAGGAGTTATGAGCATAATCACTAAAAATCAATATGATCCAACGGTAAATGATTGCCAATAGTAAAACAAAATGAAGCTAGTCACTGTATAGCAAATCTAGAAAAATAAGTTTTTTGCAATAAAATCTTAACTTCCAGGCTTTCAAAAATGATCTGTTCAAAATGAAGAAATATTTGTCTTTTAATTATCTAGCAAAGCACAACTTGATCAGAGTTCCATTGGATATCCAATTGCTGGAAAAAGTAGGCTAGTCAAATCTGAAAAATTCAGGAGGAGGAAGAGGAGAGAGTAGAGAGGGGAGGGAGTTTTTTTTTTTGCATTTTTTGTCATGTTATCAAAGTGATTGCTATGTGTATATTCATATGTCGTATTTTCATTGGGTGTTGTTTTCTCCATTAGACACATGGGTATTCCATCCAGTTAAAAGGGTAAAATTGTACTATAAAATTGAGTTTATATAGGCTAAAAAAATTAAAGGGTAAAACTATCACATTTTCAATAATTGAAAGGCAAAAAAATCATCTTACCCTAATTTTATTATTGTATTTACATGTGATTTGTATTTTTATATTTAAAGTTTTTAAAGCATATGAAATATAGGATAATTTCATATATTTAATATTTTAACATAATTAATTAATAGTTAACTGTTAATAGATTGTGTTTAATAATTACTTAATTATCAATTAACCGGTTGTTAATATAGTAGATTTAAACTTTAAAGTATTTAATATTAATACATTAAATTAAAAACATAAATCGTGAACTGATGAAGCAGCTGATGTGGAGCGTAGCAGTAGTATGTCTAAATGAATTTGGACCACTCAATTGTAAGCAGTAGAGTAATCCAGTTTTTTTAACCGTGAAAAGAAAGAAGTGTTTAAAATGTAAAAATGATATATTTTTATTTAGTCGAGGTATGGTGTCCCATTTTTCTGATAAACAGACAAAAGCCCTTTTTATTTGTGCATTTTGTTTTATGTGTTGTTTCAGATTCTGCCTTTTGCTTTGGGAAATATGCAAGCACTGCAACACTTTCAAAATTTTATGCATTATTAATTTGCCATTAATATTTGATAAGAATTCAATTGTATTTTTTTATATTTTAATTATTAATTTAGTTTTAATATTTAATGCAATTTTAATTTAATTTTTAATATTTTAATTAGTACAATATTGTATTCTATATTTTAAAATTAAGATAATTTTTATTTTTTTAATAATTTCTTGATACATGACATTCAAATAAATAAATATGTTCTTTATTATGGCAAAAATAAAATTTTTATGGATTCTAAAATATTAAAAATAACATTCTGCTAACTAAAATATTAATATCTGTATAAAGTTGTAACTTAGAGAGTTAATTTTTATAAACTTCCCTTGTCTCAAACCATTTGTCGTTTAAAGTTATTTCGCATAAATTAATAATATTTAGATAAAATTTAAAAAATTAAAAATATAATTAATAACAATAGATATAACAAAAAATTAATTTAATACTCTTTTAAATTTATTAATGTGACAAATATTTTGAGATAAAAAAAAATAATTATACCCATAATTAGTTTAAGATGGAAAGAGTAATAAAGTTTTAGGTTGAGTCAGATACGGGTGAACTTGTCCTTAAGTTAGAGTTTGCTTTCTTATAAAAGATGTATTAACGTTTAAAATTAAAAATTCGCCTAATGTGCAAATTTTTCCTGAATTTTTTCAAAATGAGTAATGTTGCCTCTAAAATTTATTTTCGTGCAATGTTTTCTTCAATGTTTTAAAAATGTGTAATATAGCTCCCTAGCCCAATATTTTCGTCAATTTTACCGAAAACAATCAGTTGACTGCCTACATGAACGTGTTATTTGATGTTCGTGTGTCATCTTACACAAGCGGTCAGTGACAGCTTTCGGGTAAACTAACGAAAATATTAGGGAAGAAGCAATATTGTACATTTTTTAAAAACATTAGGAGGAACATTGCACGAAAATAAATTTTAAAGGCAATATTACTCTTTTTGAAAAATTTTAGGAGTAAAATTGTACATTAAATCTTAAAAATTGCAACTTATATGTTTTAAAACAAAAGTCATAATTAAATGGTTATTTTTTCTTTCTTACAGAACTAAATAAACATAAACTAATTCACAAGTATTTATCTAATTCTTGAGGTAAATAGGATTTTTTCACTGGATACCTTGCAACCTGACAAACATGATTAGTCTATTTGTATGGTAAGCTGCAACGTCGCAGGAGCGGAACCTGCTGGTGGCCAGAGAAATTCGCTGTCCTCTGAAATTTTTAAATTAAATTTTCATATTATATTTTTACCGTAAACTTCTATTTTTAAAAAGTAAATTAGTATGGGTTTCCAAAATTATATAAAATCTCAATAAAATCATTATATACTTTAAAAAAATATATTTATATCCACTTCAAATTAAATTTTTCGCATGAAAAAGTACTTGGTATTTATTTTTTACTTTCCAAATATAAATTTTTAATTTTGCCAATACATCATTGAAAAAAAAAGTGCACAAGCCAAACAATGTTTTACTATGCATGCACTATTATTATTGATGGAAATTTCTTCACTAAATATGATGCATGACATGCATCAATTTAATACTTTATATCAATATAATAGTCTGATACACTATACCCATCAACAGTCAAATCTATTATTGAATCAACCCATTCCAAAACAAGAGAAGTCCTTCTCAATTTTCATGAAAAAAATACTCAAAATCAGTCTCATGTCTGTGTGAGAGAGAAAGAGACCATTGAGCTAATAAAGTTTAAACCTTTGTAAAATAATATCCATGGCAAACCCAGTTCATCTTCTTCTACGATTGGTGCTTCTTGTTTCAGTAATTCATGCTTCAAGCCAGCTTGAACCCTCTCAGTCTCACTCTCTTCTTCTAATCCACCAACTTCTAAACTTCCCATTTACACTTACTACTGACTTTTGCGACTCTGAACCAACTCCATCTCTCACTCTTCTGTGCTACCAAAACAACATTACTCAGCTTCACATTACAGGTAATAACAGTGGCCTAGGCCCAGGCCTACCTTCAGATTTCGCGTCTCACACTTTGTTTGCCACTCTCGCTACTCTACCTACCTTGAAGGTGCTTTCTCTTGTTTCTCTTGGCTTGCGGGGCCCACTCCCTTCGACTATTGCTCAGTTGTCTTCCTTGGAGATCCTTAACCTGAGTTCAAACTCTTTCAGTGGTTCCATCCCGCCCGAGATTTCATCTTTGAGGAACCTTCAAACACTCATTTTAGACCATAACAACTTCACTGCTCAAGTTCCTGACTCCTTAACTTCACTTCCACTTCTTGCTGTGCTGAGCTTGAACAACAATTCCCTTACTGGGTCTCTTCCAAAACCCATCAATTTCATGGAAAATCTTAGAATCTTATCAGTATCAAACAACCATTTATCTGGTGAAGTTGCTGGCCTTCACAACTTGACAAACCTTCAAGTTCTTGATTTATCAGACAATTGTTTGGGGCCTCATTTTCCAAGCTTGCACACAAATTTGGTGGCTCTTGTGCTCAGAAACAATAGCTTTGAATTGGGTATACCCTCTGATTTAGTATCTTTTTATCAACTTGAGAGGCTAGACCTTTCCATGAATGGATTTGTAGGACCCTTTTTGCCATCATTTTTGTCTCTTCCATCCGTAAGGTATATCAACATTTCACATAACAAATTCACAGGAAGGCTATTTCAAAATATGTCATGCAATGCTGATATTGAGCATATTGATTTGTCATCGAATCTTTTAAGTGGAGAATTGCCTAGTTGCCTTGTTAAACTAAGCTCCAACAATAACAAGGCAGTGGTGTATGGTAATAATTGCTTGTCCAACCATGAGCAAAGCCAGCATCCTTACAACATGTGTAGCAACCAGGCATTAGCAGTGAAGCCACATGATGATGATTTGGATGAGTACAACAATAACAGCAATAGACCACATGGTAAAGCAATTTTTGCATCCGCCACTATAGGAGGGACTATTGGTGGCGTCGGTATTTTGGGTCTGGTTTTCTTTGTCGTCAAGAGATTACACACAAAAATTACTGCTCAAAAACCTCAATCAAGGCTAATTCTGGAGAAGGTGTCATCAGTTAACACAGTGAAGCTACTCTCAGATGCAAGTGAGTTCTTTGATTTGTTTTTTCAGGGCTTATTTTCATCGATGCGGACATATACCTGATAACGATTCGGTTACAAATAACAAAATTATCCTATGAAAACAAAAATATTAGAATTAATGTCAGTCCAGTCAAAAAAATCAGAAGCCGAAGTGTTGATGTGGCAAGGCAATTCTAAAAAATTTCATGGGTATTTTTGAAATATTTTAAACATATGTGAGCCAAATTGATGATTTTCCAGGTAAAGTGAATTTAGTTGAAATATTACAGAAGTTTAAAGTTTTTTAATTTTTTTTTAATCGAATCGTTATTAGGATATAAATTGCATGAAATTATGATCTCTGAGTGACAAATTCTCACTTGGGCTGTTAACTGGCTGATCCAATTTCAGGGTATATATCACAAACAATGAAGCTTGGAGCTATGCTTCCTGCTTATAAAACCTTTACTTTGGAGGAACTTAAGGAGGCCACTGATAACTTTGATCACTCAAATTTACTGGCTGATCCTTCACATAGTGAGGTATGTATCCATTCAGTCACAGAATGGAAGTGGTTTTCTTCCTTTCAATTCAGGTGCAATGCTTTTGTTAACAATGATGGAATGGTCAGATATATAGAGGAAAGCTGGGAGATGGGAGTATTGTTGCTATTAGGAGGTTGAGAGTGAAGAAAAAACAACACCAGCAGAGCTTAACCTATCAGATAGAGTTGGTATCGAAGCTTAGGCACCGGCATTTGGTCAGCGCTCTTGGACATTGTTTTGATGGCTGCCTGGATGATCCAACCATCACAATAATATTTCTTGTCTCTGAGTTTGTTCCTAATGGGTCACTAAGAGACTATGCTCGTGGTAAGCATATTCTTTAACTTTAATCTTCTGAGACTAACCTTAAATAATTGCGGGACGAATTAAATTACAACGTAGAAAAACAAAAAAAGAGCAAACTCGATGCTTTTTTTAATTTTGTTATGTATTAGTGGATTCAATGTTTAAATTAATTTCACACGATATAAATATCGTATTTTTTAATCTAATATTAACTTTTAAAAGTATAAAAATCTGATTTAGAAAAACGTTAAAATTCAGAAATTTCAGAGTGCATAATATTTATAAAACTATTTGGATAAGCAAATGTTTCTGGTAGGGAAAAAGATGAGCTGGAAACAAAGGATAGGAGCTGCTATCGAAGTTGCAAAGGGTATTCAATTCCTGCATACAATCCCTGCTTTATACTGTAACAATCTCAAGATAACAGATGTTCTACTGGATCATGATCTTCACGTCAAACTCAATTGCCATAACCACCTGCCTCTGTTAGCTGAAACTCGGGCAACGGTATGACCTAGACAGAACTATTCCATTTATAACTAGGATTTTCTATTCATATCTTCAACTTTGCCAATGCTCAGGTGGGTGCCATAGGTTCTGTTCCAGGGCCAAAACAGAATATTTTGAAAAGGTCTGTGCTGAACTCTTTTTACATTTGCTGGCTTTTATAGTTCTTATTTGTGAGAATACAAATGCAGGGAAAAGGAAGAACAGAAGAAAGATGAGTACGACTTGGGAGTGATCTTAGCTGAAATCATTGTAGGAAGACCAATAGTGTCCGATGAAGAAGTAGCCGTTGTCAAAGATCTGGTTAGTGCTTGTGCCTATTGTTTACAACTTTCTTGAAATCTATTACTAACACCAACTCAAAAATTGGTGGTGTGATGCAGTTGCAAGTGAGCATAACAGTCGATGATGCAGCGCGAAAGAGTATAGTGGATCCATGGATCAGCAAAGAATGTGGAGATAACTCATTGCTGACAGTTATGGAGATATGTATCAGATGCTTATCAGATGAGGCATCTGATCGGCCATCAATCGAAGATATTCTTTGGAACCTTCATTTTGCAGCACAAAATCATGAATCTTATAAGAATGATCAGTATTCATGTGTCTCCTCCTTACCTTAATTTTTTTTCCTCTGCCCAAGCTATGTAACCATGAATGTTATGATCAATCTTATATCAGTATTGTTTTTCGTATTCATTCCGATTCTGAGCACCAAAGTGTAAAGCCAACTAACCACTCTCAAGACTTTTTTTTCTCCCAACTTCAGCTTGAGTCCAACAAAATGTCTCAGAAACCTTGTATGTAACAAACAGAACCTTCATACTATAGGTATCAATGGATGACAACCAAAAGTTTATAAATCCATCTCATCTCATAATTTTTATCAAACAAAAAAATCTACAACCAAGCATTTATACTCATCTAACCACTGCAATTTACACTCAACGTAGCCAAAAATACAACCTGAATGTTACAAGCTATCCTTTGGATAGCAAACAACAAAAAGAACCGGGCAACGCAGTGGGAGGCACTGAGAAGCCTAAAGAATATTATATTTTTACAAAAAAAAAAAATAAAAATAAAAATAAAGAAGATGCAGAAAACATAATTTTTACCATGTCATCTCCTTGAAGGTTCCAATATTGGGTTCATTTCAATTTCTACAGCTCCCAACTCTCCTCTATTCCTGAACTTCTCGGATTCTCTTACAATCTGAATATCACTGGGAGTAAAGTATTGAGACAGTACTTTTACAACAAAGCGAGGAAGAAGTGCCCCCACAACTATACCCAGCAAGCACAACCAAAACAATTTTGTCTTTGCGATATGGAAGAAGGCCCTGTCAATAAATTCAACCAAAAACAACAATATGAATCAACAAATATCAAACAGTATTTCAGCTGAAATTATTAGATGGAGATTTTGAAAGCAGATAATGGTTAAAATGTATCATAACAATGGCATCTATTTATCTCAAGACTTGTCCTACTGCGAACTTCTCCAGTATCACCATTTCCATTGTTTATTTTGCAAAGGAATACTAAAAGATCAACTTATAAGGGGAACCAGTCGCTTTTTGTTTATAAAGGGGTCTGATGAATGAAATATCCCAGACACTAAATAATTGTCCTCCATGACAGAACCAGCATAAACGACAATACAGTTGAACATATTAAATGGAAAATAAACTTTTCTGAATGAAATCAAGGTTCTTGTTAAAATCTCCAAGATCCTAAAAGGTCCAAGCTAAGTAGAAGCAATAACAGTGGAACTTTTGTCACTGATACTCTATCCATAGATAATCCAGCACTTTTCTCCCTTTTTTGACTGCAAGCAACAATATCATGCTACGTTTTAAATTTTGTTCTTTTTTCGGCACATGAATATAGTTTTGACTGTCCAGTTAATGAGCAATGAATTGAAAATGCAATTAATCTATGAGCCTTCACTGTTATACGTCACTGAAACAGCTAAGGCGGTGTTAGGCATACGAGCAAATACCAAAAGGCAATACATGGAACGAAATTCTAATGTTTTCCATGCTTCAAAGAAAACAACCATAGAAATGCTTGCAATTCTGCCACTCAGTTTTATAGAGTATAAAAATAACCATTGCATATGAAGTAATAAGGATCTATATTACAATAGAGAACAGAGCTTACCAGTATCCAACTAAAGAGGGCACTGCATCAATGCAAATGACACAAATGAAAGTCGCAACTATAGATCCCCAAATGGCTGCATGAGTAATCCAATTCCAACGCATGATGTCCATGGCCAAGTGCAAATTAACCAAAATAACCACTGCCAGCGTCCAAAGATCTCCTATGCTTGGTGCATCAATTGTGCTCTTCCAATATGCAAAGAGAGGAACAAAATAGACTACCGCACTTTGCCACAAGGTGTCAACCATTGTAAGCCAAAACAACTTTGAGTTATACCTCTCTTGTCTGTGCCCAGCTTCATAAAGCTGGGGATACTTCAAAAGAGTTCTTCTGCTTAGATCTTTGTCAAGAATAGCAACTACAATGGTTGGCAGTGAAGTATAAATTATAGAATATAACATGCTGCTCCACTCATTAATTGCAGTTGTCAGAGTGAAACTAGTGAATAGAACATACCTGCAAATAATGCATAAACATATTAACAACATTATCAACAACCAGGTCCACATTCAGTAGCATTAAATGCAAAAACTTGTACAAGGATCTTTCGTTATTAATTCATTTTTAATTGAAAAGGAAAGGCAAAAGAAGAGATCGAGGCAGTTAGAAAATAGACATATATGAGAGCCATCAGCCAAAAGATATTCCTAGTATTAATTTGATTTCAAAGCATATGTGCATAATCTTTTCTAAACCACATCATCAACAAGAAAAAATGTTCAGAATCAGTTGAATTAATTTATCTTCTGAGAGCTTCAAACAATTTTTACCAGTTAACTTGATAATTCAATCATATATAGAAAAACTACAGACAGAGTGAGATGATACCACTACACATGTATTACTTACCAAAACAAAACAAGAACAAAAACTGCATTTCTGTAAAAATTATAGAGTATCATGTATCCCATCCGTTGATAATTCCAATGTCCATGGACCAATAAAAGTGGTAATAAGAATCTGAATTGTCCCATTGCAAAATCTGATGCCATAACAGCTTGCCGACCCTCTTTCCCACTGATGCCGACCCCCACATCAGCCATTTGTATCATTGATACATCATTAGCACCTACGAAGATCCAGTAAAGGTTAATAATATCAGCACAGACCACCAATGCAAAAGCAATAATGTATTTCCTCATTCTCCCTAATTTTGCTTATTATGAAGCATTTGGTTTAAAGTAAAGCAAGAGAAATCACCATCTCCAATAGAAAGTGTCATGTCAGTGGTCCTCCTTTTAACAAGAGCAACAATTCCAGCTTTCTGCAATGGAGCAACCCGGCAGCACAATACTACTGAACATTTACTGGCTAGTTGGAAGAGCTACAAAAAGGAAAAAGTAACATTAAGTTGGGAGGCAAAGACATAACAACAGAAAAGAGAAAGATACATTGAGTTGACAAGCTGTTACCTGTTCTTCAAGTTCACTGTCAAGTATATAAACAAGGCTGGTACCATCAATAATTAAGGCCACTGTTCTTCCACTAGCTCCAGAATTTCCTCTGGTGTCGTCTGATCTCCCAGACACATTAACGAGCTTCTTACACATGACCAAAGAATCTTCTAAACTCTTTCTACATGACTCCTTAGAGTTGTTATTGATTATAATCTGGGTCATTTTACTAGTCAGGAGCTTTGAGGAGTAACCAATCGATATTGCAGTTTCTTGCTTGTCCCCGGTTAAAACCCATACTTTAATTCCTGCTGTCCTCAGAGACTCTATGGCTTCTGGGACACCTTGCTGCAATTTATCTTCAATGGCAGAGGCACCAAGTACTGTAAGACTGTTTTCCACACCGCTAGCAACCTTACGAAGCAAAGCAGCCCTACCAATTACAGCTGTACTAGCTGCTTCAAAGGAGGTGTGCCACTGCTCAAATTCTGAATCACTCAATTCACGCATCCCAATCACTAAAGTTCTCAAACCCGTTGAAGAGTAAGTGTGAAGATGCCCTTCAGTTAGGCGTATAATGTTCAAGTTCAAAGACCTATCTATAACACCAAACATGGATGTGTCAGCACCTTTTACAAAGACCTTGACACTCTTGTTAGGGCATCCTAATATAACTGACATCCTCTTCCGATCACTATCAAACTCGTGCAAGCCTAAGACATTGAACCTGTACTGCCCATATGGGCAATCCAACAGAAAAAAGAAACAATAAGAATCATATTTCTTGGAAGGAAATTAAAATCAGGATATGGTTAACAGAGAAAGTAGTGCCACCAGCCGCTAGTTCATCTTCACCCTATTATAACAATAAAATACACTCATTGAGATAAAACAGGACAAGCTGTCACCGACATCTCCACAGGCAATTTCTGAGAGTGGGGGGAAGAATTAGAAAAAAAAAAAGATTCTTGTTGATTCTCATCCTAATAAGCCAAAATATTAAAAAAAAAAAAAAGCAGGTTTACATGACATTATCCAATATTACCACAAAGGTGGAAAAAACTCTAAATTCATAAGGAATCCCTATCTTCATATTTGAATGTGACCAAAATTATCCCTACTACTAATACCCAGGAGCCAATTACAACCATGAGTTACAAGCATCAGATTAGGTCCCAAGGGTTGTCATACATCTGTTATTTGCGGCAGCGGCAGTGAAAACATAAGTACAGAAAAGAAAATTAATTCCAAGGGAAAAAAGAAAAAGGTCCGAAACAATTATAAAGAGAGAGAAAAAGGGAGAGCACCTTTGCTTTTCGCCTTGAATATCAATAACTATATGACCCGAAGTTCGTTCTATAAGCATAAATCCATATGCAGCTGCAGCATAGGCCAGTGCTTGCTCATCGGGAGATTCCCCTTGGTAATCCATCAACTTCACAGTCGGGTCAGATGCATCATCAACAATGATAGGCACAATTGTATTACAAGCTGCTAATGCAAGGAAGAAATCCCAAACACGTTTGGCTTCGTCCGTGTCCTTTCCACTTCTTGATAATTGCAGAAGCTGTGGATCAACCTTCACATTCATCTTTGGCCTCAAAATCTTCCCATCCACTGATATCAAAAGACCAATGAAAGAAGATAAGCTTCTATACAACAAATTGAATAATTCAAATCACAAAAGGATTCAATTATTGGAAAGTTTATTACCTTGAACAGAATATCCAACTTGTTCATTCTGGGGAATGGCTTCCCCACCACTGTAATCTACTCCCCATATGCTTGCACATTGAAATTCCATCTTGTTCTCAGTAAGAGTACCTGTTTTGTCTGAAAACACGTACTTGATTTGCCCTAAATCTTCATTTATATTTAAGGCCCGACACTGAAATCTTGAACTTGAGGTCTCATCATACATTAGATCATCTCGAATCATGAAGTAGGCCTGACCAACCCGGACAAGCTCCATAGAGATGTATAAAGAAATAGGGATCATGATCTGGAAGACAATAACTGACATGAGGAATGTGAAAAAAATTTCTAATCCCCATCCATAATAGTTGTAATCTTCCACTTTATCATTGAAGTCCTTTTTCCTATAGAAAGGAATGGTATTTAAATCATCCTTATGGCGCCTTAACCACACAGCAGCACACACTGAAACAACAGTGCACAAAGCAGCAAGAAAAACAGAGAGGATTATGATCTCCAAGTTCATGCGTGTCTCAAGTCGACTTCTCTTTGAAGGAGCTCCTGAGCTATTAAGCATAACTTTGGTGTCACGTCCACAATACACTGCAACACCGATTGCCCAAGCAGTATTCTTCAGCTCACAGCCACGAAGAACAATATTGGAGGGCCCAAGGGACAGCCTTTTCCCATCCATGTCCATGGTAGCATGAAAGCCATAAATATTTCTGTTGGGTTTTTCACATTTGATCAACCCATTAACCTTTTCCTTTTCAGGGGTCTTTGAAAGCGTCTCTTGCTTTGCATATCGGGTCTTCAAGTTTGATTCACCATCCAAGTTAATGGTTTGCACATAAGCAACCCCAGTTGGGTCACTAGTGGAAAGAAGCACCATATCACAAGGAAGACTTTCATTTTTGTGAATCTTGATTATCTCACCAACTCGAATATCCTTCCATTTCTTTTGTTGATACTGATCATTAATCAAAATCCAGGCCAATCTATTATTCTCAAATTTATCTGACTTATGCCTCCTCCAATCCTCATATGCATCCTTCACTGCTGTAACTAACAGAACAAAAGCAAGTGGCAAAATAGAAGCTCCTCGACCGAAGACTGCAAGCTGGGGAAGCTGATTGAGCACAGCAATGATAAGGAAATAAATATATGCAACTCTATGAAATTGCTCAAACAAATTTCTAGGCAGAAAAGAAAGGACTGAATATTTCCCAGTTCGGATAGAATTCCCAGCAAATTCAAACCTCTCATTTGACTTTTCAGGATCGTTTAAGTAAACCAACCTGGCATCCTCATCCTTGATCTCCTTCTGTGATGTGCTAAACCCCTCTGAATCACCCCCTCTGGATCCATACCTAACGGGCTTGGATCCCAGATCACTAAATGTAACTTCCCTAACTGAATTCCCACCAGAACTCCTAGAATGATTGGAAGAAGCGCTTCTCCTGGACCCGGATTTCAAAGATATTTCAAAGCTTGAATTACTCTCAATAATGCTTTCGGGATCCATCTCCGATACCGAGCTTTGATTGTCAATAGAAGGTTTTGATAGATCAGAGAAAACAGATTTCGTATTATGAATTTTTTGTTATGGAGCTAAACAATGGCCTCTTTAAGGCCATGATCTAGAAATCAAATGAATAATTTAGCATCGAAGAGCTAATTAACAGCCAATATAAGAAATACCCAGATAAGAATCCCAATCAAAATCACAGAAAAGAAACAAAATTTACAACAACAGCAGCATCAACAACGTTGTAACAAGATTCAAATCAAAAAGGAAAAAGACGAATCGCGAACCTCAGTTAGGAGCTCTTGTACAAAAATAGAAAGAAAGTGTCAGCAGCTACTTGCAGGTAAACGAAAACAAGCAGCAGAAGAAAAGGAGATTGTATTAGCGTATACAGATAAAGAAAGGAACATGGGCAAAGAGCAGTATATAATCAGATAAACTACAGAAGTTTCAATGAAGGCGAAGAAGACGTGTTTCAAGATACAGAGAGAAGAATGGTACAAAGTCAAAGGCATTGTTATAAGGATGAGAAGAAGAAAGAGGACGAGTATTACAAGATATGAGCAAGAGTCTGCGATGGATGGCGACAAGAATATTAAAAATATTAATCAAAATGGAATAAATTTGAAGGAAATGACATTTTAACACACACAAGAAAAATGGAAAAGTCTTTGTTTTCTAGAGTAAACAGCTTGATTTTTCAAAGATTTAAATAAGAGGCTTCTAGAAGAATTGCTGGCCATGGCCCTGTTTATTGTGAAAATTCTGAATGTTATGAGTTAAACCAATCATATATTCCTATATATATATATATTTTTTTTTATAATATTTTTTTTAATAAATTTTATGCATTAGACAATATAAAATAATAATTCGATATGAGTACAATTAAACTGTCCCGTCGACTGGGGTGGATTATTAATTTACTCCCTTAATTATTATTTTATTAACTTATTTTATTTTATTATTATTGTTATAATGAACGTGGAAATTTATGTTTTTTTAATCTTTTTTTAGAAAGGTGTCTTTTTTCTTTTTTTTTTTTTTTACGTTGGGTTTGGAAGAATAAGCTGCCTGAGTTTGACTGACTCATGTCCTTCTTTTCGTTGTGAATGACGACTCCCTGTCTTTTTTTTTTTAAATATTAATTAATAATTAATATTATTTGAATATTATTGTTATATATTACTGTTTGAATAATTTTTTATATTAATTATTTTTTATTATTTGATTTATTTTTTATATTTATTTATTTTTTAAATTTATTTATTTGCTATACAGATTAAATTTTATATTTATAAATATTTACATTATTATTGTCTTAGATACATAATAATATAATAGAGAAATCATACTTCTCATTTTTCTCTATATTTTATTCTGATTTTACTTTTATTTATAATACATTATCAATACGATTGTCTCTATTGATTATTGAAAGTCGGTAATTTACGATAATCCGACTCGAAAAAATCAATAATTCTAATTTATAAAATTTAACGATAAATTATCTTAAAATTATTTTTATATTATTTTATAAATTTATAATACCAATTGTTATATATTAAAAGGCTTATATATATTTTGTATGTCTTGATTATTTTTGTTTTCAAGAGAGACAATAAAATTATTTTTATTAATTGTCAAAATTGATCATAAAATCAGATTTACGATATTGCAAATCAAATTGGAAAATTTTTATATCTAACACTAGAGTTTACTCACATAGAAATTAATACTACTCGGCTATAAATATTTTTTTTATATTATTCTTAATTTTTATTAATAAGTATTTGCCATCAATTTTAATGAAAATAAGAATTATAAATGGTTGGCCTATGTATGTTTAATTGATTATATATGTGTGATTTAATTTTATCTATTTATTTTTGACAATTTATTTATAGCCTAATTTTAATTTTTTTCTTTTAAGTGTAGTATATTTACAATGTTAAATCTTGCAAAAATTGATTTTATTGCCCTTGATATTTCTGAAAGAAATTATCTTTTATGGGTACTTGATGTTGAGATTCACCTCAATGTTATGAATCTTGGAGATTCAATAAAAGAAGGAAATACCGTATCCCTGCAGGATTACGCTAAGGCAATGATTTTCCTTCAACACCATTTACACAAAGAGTTGAAAACTAAATATGTCACTATTAAAGACCCATTAGTCCTTTGGAATAATTTAAAGGAGAGATATGAACACCAAAGAACGGTAATTTTCCCTAAAGCTCGATATGAATTGATACACTTACGTTTGCAAATTTATAAAATTGTAAGTCAATATAATTCAGCCTTATTTAAGATTAGCTCTCAATTACAATTATGTAGAGAGAACATTACTGATGAGGACATGTTAGAAAAAATATATTCAACTTTTCATCCCTCGAATGTGCTCGTATAGCAGCAATATCGAGAGCGTAGATTCAAAAAATATTATGACTAATCTTTTATTTACTTGTGGCTGAACAAAACAATAAGCTTTTAATAAAAAATCACCAATTCCGTCCAACTGGTTCATCCCCATTACCTGAAGTTAATATGGTATTTTCTCAAGGCCGTGGACGAGGTCGTGGTAGAAGGGGTCGTGGTCGTGGGAGAAGAAATGGTTCCAATTCTTCTTCAAATGTTGAAAACAAAGGTACTAACAAGAAATGGGTCAAAAGTGAGGAAAATACTGAAAAAAATGCAAAACAATGATAATGTTTGCTTTAGATGTGGAACTAAAGGTCATTGATCTCGTATATATTGCACCCCCAAATATCTAGTTGATCTTTACGAGACATCTTTAAAGGGAAAAGGAAAAAATGCTAAAGTGAATTTTTTCGAGCCTGTTGATCCTACTAATGATAAAGAATTTTCTTTAGATGTTGATTTTGATGTTTCTGATTTTTTGAGGATGATAGTGATAGAATTGATCATTTAATTGGCGATGGAAATGTCAACTATTAAAATAAGTTTATTCTTATTATGCAATTTTACAATTTCAATAAAAGTCTACTATTTTAATAAGTAATTCTTAAAGTATTTCTTATTTCTTATAATTTTTTTCTCTTGTTATTAAATAAATATTTTTTTTGTTACTAGATAATCATATAAAATTGATGTTATGGAGGATGACATATGTTTAGTGAAAAGTAGCACAACTCACACAATTCTTCATAACAAAAAGTATTTCTTACAATTAACATTTTCTTACAATTAACATTAACTGAAATTAATGTTAATACAATATCTAATTCAACAAATATAGTTGAAGGCTCTGGCAAAGTCCATCTTATGTTTTCAAATGAAACATAATTATACATTGATGATGCGTTATATTCTAGTAGATCCCAAAGAAATCTACTAAGTTTTAAAAATATATGTCACAATGGTTATCATATTGAAACTACAAATGAAGGAACTGTTGAATATTTATGTATAACTTCTATGAAATTGAACCAGAAGTTCATATTAGACAAGTTTTCAAGTCTTTCAACTAGATTATATTTTACAAAAATAAAGATGGTTGAATCTAATTATATGCACCGGAAGTGCTCAAATCCTAAAAATTTTATACTTTGGCATGATTGTCTTGATCATCCAAGTTCAATCATGATGCGACGTATTATCGAAAATACAAATGGACATGGATTAAAGGATCAGAAAATTCTTTTATCTAATAATTTTTCTTGTAGTTCTTGTGCACAAGGTAAATTGATTGTAAGACCTTCACCATCCAAATTGTATTTGGAATCTCCTATTTTTCTTTAAAGGATATATGGAGATATTTGTGGCCCAATCCATCCCTCTTGTGGACCATTTCGATATTTCATAGTTTTGATTAATGTCTCAACTCAATGGTCACATGTATATTTACTTTTTACTCTCAACATTGCTTTTACTAAACTTATTGCTTAAATTATAAAGTTAAAGTCTAATTTTCATGATCATCCTATCAAGACAGTTCGTTTACATAACGCATGTGAGTTTTCTTCAAAAGCATTTTATGACTTTTGCATGTCAATTGGGATTGGTGTCGAGCATTCTATTGCACATGTTCATACTCAAAATGGTTTAACCAAATCTTTTATTAAGCGATTATAATTTATTGCTAAACTTATGCTTATGAAGTCACAACTTTTTGCATCTATTTGGAGACATGTAATTGTTCATGCCGCATCTTTAGTTCGTATAAGACCATCCACATATTAGAGATTTTCACCTTTGCAACTTGTTTTTGATTAATAACCTAATATATCTCATCTTAGGATTTTTGGTTATGCTGTTTATGTTCCTATTGCCCCTTCTTAATGAACTAAAATGGATTCCCAAAGACATCTTGGTATATACGTTGGTTTTAATTCTCCTTCTATCATTAGGTATTTAGAACTTAACTAGTGACCTTTTTAGAGCAAGATTTTTAGATTGTCAATTTGATGAATCAGTTTTCCCTCAGTTAAGGAAAGATAAAGGTAGAGGGCTAAAAGCATAAGAAATTAATTGGAACACTCCAACCTTATCCAGTTATGATACACACACAAATCAATGTGAACTTAAAGTCACATTAATTTGTGTGTTCAAAGAATAATAAATTTACAGAATGCTGCAAATCAATTACTAGATATCTTCATAGACACCCAAAAGGTCACTAAATCTCATGTTCCAGTTGCCAATGTACCTGCAAGATTGATTATCCCTGAAGGATTTTCAGTAGGTATAGTAGCCAATGAATCTAACATACGCTAGAAGTGTGGTAGACCTATTGGTGTAAAAAATATTATTTCTTGGAAGAAAAGGGAATTGAAGAATATTCAAAATGATGCTCAAGAAGGGGTTAAAAATAACACATATCAACAACTTTATATTTCCAAAGAATCAATCCTGGAAGTGGTTCCGGTACTGAAAAATTATGAGATCTCATTAAAATATGGAAATATGTGGGATAGAGAAGACATAGTTATTAATAATATATTTGTATATGTAGTTGCTTATAAAATAATTAATGATAATGAGCATGAGCCTCAAACTGTAGAATAATGTTGATATCGAAGTGATTGGTTCACACTACAAGAAAATCTGAAAATAGCAACGGAAAAATAGCAACGGAATTGATTCCGTTGCTAAATTAGCAACGGAAAATGAGTTTCGTTGCTATTTAGCAACGAAAAATGAGTTAGCAACGGAAAATATATTCTGTTGCTAAATTTGGTTAAACATTCCAAATTTAGCAACAGAAATATATTTGGTTATTTTCCGTTGCTAAAAGTGGAGGGAATTTTTAGCGCCAAAATTTAGCAACGAAAATTAGCAACGAAACCCTTAAACCGTTGCTAAAAAGGCGCCAACGTTTGGTGTTGAAATTTTGGAACGAAAAATAGCAACGAAAAAATTTTTCCGTTGCTAAAATTGCAACCGAATTTTTATTCCGTTGCTATTTTTGCAACGAAACTAAATTCGGTTGGTATTTTTGGTGCCAATGAGGTGGAAGAACTTTGGTCCTCAAAATACCAACGGAATTATTTTTCCGTTGCTAAAATAGCAACGAAATATAAATTCGATTGCAATTTTAGCAATGGAAAATGAATTTCGTTGGTATTTTGCGGCGAAAGTGGAAAAACTTTGGGACCTAAAATACCAACGGAATTTTTTTCCGTTGGTAAAATTGTAACCGTATTTGAATTCCGTTGCTAAAATAGCAACAAAAAATTAATTTTGTTGGTATTTTTGGTTCTAAAGGAGAAAAAATTATGTCTAAAAATAGCAATGGAATATAATTTTCGTTGCTAAAATTGCAACCGAAAAGCAATTCGGTTGCAATTTTAGCAACCGAAAATAATTCGGTTGCTATTTTTGCCCTAAGTATATATACTAACTTAACTCTGTTTCCCTTTCCCTAATCTTGTTCTTTTCCCATTCTCGATCTCCCATCTCAATCACCACCCTCCTCTGCCGCTCCTCTCCCCTTTCCAGCCGGCAGCAACCATCGGTCACCTCCGGCTCTCTCTCCTCCAGCGCGCACAGCAAGGGAGCAACAGCCCCTGGTAATTTTAGCTTCTATGGCCTTGTCATTTCTATTTTTTCAGTTTTTACGGTAGTTCAGCTTGAGGGAGTTTATCAAAGCTGAAATTTTTTGTCGCTTCGGAAATTTGAGGATGGAAATCGAAAGTCACGTTTTAGTTTCTGAAGTGCTAAAATTAAGATGCTGTGTTTCATATTTATTTTGTATGATTTTTCGTTTTTCCTTTCGCCAGTCTTGCGCAGAGCACCCCATATAGAAAGGTTGAATCTTGAAAGAAGCCAACCCGCTTAGTAAAAACCAGATATCTAAGTCTCCACCTGCGTATGGGAGAAAAATTATAGAAAGTAAAAGAGCATGCCGTAGAGCATATTCTTCTAGGGTCAGAATTACATAAATGATTTTTGTATTTAGATCTGTGATTTGTTTGATTTTTAACCATCGGTATTTAAATTTCCTGTTTGTATTTAGATCTGTGATTTGTTTGATTTTTATTTTCGTATTATGAGTTTTCCTTTTGATTTCGTATGTTTACAGAGTTTCTTCCCGGCAATGACAAAGATAGTCGGGACTCTGGGTCCTAATTCTCGATCCGTTGAGGTTATTTCTGGCTGCCTCAAGGCTGGGATGTCCGGTAAGCTTCAGTAATTTGATTCCGTTTTGGTTTTAATTCAGGAGAATGATGTGCTGAACTGATGGCTTTTGATTTTTCTTTTTGGATGCATAGTGGCTCGGTTTGATTTTTCATGGGGTGTGTTTACCTGTTACTGTTATTAGAATCCAGTATTATCGGTACTCCTCAATGTGCAGTACTAGCCAAATAAATGATTTTTGTTTTTTCCTTCATTAATGTTCTTGTTTGAGCTGTATTAAATGACTGGCGCTATGTCTTCTTCAGGTTATGCTAGATACAGTGGGCCCTGAGTTGCAGGTTATCAACAAAAGCGAGAAATCCATTTCGCTGCAGGCATACGCTACTGTTATTCTTACCCCAGATCAAGAAAAAGAATCTTCATCTGAAGTATTGCCCATCAATTTTGATGGGCTATCCAAGGTTCCACAATTTCCATAATTGATCATTGGCGTTGCCTGTGTCTTTTAGCGAACTATTTGCCTAGTTTCTATTTTATGATTGGTATTTGGTTGATATTAGCTAATTTAAGGAGTAGCACTGAAAGCTCTGATGAAACCTGATGTTGAGCTAATTATGGGGTCGAAATGTTTATGTAGTAGAAATACAAGTAGTCTTCCATTTGCAATTGGAGGATAAGAACATATATGAACGGTTTTCTTCATTTTGTAAAACATTCAAGGGGTTGAATGAACTAAGCATCATGAATTTTTGCCAAAGCAAAGAGATTAAATATCTAATGAATTATTGTGCATGTGCTTTTTATTACTGCAGTTTTTCATGATACTTCTAAAATATTATTATGGACTCCGCAGGCTCTGAAACCCGGAGACACCCTTTTTATTGGTCAATACTTGTTTACCGGAAGTGAAACAACATCTGTGTGGCTGGAGGTACAAAAAACAAATCCATGGGCTCTTTAGTTACTAAAGAGCATCTAGTTTTCTTATATTTCTTTACTTTGTTAGGTCATCCTTGCTAGGGAATCATTTGTCTTCTTTAGTAAGGTTATTTTCCACAATATTTGGGTTTTGGTGGTGATAATAAGGTACATTTGGATTTGGTAGTTGTGTCACCAATCTCAGCCATAAAATAGATGCTTTTTGTCCTATAGAAGTTAAATTCTTAATCTTTTTGGTGGCTTGGTGAGACCCTGGTTTAAGGGAACATATATTATATTGATGCACATGCACAAATTAGAATTCTTTTGGAAGCTAAACTGGTTCGGATTTTAAACTTGCTTGCTGGTAGATCAAGAACAATGCACGACTCAAATTTTAGTATCTAGATGAGTAAGTTTGTATTGCTGTGGTGAGGGACGGTATGCAGTCATCTTATTTTCTTAGTTGATTTGATTATTTATTTATTTAACTAATGAACAATGATAAATTATAATTTTTGCCTTATTTAACTAACTAATATTTATTTGACTAACTTCCTATGGTAATTTACTAATTATGGGTTCCTTTTACTGACTAATTTACTAACAATGGCAATATGGTTCCTTATTCATTTATTCATTTCTTTATTAAATTATTTGACAAATAGCCAAGGGTGAATTATAGTTCCTAAGTTATTTGATTTATTTATTTAGCTAGTAGTGGTAAGTTGTAGCTAATTAATTTATTTATAAATACTGACTAAGAATGGTAAGTTATATACTTATAGTCCCTTCATTTATTTATCAAGCTAATTAACCGACAATGGTAAATAATTAGTTCCTTAGTGTTTTATAAAGAGATCCAAAATCAAACTTGGTTTGGTTTCCTGTATTTACAGGGATAGTCTATCTTGTATATTAGGATTTCTTCTTGTCAAGATTTTATTTTATTCACTGGAATTTAAAAATATTATTAGTATTTGTTGTTGGACCTTTTCTTTTTCTTTTAATTATCTTGAGAATTTGTGGTAAAGCATATCTTCCGCACTAGTTTAGGTTATGTATTTCTTGAATTTATTTATTTATATTTTAAATATAACTTTAGGACATGTAATCTTTTCTGTTATTGACATGAATTTAATCTTTGTTTCTGGTACTTGTCTTCTTGAAAATCCATTTTTCCATTTTAGTTTAGGTTATGGATAGCACTGTAGCTCTTGAAATATTATATACATTACTTTATGGACAGCACTGGAGCTCTTAAAATATTATTTTCTTTTGCATGATATTTATTTTTTATTTGGTTGTAATTCTCTGCTGCGCTGAATTAACCTGGTACAAGAATAGCTAAGGATATTCGGGCTCTTGTTTTGTGCAAATCCATTCCTCTTGTTTTGTTTACTTTCCATGGTCTTAAAGATCTAGGTAGAAATTTCCTCCTGCTCCATTGCTTTTTATAGCCTGGCTCAGACCTA
This sequence comes from Excoecaria agallocha, assembly GCA_037975025.1. Taxonomy (NCBI): domain Eukaryota; kingdom Viridiplantae; phylum Streptophyta; class Magnoliopsida; order Malpighiales; family Euphorbiaceae; genus Excoecaria; species Excoecaria agallocha. The sequence goes on along the minus strand of CM075815.1, from coordinate 38,409,666 downwards.
TTGGGAAAACCCTACAATGCTGGAGGTAAGAGCTTCTTCATTAGATTCTCAAGTTAAGCCACCAGATGTTGCTGCAGTTCTTCCCATGGATGGTTTCCATCTATATCGCTCCCAGCTTGATGCAATGGAGGTGAAGCATGTTCAATGTTTTATGTTTGGTTGTTTGAATTTTTTGGTGTTTTATAGTGCTAATTTATGTTCTTTATTTTAGAATCCAGAGGAAGCCCATGCAAGAAGGTGAAGTAAGCATCAAGTACTAAAATATTTCCATATAAAGCTATTAATACTAGTTTAATTATTGATCTTCTATTGGAAATTCAGGTCCCTGGACGTTTGCTCCAGCTCTACTACTTCAATGTCTAAACAAACTGAGGAATGAGGTGAGCGGGAATTACTCTTATAAACCAACTAAGTGATCTTTTTTGACTTGAAAATATTTGTTGTAGAACAGTCTGTAGAATGCGCTGGTTGGCAACATTTACTTGAATTTCAGTTCGTTGCTAGTTGCAAATTGCCGGTTTTAGTTTCTAATATTGAACAAATTAAGGGTTCAGTTTATGCTCCATCCTTTGATCACGGTGGAGACCCTGTTCAAGATGATATCTTTTTTAGCCTTCAGTAAGTAGTTGAAATCTCACATTCATAAATCCCTGTTCTAATAGATTGTGATAAATATAAGCACTCACATAATGGAATGGGGGTGCCTGAAAAAAGCTACAAAGGAAAAAAGAAGTGACCTTACAAGCCACATGCATGGGCTTAGTTAAGCAATTGAATTGAGATGTTAATGATGTCACTAATACATTGAACACTGTTTGCACTCTTAGAACGTATTGCAACAGAGGGGAAGTCTCATTCTCATTCTAATTGCAATTATATCAAAAAATGCACACAAAAAAGGTTAAAGATTTAGCCTGTGATTTGACATAGAGCTTATTTTCTTTCAATATGCAGGCACAAAGTGGTCATAGTTGAAGGAAATTATCTGTTCATGGAAGAAGGGGTTTGGAAGGATATATCATATGTGTTTGATGAGAAGTGATAAGGATTATTTTCATGTTTGACATTTTTTTTAATGGTGAAAGCAAGATAATGAAGATTCTGAAATTTTTAGCAGTCTTTGTATGCCTACTAAATATATCTCCATTACAATTTAAGTTTTTATTTCTGGGGGCTTCTGTCATTTGATTTGGTTGAGTGTTGCTAAATGGAATTTGCAAGGCATAAAGAGCCCCTTCAATGTCTCATCAAAATCAACAATAATTTAGTGACGAAATAGCGACGAAAATTCCGTTGCAATTTTTTTTTATAATTTTCGCTGAATTTAGCAACCGAAACTTCAATTCGGTTGCTAGAAATAGCAACGGAAACAAACTTTGGTTGCTAAATATAGCAACGGAAACTGATTTCGGTTGCTAAATATAGCAACGAAAATTCTAATTCCATTGGTAAAAATAGCAACGGATTCTAATTCCGTTGGTAAAAATAGCAACGGAATTCTAATTCCGTTGGTAAAAATAGCAACCGCCAAATTTGCAACCGAATGTTCCGTTGCTATTTTTCGTTGCTAATTTTTATTAGCAACGGAAATTCAACAAATTCGGTTGCTAATTTTCGTTGCTATTTGCTTATTTTCTTGTAGTGTCAAATGAAAAGAAGCAATTCAAGCTGAGCTAGATTCATTAGTTAAGCGTAAAGTATTTTGACCAGTAGTCCAGACACCAGAAGATGTCAAACCTATTGGATATAAATGAGTTTTTGTCCGTAAAAGAAATGAGTTAAATGAAATTGTGAGATACAAAGCACGATTTGTTGCACAAGGGTTCTCATAAAAGACCTGGTATAGATTATAAAAAAACGTATTCTCTAGTCATGGATGCAATCACATTTAGATTTTTGATTGGTTTGACTGCCTTTAAAGGGATATACATCTAATGGATGTGGTGACAGCTAATTTATATGGATCATTAGATAATGACATATATATGAAAATCCCTAAAGGATTTAAAATGCCTGAAGCATATAATTCAAAACCATGATAAATGTACTCGATTAAACTCCAAAGATCTTTGTATGGATTAAACAATCTGGATGCATGTAGTACAATCGTCTAAGTGAATACCTAGTGAAAAATGAGTATGAGAATAATTCAATTTGTCCATGCATTTTTATCAAGAAAACAAATTTAGGATTTATTATAGTTGCAGTTTTTGTTGATGACTTAAACATAGTGGGGACTCCATAAGAGATCTCTATTACTGTAGAATATTTGAAAAAGGAATTTGAAATGAAAGATCTTGGAAAAACAAAATTTTATCTTGGGTTTCAAGTTGAATATTTATCAAAAGGAATTCTTGTACATCAGTCATCTTATATAAAGAAAATCTTGAAACAATTATATATGGATAAGTCTTATCCATTGAGCATTTCAATGGTTGTTCGCTCTCTTGATGTCAAGAAAGATCCTTTTCGTCCACAAAAAGATAACGAAGAGATTCTTGATCCTCAAGTACCATATCTTAGTGCAATAGGTGTACTTTTATATTTTGCAAATAACACTAGATTAGATATAGCTTTTGTAGTTAATTTGCTAGCAAGATTTAGTTTCGCACCAACTCGAAGGCACTGGAATGGTGTAAAACATGTTCAACATTATGTTCGTCGCACTTCTGACATGGATTTTTTTTTCAAAAGGAGTAAATTCAGAATTGACAGGATATGCTGATGCTGGATACCTATTAGATCCTCATAAAGCTCGATCACAAACAGGTTATGTCTTCACATATAGTGACACTGCTATTTCTTAGCAATCTATTAAGCAAACAATCACTGCTACTTTCTCAAATCATTCAGAAATATTAGACATCCATGAAGCAAGTCGTGAATGTGTATGGTTGAGAGCCATGATTCAACATATTAAGGGAACAAGTGGGTTGGTAGTAGAAAAAAAGCCAACAAAATTGTATGAGGATAATGCAACATGTATTTCACAACTCAAAGGTGGCTATATCAAATGAGATAGAACCAAACATATATCACCAAAATTCTTTTATACTCATGAACTTATGAAAAAAGGACAGATCGATATTTGCAAAGTTCGCTCAAGTGATAATCCAACAGATTTGTTCACAAAATCCCTACCAAGTTCAATTTTTAAGAAGCATGTACACAATATTGGAATGCGCCAATAAATGGATTTAGTTTGATTCATTTTATTATTGAGGAAAAGTATATATGAATATTGTACTATTTTTTTTTGCTAAATTTTTATCCCACTGGATTTTTCTTAGTAAGGTTTTAACAAGGCATGTTCATAATGTATAGTCATCCAAGGGAAAGTGTTGTGATATATTCGTATTTGGATGACTTCCTATATTGGTTATTTCCTTTATTACTTGATTTATTTTCTATATTCATTTGTTTTCTGAATTTATTTATTTCCTATATAGACCAAGTTTTGTTTCTATAAATACTCATATTGTTATTGTTTTAGATACATAATAATATAATAAAAAAATCATACTTCTCATTCTTCTCTGTATTTTATTCTTATTTTACTTTTATTTATAACAAGCATCAATAATAGTTCGACTACTTCATTCATTGTTTTGATACATCTAGCCATCTTGCCCATACTCCGCCCGCCACATTTATACCCCTTTGTAGGCTCGGCTGACTTTCCTTTCCGGTCCAATCTGCCCGTGTAGCTTTTGTTAAATTTAAAAATATTAAAATAAAAATAAAATGATTTATTCTAATATTTTCAAATTTTTCACATTTATTAAAAAAAATGACTTATAAAAAAATTATGTGATTTATTAACCATTTGTATCTTGAAAAATTAAAATATTCAAATATTAATATAAGTTCAAAATATATTTTTTGTTTTTTCAGGTAAAGAATAATTTAACATTGAAAAAAAATATATTTCTAATTCATTTCGAAAATTTAACCAACAACTAAAAAATTTTTTGAAATATTTTTCAATTTTATCTCGATTATTTTATATTTTAATCTAAAAAAAATATTTTAAATTTATTTTAAAATTTTTTATCTAGAACAATTTAATAAATGTTATGTAAAGAAAAAATTTATAGATTCAGATAAATAAATTTATTTGCAAATCTAGCTCTGCCCGAACCTACGATGAAGCCCATTTATGCAGATAGATTTGAACTCATTGATATGAGTACAGAACAAATTCAACCGGGCTGCGAATCACAAAATATATATATACAATAAAAATCAAAGTTTATTTATATATATTTTAATAGTATATTTTTATAATTTTATATAATATAACATATTTTTTATAAATTAAAATTTACAATATTTTTAATGTATTAGTTCAAGCCTGGCCTGTATCAAATTTGAGTCAGATGCTCTTCCAAATTTACAACAAAATCAGCTTTGAAAGCCATTTTAGCTAAATTATGAGCAGCATCTAATCATCTATTAACATAGCAAAAAAAAAAAGGTACCAAATATCCCTAATAGTACTTTCATATACAGCTTTTGATTTTCTTCTTATTTGTATCTGTTATCACTAAGGACCACTGCCTCCAATTCTTTCTTCACCTACTGATTTCCAGTTGAATGGATTTGAATAGATATGGAAAATCCTTACATCCGAATCCTTCAACAAAAGTGCTATAATATGTTTCTTCTTCATTCTGCTACAAACCAAACATTTATTATAGTAGGTTGTAATTCTTCATTTTTTGAATGCATTATCTGCTACGTATTGCTACTCAATAAAATATTTTTTTCTTTAATAACTCTTTTGTAATCAACATGGAGTCAATTTTAATTCAATATAGAATATTTCAAAAAAATGACAATCCCTAAAAAATATAAATAAACTTTTACCATGTTTTCCGGTCAAGTTTGACTTTTTTGATTTTTTTTAAATTTAAAATACATAATTTATATCATATATAACTCATCATATTGGTTTGTTTGACATTGTAACACTCAATACCCGATTCGACGAGTGAATCGAACAAAAATATTACAAGCTATTCTCTAAAACCATAATAATACAAATTATATATATATATATATATATATATATATATATATATATATATATATATATATATATATATATATATATATATATATATATATATATATATATATATATATAAGCAGAATTGAACACACATAATCTATTCATTTCCATCTTTTTCATCCATATTGTCACATTATAGCATAATATAGTTTATTTATAAACAAACATTAAAGTCCTAAGGTTAATTTACAATCCAACCCACAGCTTCTTATTCAAGAGATTAGTATCAATAGCCATATAACTAATAAAAGTGATAATACTTTAATTCACTTTATTTTTACTTTAATTTACATTGTTTATTTCATTTATTGTTATGATCTTTTCAAAGTAGCTTTAATACTTACTGTTAACTAAAATCAATCTTGTTACTATTTCGACTTACATAAGCTAAAATAAAGTCAATAAGAAAAATCAATAAGTCAAGCTAGTTTCACTGTATGTTCATGTATTCAACAACTAATATAATCTATAATGTTGAAACAATTGCATATATATCTATAGCAGCCCCTTTTTGCTAATTCTTTAAACTAAACTAATTACCGTGTAATCATTTATAATTTAGAGAAAACAACTAATTAACATTAAAGAAGAACATACTCATGGCTAATTCCCAAAATTAACTTCACATGCAAATTCCTAACTCATTTATTTTCATAAAACACTTCTTTTATCATTTCAAAAATTACTGATTAAATTAAGCTCATATCTTATTCCAATTACAATCACTATCAACATAGATCTCATTCTAATTACTTACCTATCTCAATTTAAACATGTGTATTTACTAGTTCTTTTCCTAAAGGCTTCAATTACCATGATTAAACCTCACACTCACACGTATTCAAATCATCATTTATATATTAATTAACAAAAGTCCTAACTAATTCATCAAAATCATATATCAATATAACACATTCCGAATTTTAACATAAATTAATTCAAACAAGTTTGGAAAGGTGCGAACATTTAAGACAACAAATAAAGTAGCACATCTATTGGCACAAAAAAAAAGAATAAATAAATAAGCAAAATATATCTCTACAGATTCCATAAATGGGCTTTGCTATAAATAATCTACGTTAAAAATCAATAATTGGTCATATTTCAACCATGACTTTGCTTGTTGCGGGCAAATTTTAAATACCATATAAAATACAGTATGGGAATAAATTAATAATTATCCCAATTAAATTTTCATAACAGCCAACAGATTTCCTATGCCAATTCAAAATATTTACACTCATAATTATTAGTTATTAAATCAAATACACAGACGAGGACTCATAATTTACAAAAAAATTCCCTATCAAGTTTAATTTGTTTAAATAAAAATGAAAAGCTAATTTTGGTAGTTCACATACCAATCTTAGAGTCTAATTCCAACAAATTTCAGCTCATTTTTATCAAATTCAACCTGTTCCCTGTATTTTTCAAATATACTTCCAAAGCTACAATTCTTCATCTAAATCATTTTTATTTAACTGAATTAACGACATTAATGACACTCAACTATTGATCCATATGCACACAAGAACACAACACTAGGAAAGATCACCTATCAAACTTAATTTATACAAAAAAAAAAGGGAAATAATTTTGGTAGTTTACATACTGATTTTAAGTTGAATTTCGATCAAATTTGACGTCGTCTAATTTGAAGTCAAACCCATTCTATCGGTCAACGTTTGTCAAAGCTACACTTCCTGCGCCAACGTGAAGCTCAGGACACTAGGGACTTGCTATTGGTGGTCATATGCCCTAAGAAACCACAGTTTGGCCAAAATCTACGTCGGAAGTCCTCAACCTCTCTAGCTCCGATTTCCTTGCTACCAGCAAATAAGGAAGAACACAGGACATGGGAAGGCTTGCCTCACCTTCAGGAAGTCGTTGGTGTCGCCATCCCATGTCACAACTCACCTAAATTTGAGAAAAAGCTCTCGATTGTTTTTTTAAAAGAAAGGGTAGTAGGTTTGACAAAAAACGAGGTTGATCGAAGGGAAAAGACAACAGCATGCTTGGCTGTCGCGGTGGAGAAACCGTCAGTTAACTATCGGCGTTGATGAATGGATTATGCCTGTCTCTCTCCTTTTCTCCCATTTTTCCTTTTTCCGTGATCATCCCTAATTTCTTCTAATTTGAAATTGCTATTATTAACTTCAAAATTTTGGAGCATTACTTAGGGATGATCACGGTGCAAGGGTGGGGGATTCGCCCCTCCTCCCACTAACCCACCAAGGGCGGGGAATCCTCATCCCCGCCTCTGTTTGAATAACGGGGAGGAAATTTTCCCCATCCCCGCCTCGCAAGGATCCCTGCTCCCCACGGGAAACCCCGCGAAAATATAATTTTTTTTTAATTTTAAAATATAATATTTTACAAATAATTAAAATTAAAACATAATATTTAATAAATAAAAATCTAAAATCAATCACAAATTAAATTAATAAATATTTAACCATTGACAAATCAAAATTAAATATAATTTAAAACTTGATAATCCTAAAATTAAATATAAATCAATTCAAATATAAATGTTAACAATTAATAACTTAAAATAAAAAACATTCCATACAAATAACCAAAATTAATCATGATACATTAATAAAAATAAATAAATACATAATTATTTTAGTTGGACCACTTTCTCCTGATTAGAGGTAACAAATGGACAGATTGAACGGATTTGAATTGAATCATTAATGGATTAAATCATAAATGGATTAAATCATAAATTGATTAAAAGATATGGATCATAAATGGATCAATATCCAAATGAGTTGAATTAATTTGGATCGATCCATGAGTTCAAGTTATGCAGTATTAGTATAAAAGAATGATTATGTACACAAGACATTATTTATTTGCAAACAAATCTCCTATATATATATATATATATATATATAACTTCTTACACAGGTAAAGCAGCTCTAGTAGCTGCTAATGCTGTAGCAAAGAATATTTTATTTCCATCAATAGAATAATTTTTGTTCTGTTAACTACACATACACTTAAGGAGAACTACGCTATAGAATTTTGCTTTTGCCTAAATCTATGAATTACAAGCAACAAAAATGTGATTCGGTTCACTATTCCAACATTTATGTTATTCCTCCTCCAATTGAAGTCCACCAATTCGGCGCCCCTCTTATAAAAAACAACTTTAAATGACTCATGCTTTGCTTGAAGTCGTTCTTGGAATACACTCTGCCGCCTTGGCTCACCAATACTTTGCTTTGATATTAGGAATTCCTCTTCAGATAATGGGTTGGATTTCTGCAGGTGTAGCAAGTGTTATATAGCAATACCATAAGGTTGGCTGTCAAGTGCATCAATTACAGGTTTTTCCATGCTTTGTTATGGTAAAGATCATTCCAGAACAGGTTAGCTATGTTTTATGACTTATAAGTGAAACCTCGACCCAGGAAAAAAAAAGTCATATTGTAACTACCTGGAGCATGCATCTCTTTCCAATAACGGCACCGAATGAAAAAAAAAAGTTGCAGAGAATTTGGGTGTAGTAATGAAGAAAGAAAAAGGAAGTCTTTATCAGTTTTGTTTTAGTTGGGATGATATAATAATGAAAGGAAAACTTAACTGAAGAAAAGGAAAGATGATAAAAATGGAGTTATTGATGTGTTATGTTTTGATTAATGGGCTATATAAAATGCAAAAAAAAAAAATTAGACAAACCCATTAGGTAATGACCCAGTGTGTTGAAAAATGTAATGAATCAATTTTGAGTTACCCAATGAATATTGAATTGGGTTAAATTAAAAAATAAAATGAATCAATTTTAGGTTGATCCAATGAGTATTCATTAAAATCGGGTTGGGTTTGGGTCAATTTTTTTAAATGAATTTGGATCGACTTATGAATTTGGGTCAATTTTACTGGATCTAATCCTGATGAATACTAGCCTAAAATACCAATTAATCAAACATAAATATATATTTACATATACATTTAAAGTTAATTAAAGTTGACGCCACGACATTGCCTACCCTAAACTAAGAAGGCTATCCTAAACTGAGAAGACTTAATTTATTTTAATACATAAACAAAGAGATTCATCTGGTGTCAATTGACAATTAATGATTAAATATCTAGCATGACCAATTATGAAACAGCTCATATAAAAAAATAATAACTCAAATAAACAGATAGCTTCATCTCTTGCAATAAATAATAATAATAACAACTCATATAAAATAAACATGAAAATGATAACAACTCCTATAAACAAAGAGCTTTATCTCTTGTACGTTTCTACCACATATTATGAGTTGAGTGCAGCTTGCAATCTCTAAGCAAGCATTATACGGTGAAATTGTGATTTCCACTAATTGTCACATTAAATTCATTTTTATTACAGTAGAAACATTAATACTAAGAGACACAAATAATGTTCAACCACTCTACGTAATTAATTACCTCCAAAGGTATTATTACCCTAGATAATTACTTGTAAATGTAAGAACTAAATTAAATTCGAAGTAGCAAATGGGCATCGGATTAAGGAGAGTGAAGGCAGTAAAAACAATTAAGGGTGGAATAGCATAAAAAGACACAAACCAATGCCATGGCCTTGTGCAAAGCTGAATCAAAGCCCATTTTCACCCTTTTTCCACGGAATGAAAATATCACAATCCCACTCTTTGAAAATGAGCATAAAGGTAAATCTCACTATCCCATTAACCAAATTAAGAGCACAAAGACTGCCCAACGACAAGCGTATCAAGAAAATTGGAAAAATGGCTGAACAATGAGATCTAATCAATAGCTATTAAAGGAAAAAAAATCATCAATTAATCACACTAAATTACAACATACGATCAATAATTAACAAGATAAGGCATGTTTTGAATCCTTATATGAATTTCCAAACATGTTTATCAAGGAACAGATTTTAATATGTGATGAAGGTTAAACATCCACAACAAGATCCATAAGAATGACTAGAAACCCATAATCCAGAGTATGGAATACTAAAGCATAACATTAAGAAACAATTAAAAAAAATAAAGTAATAAAAAGAATACATACCAAAACTAGAAGCAGATGTCACAAATCTGGAGGCAGGCTGAACTGGAGACTAATGGAGACAGATCTGGAGGAGACCACCTTCGGATTTATAGACCACCTTTGGCTTCACTCCTTTTGTCGGCGACTAATGAAGGCAGATTTGGAGGAGATCGGACGGTAGCAGAACTAGAGGAGAGAGACTCACCGATCAAGAAGAGAGAGACCTACCGATCACTGAAAGGAGGCAGATTTGGAGGACACCGGACGGCGGCGGAATTGGTGATCACTGATCTTGGCAGATGGATGGCCAAAGAGAGAAAACGACAGAGGTCTGAAGAGAATAAGAAAAATGAAAAAGTTAGGGTTATATGTATTTAAATATAATGGCATATATACGTAAATAACTTGAAAACTAAGGTCATAGTCTATTATTCGGGTCAGGGATCTCCGCATAGCAGATACCTCATTCTTCGCCATCACCGTGTAATCCATATCGGAAATTTTTTTTATTTCCATCCCCATAAAAAAAAAAATTAGAAATTTTCCATCCCATTTGGGTTGGGTATTCCTCGACCCCTAGTCATTTCTAAGCGTTACACACATTTTCGGTTTCTTAAGTCAACTTTGACCATTGGTCAGACATAGGATAGTGTAGAATTGAACTAAAATCAAAAATTAAATCGAACCAAATGAATGTTGATTTATTTGGTTTGGTTTTTGATTTATTTGGTTTTAGAGTGAAATAAATTTTTGGTTTAATTATATATATAGGAAGAGAGATTTTGGGTGAGTGGTTTGAAAACATAGTGAAAATTTAAATGAAACTACACTATCCAGTGTTCGATTCTTAGTAAAAGCAGTTTTCTTAGTTTTTTATTACTTTAATTTTTTTTTTGTTTTCTCAAATTTTTCAATGTTTTACTTTAAATTATTTAAATTAAAGATATGAAAAAAACAATATTTTTCTATATGCACATCCAATCATTTTAAAAGATACATTAGCTATCTCCATGTTTTATTGATAATTGATGCCGACTTATGTTAAACTCTTAATTAAATTCAATTGATGTTGGAATGCATACATCGTAATTAAGTGGAAAAATCAACATATAATAAAAAAAATTAAGAAATTACTTGCTTGAAATTTCGGGTAGCAAATTTTCAAAGGAAATTGTTCACAAGAATACGTTGATGACTTCTTTCAAAACGACGAGATGGTGAAAATCCATATGCCAAAACAAAGACAACAATTCTATTCAACAATGTTAAATGTTAATTTCATATATTTTTATTCTCATTTTTGTCGAAAATTCAATGAGATTATCAATTAATTAATTAATTAATTACCGTGAATCTAATACGTAAACAAATGAACTTTGATTCCATAATATTTACCAGGTTTGTTTCATCAATCTTCGAGATTCTATATCACAAATATTACTTAAAAAAATTTAAATCACTAAATTCCTTTATTTTTTTTAATATTGTGCTAAATTGGACTTGTATTATATTTGAAAAGCTATATTATATTTATTTTATATGAATTTTTTTTATTGAAGAGTTTTTAATGTAATTTTAAATATTATTTAACAGTATATTTTTTTAATATAATTTTGATTAGTATTTATTATGAACATAATATAATAAATTTATGTATGTTATTTTAATTTTAGTTATTTTAAATTGTTTTATTTTTGTAAATATAAATTAAATTTAATTCATGGATCTATATAGATTAAAAGTCCAATAAAAAAAGTTCATATTGATCCAGAACCGAATAAACTGAACCGAATCGACCAAAATTAATTCGGTTTCAATTCTATATATTTCGAGTTTTTGGTTCGGTTTTTTTCTAAAAATTTGATTTTCAGTTCGGTCCAAAATCGAACCAAACCAACCATTTGTACAACCCCAGTCAAACATGTCATTGTTCATTATGAAACTATAATTCAAATTTATCCCAAATGTTATTTATGTCTCTAGTGTTATTATTTATATCCAAAACTACTATTTGCAGTTTAGAATATACCATTCACAAACTACAAAAATTGCGGGTATTTCACTTTATTCCAAGTTTAAGATGCTATGATTTGCTGAGAAAAAATCGAAAAAACATAATTAAATAGCAATGGCAACACAAGATAAATGCATGAATGAGCTAGGAGCAGTAAAATAATGCTAAATTAGGACATGAACCAAAGAAATATCAAAAAAGGACATGCGCAAATAATAAAAATAGTGAAATACAATATACATATGCACCACTTAATTATTATTTTTCGTTTCACTTTTTTTTTTTAATCTATTTTCCTTTTAACTTTTGATGTAAACAAACTATACCTTACAAATAAATATGATGTAAAATAAATTTTAATTGAAAAAATCGGTAATGGATTCAAATCGAATTAGGTTTGTTTTCAAGTATTTTCAAATGGATTTTTTTAATTTTGGATTCGGATCAAATTTGATCCTAAATTTGTAGGTCTTTCATATTTCCTCCGGATTCGAGTTCGGGTCACTTTTTTGAGGAGGGTTCAAGTTGAATTGTCATGTCGAGTCAAAAATTGTCGGGTCTATCTTTAATTGATAGATCAATCCTTTAGAAGAAATGTTTAAAGTGCTTTGAAGTTAAATGTAGCTAGGCAGAGAAAATATCAAGATGGGTAACCTGGTCTCTATCAAGAGGAAGTTAAACATGCTCTTGGGCCGAACTTGGCCCGGTAGCAAAGTTTAGTTATGAGCTCGAATTCCATAACTGAAATGGTTGTCGTCACTGAAATATTTTTATATTTGACAAATTAGAAAAGTTAGCAACAACTATATTTTGTTAGGAGTTAGTTTGGACAATCGGCACTTGCTAATTTGCTTGGACACACTTCACTAGCCAATATTTAAAAAAGATATTTTAAATTCAACATCCAAATGCTAGAGAATAGCAATGATAACTTGGCCTCGCTAATTAGTTTGAACAATTTGTCTTTAAAAAGTCTTCACAAAATTTAACTTCTGAAATTTGTTGTCACTAATTTTTTGGGTAGAGGTTAATCAGCTAAAACTCAATTATCTTCACAAATTTATAGCTAACTTGATTTAGCTTGGACAATTATTCTCTTAGCAAGTGTTTTTTCTCTAGCAAACTATTGAATTTCTTGACCAATTTGTGACCCGAAGTGCCTAACAATTATTTCTTTTGGTCATAATCCAATCCAATTTGCCCAAAATATATAAAATTTTGATCCATTTTATAACCCAACCTGTTATACACGTAGAAATGCCAACGTCTTGAGCACCAATTATAAATGTAGAAATGGCAACGTCTTGATTGAATAGTAAATATACGTAGTAATTATCTAATATTTATATATGTAATGCACCGACGTACTTAATAGGCATCCCGGTCGGTATTTGTGTATAAATATTATTTTTAATAAATTACTAATTAAATCTATAAATCAATTCGTACAGTGAATACTTAATAACCAATATCAAAAAAATGCTAAGTCTATCTAACAACTAAACAAATCCGTTCCGTTAGAATCATAATTGTAACGAACACTGAAAAAGTTGGATCCCCTCTAAATATATGCCAAGCTTGTAAGAGTTAGGGCTAAGCAAACTTCGGTTCAGACCGAATCAAACCGATAGATTTTTTTAATTTAATTAGATTTTTCGGTTTGATTTCGATTTTAGATTTTAAGGAATTTTGGTTATTTCAATTCAGTTTGATTTTTGGAAGAGAAAATCACAAAAAACCGAACTGACCGAAATTTTATTTAATTAGGTAATTTTTTGAATTTTTTAATTGAATAATTATTTTATACATATAAATTATCTTATTTTGAGTTGTAAATTATAAGAGTACATTTATCAATTATTAATATCTATTTTTTAGGTATTAATTTAAAATTTTGACGATTGAATTGAAAATCAATGGAATGAAAAAATTTATTTAACGGTTTTTATTGTATTATTTATTATATATTTTAGGATTGTATCTTTAATTTAGACTTTTATTTTCTACAATTTGAATGTTTTTACTTTAGTATATTATGATTTATAATTTTGTATAATTTTTTGCTATAATTTTTTATTTTTTAAAAAAAAATAATTTTAATTTTTGGTTTTTCGGTTAACCAAACCGAACCGATCGAAAAATTTGATTCGGTTAGTGTTCAGTTATTTAAATACTTTAGTTCGGTTGATAAAATTATTGAAAAATTGATTTTTGGTTATTTTGGTTTAGTTTGGTTATTGAACCGAACCGACCATTGCACACCTCTAGTAAGAGTGAGCGTGTTTCTTCATTTGGACTTATCGGTCTACTAATTTTTAAGCCTCATATTTTCTTCTTCTTCTTCTTCTTTTACATAAATTGGAGAAGATTATAACTCAAAACCTCTTGCGATCGAGCCATCAATCAATAGTACTATTAAGTTATAGATTATTGGATCCCAGATTTCATCTAACTATTGGGGCATTGAAGAAAAGTTTAAATTTGTATACATAAAGAAAATGAAGGAGTTATCACCCATAACTACTGAGATGAAAAATCAGTTCCAATATAAAAGTGAATATATCAGAACATGAAATAAAATCATATATAATTAGTTCCATATTAGAATTTTTCTTAATTAGAAAATCTGCTCATTTAATAAGAATTAATGAGGGCAGTTACCTAATTTGAATTAGGTAACTGACATATTAAATGGAGACATTATTTCCTTAATGAATATTTTGTAATTGCCAATTTGGTATTAATTCCAATTAAAGGAAAATGTTTTCTTAATTGGGCCCTATAAATAGGGCCAAAATTCTGCAAAGAACAGGTTTGAATTCTCTCCTTTACCGAAACTCTGTTGGTTTTACTCCACATTTGTGTTCTCTCTAAATATGTGAAGTTTTTAGTTCATGTAGCAATACTTTCATCCCGATATTTGCAATTCATGAATGAAAGTTGAGTCGGTAATGCAAAACAAATGATTTCAACTTCAATGAAAACTGCACTACAAGAGGTAACTTATTTTTGCTTTTCATACGATATATCGTGGTATATCTAACATTGGTATTAGAGCTAGATTTTTTGAGTTTCGACTATTTTTTTTGGATTTGTATTTTTGTAAAAATTTAGACATGTATAATAAGCTGTATGAACATAAAAAAATATTTTTTACTGTTCTGTATGTATTTTTTTGGGTTTCTTTTTTAATGTATTTGTAAATGAAAAATTGAATTAAAGTCCGTAATGAGAAATTTCATGTGGGTATTTCTAAAACCTGACCATACCATTGGAATAAGTGATCCCAAAAATCCCCCATTGGCTAAAATCTGGAGGTTTGAAATCAATGAGAAGGCGATGCATGGTAAGCTGAGCGTGTGCTAGAAGGTGTGTCTCCAGCACACTCTAGGTTCTACGCACATGAGTGAAACATCACTCAGAAATGTAGACCAATGGGGACCAAACACGTGGCCCAATAATAAAGTACCACGTGTCTGATGACATGGCAAGGTGGGGGTGCCACGCAGCACCATATGGACCAACCAAATTTTATCACATGTCAATAATGTGGCCATCCAAGGATGCCATGTGGCAGGTTGTGGTCCTGCCACATGTCGACATATGGCCCTACCTTGTGCTGCCATATGGCATTGATAGGTCATACCACCTTGCAACATGTGGGCCTATCCTTGATCGTCATGTGGTGCTAATGTGTCATGACATGTGGCCCAACCATGGTCCGCCATGTGGTAGACTGGTGAGTCATGCCACATGGCACGATGGGTTAGGTGGACGACAAGTGGCCCATTGGGGGTTGTGCCACGTGTCAATTTCCCCCTCCCTCTGCGCGTGGGGGTGAGTGTGGGCCCATGAGTGCGTCCACCAACTCTCCTTGGTGTGTGACCCTCCTCTAACCACCAAATTCGTCTTGGTTTTTTGCGATTATGTTTTTCATAACTTTTCTGATTTTTTTGAGCAACATAATAATTTTTTATAAATTATTTTATTAAAAAAATTTTAAAAAGTGTATTTTCTACCTTTTTTAATTTTTAAATTTGTTTGAAAATTAATTATGTGAATTTTATCCTTATATTTGATTGAAATATCATATTTATTTGTACATGAGTGTATTAACATTTTTTTCTTTTATATATAATAGATATGGTGATGATAAGGATGCTAATAATTTTATGGACTCCGTAAGGAGTTGATCAGGCCAATGCATGAGTGCATGAGGTCCATAGCATGAGGATACACAAGAAGGCCTAAATTGATGATATTAATGCTATTGTGCATCATATGATCAGCATGCATAAGAAGATGTAAAGTTGCATTTAGGCTAGTAGCCTAGATAGGGAGAGGGATGACAAGTTACTTTATGATGTTATGCGTAACTTATTTAGTTACCATATGGAGCTATAGAGCTTGTTAGACGAGTACTGGAGTGATCTTTATAAATATTCTATTATTCGATTTTTA
The DNA here is from genome assembly GCA_037975025.1 of Excoecaria agallocha. Classification (NCBI taxonomy): domain Eukaryota; kingdom Viridiplantae; phylum Streptophyta; class Magnoliopsida; order Malpighiales; family Euphorbiaceae; genus Excoecaria; species Excoecaria agallocha. Next base: position 38,393,095 of record CM075815.1, on the reverse strand, counting down.
TATAAGGTAACTAAACGAGGAGCTATTGAGGAGCAACACTCAGTCTAAGATGGTGCCTAGGAGTAGGCGTAAAGTGTATCGCCTATGGCTTCATGATCGCATATATGCCATTCCCTTGTAGTTTTTAAGTATGGTTAGGAAGTCACTACCCCATGACTAGGATGGTTTTGGAGCCACAGGGTTTTTAATTTGTTGACATGAATGTCATATTACTATCCTTATTTTTACGGACTTTTATGCTAGGAGTTATGTTTCCTATTTTGTTTTGAGATGAGACAAATATGTCTTATTTTGGAATTTATTGGATTTTATAATAAATGCATTTATTTTTGTTTTGGATATTATAATGGCTTATAATTTTTATAATGAATGTGTTTATTTAATATTATTTGCCTTGCAATATTTTATGAGTAGAATAGTTGCTTGATTATTAAGTTAAGGCTTCATTATCTAAAATACATAATATTCACAATTAAGTTAAAGAACTTAACTTCCAATAAATCAGATTTACTATGCATGAAATTTTAATCTATAAAATTAGACATTAAGACTTAGAGAAAAATTGGATATTGTTAGTAACCTTTTTGATTTTGAGCCTAATAGATAACTTTATTAGATTTTTATTTTAGATGCTTAGTAAATAGCATTTATTGCCAAATTCTTCTTAGTAATATGCAACAAATGTTTTATTTTGATCAAAGGATCTAAATGCCTTCCAAATCTATAGTCGCTAAATTGAATAAAGACATGAAAATTAATGGCGACAACTATGAAATTTGGAGCGTGAAAATCCAGTATGTGCTTGAGGAGTAGAAGGCTCTCAAAACCTTTTAGTTATGACTAAACCTGAGGCTGGCACTTCTTATTAGATAAGCAGGACCAAGATGCCTATATGGCGTGGAAGAAGAAGAATTTTATTACTCGTATCATCCTCCTAAGTGCAATGGAAGATGATATCACCATGTAATTCTGCATGTATCAAAATGCAATAGATCTATGGGTCGCATTGTAGGAGAAGTTAGGCTTCGATCTTTAACGATCAAGTTTGATATCTATCATAAAAAGCCTAATTATTTAATGCAAAAACATCTGTGAGAGATGGAAAACATGATATGTGAGCTTGGTGAAGCAAGTCATAAGTTGACCGACGAACAACAGGTTTGGGCTATCTTCTGATCCTTGCTAAAGAGTTGGGAGCACATGAAAATGCAATAGACTCACATGGATAACATAAAGACATTTAAGGATGTAGACATTTAGAGCTAGAAGAGGACCGTTTAACATTGATCAAGGTCAATGTTGAAGTGCAAATAACACAGTCCCATTCTGGTAAGATGAGATCAAACCAGAATAAGAAGATGAGCTTTCATGACAAAGGCAATGAAAGGGTTCAAGAGCCTAAAAAACAGAAAGTTAAGTAGAATGGTAAGAGGTCCAAAGGCAAGAAGAAAGTAAACATTTCTAAAGTGAAATGTTTCAACTGCCAGCTTAAAGAACACTATACTAAAGATTGTACTATGCCCAAATATGTACACTATTCTAACTCAAGAGTGAGTGAAATTTGTGTATTAAGTTTTGTATTATTAACTGAATTTCATCCTTTGTGCGTGGTTGATTCAGGAGCAATAGACTATGTGACGAAGGATCAAGATGCCTTTGTCAAGTTTCGACAAGCAACTACTGGAGCAAAGTGGATTTTTGTAGGTAGCAATGACAGACTAGTAGTCCAAGGGATTGGTATATGCAAACTAGTCTTGCATGAAGGCTGAACTTTGTTCTTACACAATGTGCTTTATGCTCCTGATATTCTTAGGAACTTAATTTTTGTTTTAACCATGATAAAACTTGGGTTTCGTTTCGAACAATTTTATAATTATGGATGTTGATCTTGATTATTCCAATAAAGCTAGTTTTTTTTATCATTTCTTCTTCTTCTTCTTCTTCTTCGAATACGTATTAAGATAATATGAAATTATGGCATGCTAGATTAAACCATATCGGGTAAAACTGAATGTGTCGGTTAGTTAAGGTAGTTTTATTAGGTGATTTAAATGAGGTTGAGTTGCCTACGTGTGAGCATTGCTTGTAAGTAAAACTAATTAGAAAATTGTTCAAAAAATTAAGGAACTTGAGCCACAAGTTCTTTGCAATTAATTCATTTAGACATCTATGGTCCAATAAATGTTTGAGCAAGGCATAAGGCCTATTCTTCATCACTTTCATATATAACTATACTAGGTATGATTATGTCTATTTGACATCTCATAAGTCCAAAGTATTGAGTTGCTTTAAAACTTTTATGAATCTTATTGAGAATCAATTGGACAAGAAAATTAAAGCTTTAAGAATCAACCATGGTTGAGAATATCTTTTCGAAGAATTTAAAGCTTTATGTGATATAAAAAGGATTAAACATTAATTGTCATTCTTAGAACTCTACAACAAAACAGTGTTGCAGAAAGGTAAATAAAAATGGTACATTCTATGATGGCTCAAGCAAATTTGCCAATCTCTTATTGGGAAGATGGTTTGTTAACAACCACATATGTTCTAAGCTGTGTAGCTACCAAGTCTATTGCTTTCACTTCTTATGAGTTGTAGACTGGTCGGCAACCCGACCTAAGTCATTTATGACCTTGGGGTTATGCTGTTTATTTTCATGGTACTTTAAATAAATTTGGTAAATTAGGACCTAAAGTTAAAAAGAGTATCCTTGTGAGCTATTTTGACATATCAAAAGGATACGTATTTGTGGGTGAGCAAGCAAATGGCTTAGTAACAGAATTTGAATCATGAGACGTTATATTTTTGGAAAATGAGTTTCCAAAGTTGGGCAAAGTAAGTCAAGACTTTACTTTTTATGAAACTCAAAAAGATGAACTATTTGGATCTCTCAATCCGAGTGGGAGGGAAATTGATGAAGAAGGTCAAGACACTCTTATCAACAATTCGAATGTTTGGGATCTTTCCTTTAGTGGAAGTATGAGCATTCCTAACTCTAATAGGAGTATGGATATTCAGGATCCTTTTTTAGTGGGAGCATAGAGCTTAATTCCAGTGAGAGCATTTCAAACTATGATGAATATATGAGACATGTTTATCGAGATTCAGAATCATAAAAATCTAAAAGGACAAGTGTTCCACGCTAATAATTTGAGATCAAAGGTTCGAATGAGACCTTTTTTAGTACACCACAAGATAATGACGAGCCTAAAAATGTAAAAAATGCTATTTTATACGCAGCCAAAGATAAATGGATTAAAGTAATAAAAGAAGAAATGACTTCTATGAGATCGAACCACGTTTAGGAACTGGTTGATCTACCTGAAGGACATAAACCAATTAGCAATAAGTGGATTCTCAAAATAAAGCAAAAAAGGTAATGGCAGTATCGAAAGATACAAGGCTCGACTAGTCACTAAAAAGTTTATACAATAGGATTGAATTGACTATGAGGAGACATTTTCACCCGTTGTTAGATTTACATTGATAAGGTTAATTTTAGCCTTGGTGGCTAGTTTGGACTTAGAGCTATATCAAATGGATGTAAGGACTACTTTCCTCAATGGACTATTAAAAGAAGAAATCCATATGGAATAACTTATAGATTTTATTGAAGAAGGCAGCAAACATAAGGTTTGCCAATTGAAGAAATCGATCTATGGCCTAAAGCAGTCTTCGAGACAATGGTATTTGAGATTTCATAAAACAATCATGTCGAATGAGTCTAACAAGATTGAAGGAGATCATTATGTTTACTCCAAATGCTCTGAAAATAAATTTGTCATTCTAAGATTGTATGTAGATGACATACATATAACAGGAAATGACAAATAATACGTAAATCAAATCAAAGATTGGTTGTCATCCAACTTTGAGATGAAAGATATGGGTCAAGCAGATTATATCCTTGGAGTTAAGATTTCAAGGGATCACTCGAGAAGGTTATTATCATTGTCTCAAGAGACATACATTAATAAAGTTCTTGAATGATTAAATATGCAAAATTGTAAACCTATAGACAACCCCATTACTAAGAATCATTTTCTTATCAATAGTATGTGTCCTACGATGAAAGAGCAGATAGAACGTATGAAGAACGTTCCGTATGCCAGTGCCATGGAAAGTCTAATGTATGCAATGTTATGTGCTAGGCCTGATATATGTTATGCTATAGGCATGGTAAATAGATATCAATCCAATCCAGGCAAAGCATATTGAAAGGCAGTAAAAAGGATACATAGATACCTCAAAGGTACTGCAAATTATTCTCTTTGTTTTCAAGGAAAGGATCTGTATTTGAGAGGATATACGAATACAAATTGGGGAGGAGATGCAGATGAGAGGAAATCCACATCAAGTTATATATTCTTACTATGCAAGGGTGCCATTTCATGGAGTAGTAAGAAACAAAACTGTGTAGCCCTTTTAACAATGGAAGCAGAATTTGTTGCTTCCTCAGCTGCAATACAAGAGGCAGTTTGGTTAAAACAGTTTATGGACCATTTTAGTGTAACTGACTCAGAGGAATCAGTGACGGTGTATAGTGATAGTCATTCATCGATAACTTACATAAAAGATTTGAAATTTCATAATAGGACAAAGAATATCGACATTAAGTATGAACACACTAAAGACATTGTTACACGAGGAGAATTGAATTTTTAGTATATTTCCATGCAAGATATGATAGCAGATCCCTTAGCTAAACCTGTATCAAAAGATTTGTTTGAAAGACACATTAGGTCTCAGGGTTTGCGTAGGATTTGATATACTATAATTGTAACACCCTTTGACCAACAATCTAATTCTATTATTTACATACACCTTAAGCATGCATTATCGTATCATCATGTCATTATCCATTATTTCACAATATCTACATAAATGGTACTATTATAAACACATATTGTTGCTTTTGATACTACCTTTCATAACATATATATGGACTTATCCATTCTTATAACATATGACATATGTTACTAGTGGACCATACATGCATACATATACTATTGATACCAAAAAAATGAGACAATTACAATTATCATATCATATACATCACATCTTATATGCTTCTTTGAGTATAAAAATCAAACAAAAAGTTGAACAAAAACATCCTACATAAAGACTCTTTGACAAACTTGTGTTAGCCACCTGATGCAGAAATAAGTCCTTGTGCAAAAAGTCCAGCTGCAAAACTTAAGCAGATAAAAACAACTCTATAGAGCATAATGGGGAACAAATTTGTTAAAGATGACCACTCACATTAGACGTCAACAAGCACTTTTAAGAAGCATCAATTTATAATATAACATCTTTAATATTAATAATAATAATATAGTAATAAATTACATAAGTAAGAAATTAAAATAAAAGACAATAACTATATCAATTAGAAGTGCACATATGAATTTATTGAAAGAATCTATATAATTTTGCCTTTTAGGTCTTTATTGTTATTTACTTGCCTGCCTAAGTTCTAAGAGTGGATAGCGGAAACGATGGATACTAATAGGTATAGAACATATGAATACCCAAAAGTATTAATTATTATAGATATCTGAAAATATCGAACTATAAACCCAAACGGGGTCGAGCTATGTTCCCTAAATAGAGATGAACTATAAACCCAAAGGGGGTCGACTATAGCAGTTGCAACTATATCCTTATAGGCATGCCTATCTATCCACAATTGAACTATATTTACAGGCATTAACTATGTTCATGTACATTTCAGATTATCATGCTTATTCCATATAAAATAGTATTGAACTTGTATCTTTATATACAGGAATGTAAAATCCCAGATATATACATATATATACATATACACATGTCATGTTTCAATGTCTATAAGCATATAACATTGTGATTGCATATCTTCACAAGACAATGAAAGAGTGTAAACATACAAATATAGCTAAGCCACTACAAATGAACAACATATCTTAAACTTGTTCACATGCTTACTATATTTAAATATATACTTTTAAAATCCAGAATTACTTCTTAACATTTATGTCACCATATAGCTAACTCTTTTCTATTAATTTAAATTAGAGATCCTTAATTTCTCTATTAAGGCCATTTTAAAATCATAGAATTATCCTTTTACATGCCTTTTAATGAACAACATATTTTATCTCATTGATGGTTTAATAGTCTGCTTCTGATCACTATCAAATCTAACATTCTACATTATTATTTTACCTTAAAATTAAACAACCACATGGTTAACATTTCAATTTCATTCAATTGAAAAACTATGTTTTGAATAATAAACAAGGAGCTATTTTCAAACAATTTACCATTATATTAATAAGGATGAACTTTTACTGCACTTAATTTATCAGAACAGGTGACTGCAATTCAGGAGAGGGCTTTACAACTCAGAAGAGGGATTTATAACTAGGGTGAGGCCTTTTGGTAACTCGGTTGAGGGCTTTAGAGCTCGATTGAGGGCTATCTTTTACTATCAATCCTTAAACCAGTGGAATTCAACTCGGGAGAGGGGCTGATACACTCGAGAGAGTGGGTGCCTAACTCTAGAGAGTACGCTTCCCACTCAATCGAGGGTTCCACCTTTGAAGAACACAAACTGAACATACAATCCAGAATTCTATTAAATTTAAATCCCCAATCGACCTCAATTCAATGTCAACTAATTTTCCTAATAATAACTCTTATTAAACCAGATATTCTTGTTCTTGATTCAATAATTAATATTAATTCCAAATCATTAACGAAACTAAAATCATTTTAATCAAACTCTCATTTTTGGTTTTCACCTATAGATTAAGAATTCTGCTATCTCCAATATTACCAAAACATTATTCACCCAATTCAATCTACGATTAAGTTTATGCTAATCAAATGTAATTAAAAACCTCATACTAATTAATGAGGTCTAAACTTTCTTAATTCGATTACTATTTCATCATAATATGATAAGAACATCAACATGCAATTCATTATCTGAGCAAAGTTCCCATACCTGTTACAGAAGATAAACTCCTTCACTCCTGCAAGACCTCATTTACTCTATTCTTACTTGTATCTCCTTCTACAAATAAAACTTACAAGCATAAATACCTAGACATTACTTCTTAAATAATCCCTTCCACCAATTGAAAGGAGAAGATGATAAAGATGAGAAAAAAATCCTTACCTTAGCATCTTACATTAGATTCCATTACAAAATCTCAATGCAAAACTTAAAGAACTAGAGAGAAAGGTTTAATCTTAGAGACAAGGAAGAAGAGAGTATTAAAATCTTTAATTCTCATATGCAATCGACCTATTCTCCACTAACCCAATATCTGCTCACTCTAGGTCATGTGAGTTTCTAGAGAATTCAAGTGAAGGATAAAATCTACATTACTCCTTGCATTGCTTTCTAAACTAAATCCTGTCCCACAATTTTTTTTCTTATTTATAAATTTTTAACCCCCAACTTTACTTCCTTTAATTAAAATTACACCTATATCCTATGTTAATCCTTTAATTAACCACATACAAAACATACATAGCAAAAATACAATTTTACCCCTTCTTAGCTTATAACTTTAATTTAACAATTAACTTAATTAAACATTACTTTAACTATAAAACCCATTAATTTTGCATAATCCCACTAAGATCAAAGTTGGGGCCTCACAGTAATCTCTTAACATTATTATTTATAAATAATAATAATTAAGTTCATTATTAGCAATACATGAGTGTGAATGTTTAATATGTAAACATTTACTGTTACAAGTTATGAGATAGATCATGTCGGATAGAAAAATAACCCACTCACATAGGTGTTTTGCATTAATTTTGTTAATAAGTTAACAATGTCTAATATGAAGTAATTTTTGAACACAAAGTGAATTACGAGAACCTATTTAAAATTAAAGTGTCGTCTTGTAGAAATTACAATCTAAGTCTTTGTAACGTGCAAGATAAAAGACACACATGGGGTAGTGTGCCTTGAATTAAGATCTATAAGATTAAGAATGATCCGATGATATGTTAAACATAACTATCATATTATGTCCAAAAGCTAGAAGCAGTCCTGAAGGAAGAGGACTAAAGTTGGATGTTTTGATACATTGCAACCTTATACTTCTGTATGGTGTTAAATAATAATAAGGCATATGCTTCTTCAAGGGAGGGAAAGACCATTATAGCACATGCATCATGCCATGTGTGCTTATGTTGATCAAGGAAAGGGAATTTTATGTGAATGATTTCAATTTTTCCTTGGTACCCTATCTTTCGACCCTCAGAATCCTTAACTTATTCTAGAAGTATAGTTTAGTGTGGTTAGCTTAGTTAGTCTCCAAAGGGTCATGGAAATATTTTGACTTGACAGATCTAACTAGAAAAACAAGTTGGACTATGATGGATGGCATATAGTAAAAGGAAACGATGTTTTTTTTATCACATTCGGTAGTTTTATGGTTCACCGATATACTTATTGTAGTCTTTATAAGCAGAAACACAATAGTGGACACAAAAATTATTTTTATGAGATTATAAGATACAACAACGAATGTGAGAAAATCATCTAGGGTTTGGCATACATTATGAAAAATATCTTATTTTTCGAGATGCTATATACCACTAACAAGTGTACAACATTAGTATTTTTGATGTATACTGATCACACGGACTATCTGCCTGTATGATTAGAGAGGATGACTGAAAATTATTTCGTCATGTGCGAGTGGGAGATGAAGGAGTTTGGGATACGCTCATGACTCTCGAGATGAGAAATTAATCTCCATATAAAAGTGAATATATCAAAAAAGAAAATAAATCATATGGAATTGGTTCCATATTAGGATTTTCCTTAATTAATAAATCTGCCCATTTAATAAGAATTAATGAGGGTGGCTACCTAATTTGAATTAGGTAACTGGCATATTAAATGGAGACATTATTTGCTTAATGAATATTTTGTAACTTCCAAATTGTTATTAATTCCAATTAAGGGAAAACATTTCTTTAATTGGAGCCCTACAAATAAAGCCAAAATTCTACAAAGAATGAATTCTCTCCCTTACCGAAACTCTATCAAATTTACTCCACGTTTGTGTTTTCTCTAAATTTGTTAGGTTTTTAGTTCATGGAGCAGTACTTTCATTCCAAAATTTGCAATTCTTGGTTAAAAGTTGAGCTGGTAATGTTAAATAAGTGATTTCAACTTCAACAGAAACTATGCTACGAGAGGTAACTTATTTTTCCTTCTTGTACAATATATCATGGTATATCTAATAGGAAAAATTATCTAGGTTTGATATGCACATAAAAACAATAAAATGAAGGTTATATATATTAGAATTAACTAATAATTTTATTTTTTATATTTTATTTAATTAAAATTAATTAATATTTTCATTTTTTTTAACAATAACACTTTTTTTAGGTTTTTCTATTATTTTTATATTGTATTTAATTAAAATTATAATTAGTTTTTTAAAAAAGTTATAACTAAAAATAATGTTAAATAATTAGATCCATTTTTGGAATTGTAACTTAGTTCGGTGCTTTTGGCGTTCCCTGATGACTGGAGACACCTAACCAAATTTTTTCAACTCAAATTTGAACAAGTGGATTGAAAAGAATGCAACAACAACCAATTTAGTGTGAGATGTGGAATGGAGATCCATTTTTGGGTTTGCTTGTTGGTTCCTCTGGAAATGGTGTAATGACTTTGTGTTTAACAACAAAGTTACCCCTTAGAGTAACAAAAAACAACTTGTTCTTTTTGCTGTTAAAATGTTTATGGCTACTAAAAATGCATTGACTAAGGTTAGTAGGAACTATGGTCTTAAGCATGAGGTGTATGTGGGCTGGGATCCAAGGCCTCTAAATTGGATTGTGTTGAACACAGACAGCTCGTTAAGAAAATCTTTTTTTCAAGTGACAGCTAATGGCATTTTGCGGGATGCTTTGGGTAGATGGCTGGGGGGATTCTCGATTTACATCGGTGGCGAAAATGCTTATTTCACATAAATTTGGGCTGTTCTTTTGGGTCTTAAGGAAGCTTGGGAGAGAGATTGGGAAAGAGTAATCTTATAGGTGGATAACAGTAGTGTAGCTTCTGTTATTATTCTCAACTCTGAAGTTCCTCCTTCCCACCGTCCAATTATCTTGCGCATTCGAGATTATCTTAGTAAAGATTGGCAGGTTATTGTTTAACATATTTATCGAGAAGCCAACTTTGTAACTGACTTCCTTGTTAATTGGACTTATGGTCAAGATCTTCATTATGTTTAGCATAACTCATACCCTCGGAATTTGGGCAATATTTTGAAGGTTGATGTTATGGGGATATCCTGCTCTAAGATGAGTACTCTGTAATTCAGTTGTTTCTTTCTTTTTCTTTAAAAAAAAAATATCCATCAATCTTTGACTTGATATTTAAATTCAATACATATGACATGACTGCAATGATTACTTTTTCTATTGTCATATTTTTTAAAATTAATATTAACTAATTATAATTAAATAACAAAAAATAAAAAAATTTTAATTGAATAAAAAATATAGTGTAAAAAAAAAGTTAGTGGTGAGATTTGAACCTTCTTGACTAACAAGTTGATGAATATATTTTTACCATTGGAATAATAGGTATTCTAATTAAATAATAAAAAATATACTTTAAAAAAATGGAAAAGAGTTAGTAGCAAGATTTGAACTTGTGCCACCCATAAATTAACAAAATATAATCATGCCACTAAGAAATTGATGAACACACTTTTACCACTGGGATAATAGATATTCTAATTAAATAATTAGGAATTAGAATTGCTTTTTCTATTGTCATATTTTTTAAAATTGATATTAACTAACTCTAATTAAATAATAAAAGAATAAAAATAATTCTAATTAAATAATAAAAAATACTTAAAAAAAAGAGTTAGCAATAAAATTTGAACCCGTGCCACCAACAATTTGATCAATACACTTTTACCTCTAATACAATAGGTATTCTCATTAAATAATAAAAAATATATTTTAAAAAAAATTAACAAAATAAATTTACTAGAATAAAGAAAAAATACAGTAGGTAGTAGTAGGATTTGAACATATGTCCTTAATTTTTGAATTTACTTTTGTTATTGGGATAGTATGTAACGAATAATTAAAAATATACTTTAAAAAATTAAAAAAATAAATTTACTGGAATAAACAAAAAATATGGTAGGTAGTAGTAGGATTTAAACATATGTCCTTAATTTTTCAATTTACTTTTGTTATTTGGATAGTATGTATAACCTCTAATACAGTAGGTATTCTCATTATAAATAAATTTACTAAAATAAAGAAGGATAGTATGTATAACCTCTAATACAGTAGGTATTCTCATTATAAATAAATTTACTAAAATAAAGAAAAAATATGGTAGGTAATAGGATTTGATTTTGAATTAAATTTTGTTTCCCAATAATATGGTAGATTGTAGGATTTGAACCTATATCCTCATTAATTTTTGAATTTACTTTTGCCATTGGAACAATATGTAAAACTTGATATTTATTCTCAATATATAATAATATCTAATATCTGAAATCTACTAAAATAAATAAGTGGTGGGATTTGAGCTCGCACCAAATGCAAATTCACAAGAAATACATACCAATTGGACTACAAGTAAAATCTAATATTAATTTTACATATTAATTATTAATTTAATAACAAATGGTGACACAAACTGACACATCTGAAACCGCTGCAAATTGCAGCAGTTGTAGTTTATAAAACTGTTGTAGTCTGTAGCGGTTTCAGAAGAAAAAGTCAGAATTTCTCGATGGATTCTAAATCTAAAATCGCCATTTGATGCAACGGTTTTATACTTCACCCCAACTTCGTAAATATTTTCTGATAGACCACAATTTTGTAAATTTTTTTTAAACAAGCATTAATTAAAAAATGTCCATATATATATACTAGCTAGATGTGCATGTGCAAATCAAATTATAAAAATTAAATATGCAATCAAAATAAAAATTAAAATAAGTAGAAAATTAAACAACAATATATTTAAATTTTTATATAAAAACACTGATGGAAAATAAATAAAATAAGTGCATACATATTCAATCAATTAATGAAGATTATTATAATTTTACCTGTCTCGAAGCTAAAATCCAATACTAAGAAAATGGGACTCTTGAATCAAATATATATGTAATAAAAGCAAATATCAAAATTCAACAATAATATATTTAATCTTATAAGAAAAACTAATGTAATATAATAAAACAAGTGCATACTCCAAGCAAATCAATGAAATTAATACAAAAGTAATTTTAAGTTTTTAACCAAAATTTGAAAAAAAAAATGTGCTCTATTTAAATAACAATGTAAAAGTTATAATTCTAATTTTCGAATAAAAGAATTAAATGTGACAAAAAAGATACAGATTTATCACATGAGTATCATAATTATAATATAATTATATACAATTCTCGCAAAGTTTTATTTTCCTATTCGTACTTCATATGAAATTCTTCCAACTGTGCCGTTAATAAAGGAACAAAATTTAACAAAAAGGTTATTAGGTTAGTTTAGACTAATATTGAAATGATAGAGGTTTTTTTTTTTTTTAATCATTTGCATATTTGCATTGTACAAATTGTTATTTATTTATCTGGTAAATTTTATTTTGTTAAAATGAATTAAATAATTATGTATGATAAGAGAACTTTTGTATACATAACATTTTTGTAACTAATATACTTAATATTATAATTATATATTATATGAATTTTCTTAGGAGCCATTATATAAATTATTTCATTGTCCTCTAATTGCATGCTACATATTATGAAACTTTTTATGATCTATTTATAATTTAAGGTCTATATATAAGCGATAATTGTTACATATATATCATAATATATATCGAAAATACTATATCACAGAATATTTAAATTATCTCTTGTATTGCAGAAAATAAAGTAGCAAAAGCAAAAAGTTTGTTTGGCGTTACTGGTAGGACTTTATCCACGAGCAACGATAAAATCTTGAATCCACAGTCTAAAAATTCATTGGAGAGAAAATAGAAAGAGAAAATTTCTACAGACTTTTGTATACGTAGAAACTTCTATATGTTTTGCAGATTATTCCAAGTCCTATTTATAGAGCCTTCTACTCTAAAATAGCAAACTGGTTTCTAAATAAGTAGAAAAAAGGAAGTTAACTTTTTCAAATAATAAATTTTCCCTAATTAAGCGATTTGATATGAAACTCTTTTCATATCAATATTATTTTCTTTTTAATATAAATCACTTGCATATAAAGATAATTTCCATATTAATATGGATCCCTTCTCATATTGGGAGTCATTGTTGTATCTAGACTCCTTTAGATGTCCATTATGTTTAATTATATTTTAAATTAAAAAACAATGTAAAATTAATAAAAAAGAAAAATATTTATTTTGATTTTCTAAAGTCACTCTAAAATTAATTAGATATTTAATTTAATTTTCAAAAAAAGAAAAAAAATAAATAGTTTCTCAAATGAGAGAAACTCCTAAACCTTTTCTAATAGTAGTAACTTTACTATAGATATATGATAACAAAGGGAATTTAGTTTGATATAAAACTCTAGAGCATTCAGGGTTCTAATGGTATGTAAATTCTTACCCTATAAATAGCTAAATTAGTTATTTACTTAAGGATTATTTTTCCTCTTTTTATGGGATTATCCCTATTTTCTATGATTTTTCTAATAAAAAATACTGACTTGACCGTCAGAGTATTCGAAATATCCACAAGTCTTTTCCCTTTCTTTTTTTGCAAATATCAGGCTCGGATTAAAGTTTTTTTCGAAAATGTTATCATTGGGTGCGATAAGCGTGGACCACACCTTCACCGATTTTCAATACAATGCCCTATTTCAATTGCATAAATACCAAACTGGACTGATTTGCTAGAGGGCAAAATTACAAAAAATGAAAAACTACATCTTTTTGCTGGCTAGGGGTAGGAGACCCAAAAGGGAAAATTGAAAATCGATCCACTAGGAGGCTTCGCCCATTGTCGCAGCACCACCACCAGCGCCACCCATTCTTGCATCTGTTTTCCTGGTTGTGAGACGAACATATCGACATGGATAGTGCTTAGCGCCCATTGTGGATAAGGCAAATGTAATATCCGAAGGGATATATTAGTACTTAATTATATATGTGTTAGGGATGTGATCGAAATTAATGTAAATATTAAGGGTAATTTTATAAATTGTCAATTTAAGGGCACATATGCAATGTTAGAAGAGTAGTGGGGCTTAATTAGAAATTTTAAATTGTCTTTATGTCAAATGTGAGAATTGAGGGGAGATGAGGAACCAAAATGAACTTTGCCAAGATTTTTGTGAGCCACCAACAGGAATGAAACAAATGGAAGGTTGGAAAGGAAAGAAGAAAACTTGGTTTTTCTTTGAGTTGGCCGACCATATTTGGCCACAAACAAACACAAATTTTTGTTTATCTTCCTTGGTTTTCCATCTTATTTCCTTCTCAAGCCCGCGTAGATGCTGCTCTAAATAGAGAAAAGGCTATAAATGGTAGAGATGAAGAGCAAGAGTAAAGAAGAGAAGATAAGAAGGAAGAAAGAAAAAGTTCAAGCTTAATAGAGGTATGGGAGTTATATTATTGTTCTATGTGTTTGTAGTTGAAATAAATTGTTATATGTGTTTTAGATTATCTATAGTTGATGTTTGAGTGAATAATTGAATGCATAGTGCATGAGAAAGATGATTGGTGTCTTAGAAAGGGATAAGGTGAAAATATGTTCTAGGTTCACTTGAACCTATTTCAGTGTAAAGTGCATAACTATTTTTTTAGATTTTTGATTGATGTGAATCCAGTTCAATATAAAAATTAAGACATAGATCTACAACTTTGTAGAGAAACCAGGATCGAAATCTGTCTCTAGAGTGTCCGAAATGAGCTTGAAGTGGACAGACCCCTGCTGTCCATCACCTAGGAATAGTCTATAATGTTTTAGTGATATCTTGAGATTTAGAAGTTAGAATTGATTGCTTTTTAATGTTTTAGAAACTAGAGACATAGTGGAACAACTTTGTAGAGTAAAATTTTTCTAAAAATGATGTTTTATAGGTCAAAAATGGCATAGAATTTGAGCCTGGAAATCTGTCTTTGAGCGGTTTGGGCCTCACGGTTACTAGATTTTTGGTAGTAACCGTGAGATACACCAGTTTTCATTCTAAACCCTAAAGAAGATCTACCTCACGGTTACTAAGCTTTTCATAGTAACCGTGACTTTTAAAAAGTATAGACCACAGTTATTACTCATTTGGTAATGGTCGTGAGGTAGTTTGACACAGTCTAGAGCCAAGAAGGATGACCTAGATCACGGTTACCATGATTTTGGTTGTAACCGTGACCCCTATTTCATGTTTAAGCCACGGTTATTAGGATTTTGATAGTAACCATGACCATGCCCTATCTTTTTTGAACTTGATTTTTAAGTCTTAAATTGTTATTAAAGCATGTTTAAGCCTTCCTAAATGCTTTTAGAGTGTTTTAAGTGCAAAACAAGAGTAGTAAGTGATACGTAATAGGTGTAAAACATAACGAATTAATGAAATAAAATACTAAGTTTTAATGCATAAGAATTTGTATAAGTAATGAATGAGAGTGAACATGATAAATGGTAAGTATAATGTTACTAATTGCATGACAAACAATAATTATATTAATGTTAATTTTTAAGTATATTTGAAGTTTGAGTAAATATAAATTGTTTAGCGATTTTGTTGCATGCTTTATTTTATGTGTTATTTCTATGAATCTAAATGTATCAAGTGTGATAATATAGAGTGATTAAATACTATTTGCAAGCCTGAATTTCACATAGTAATGGATAGATAGGCATGTCCATAAAGGGATTAGTGATTGCAGCTGCTAGTGTTGTCATCGAAAGGTGGCTAGTGTAGTGTTTCGATACCTTTTGGTATTTAGTGATTCGAGACTATCATGTCTCGCCCATACGATACTGTTCATTAGTGTCGCCTGATCCGATACTATTGTCTTGCTTGTTCGATACTGCTTGTCAGTGTTGCATGTTTATACCCATGTCCATATTTATAAAAATTCAGGCAATGAAAGTGATTTGATTGATGAATAATGATAAGTGACCAATAGTTTAAGTGTTATAGTATCTCATGATAATGTTAGTGCTTTTCAGTGAATACTGAAGTGTAAGTGAAAATTTGTATTGCGATTGTTATCGAGTGTGTAATTGCTATTGAGTGTGGTTAATACGTGTACTAAATAAGAGTGAAATGTTATTATGTTATATGTATTGGCATGTTATATTGATTGTATTTGTGAATTCGATAATAAGCCAATTGTACTGTTTACTCCCCATTGAGCCATTGCTCAGCACGAGTGTTTTTCCGTGTAGGTACTCATGTGTGAGAAAGTGCTTTTGCTAAAGTCAACATCTGCAGGCCACTAGAAGGGTAGCGAGTGAAGGAATAATTCTGGTAATGTATTATTTATTCGTAAATGTATAATGTGTAAAAGATTTGAAACATATGTATTGAATTAAGTTGTAATTATACTTTAAATATATTATATGTATTAAATGTTGTGTATATATGTATTTTTGTGGAAGTAATTTAATAGAATAATAAGTATATAAAATGGTAATAAGAGCGGGCATTACAACAAAAGTGTAAGAGATTATAGAGAAACAAGTCATCACCGTAGCGAAAGCTATGGAAGACAACTTGGATGATGAGACTGCTGCCTTAGATCGACTTGATATCGATGATTTGGATGTGCTTAAGGAAAGGAGATTGTAGCAAATAAAGAAAATGGCAAAGAAATGCAGCCTTTAGATCTCCCTCAGTCATGATGAGTACTTTGAGATTTTCTCTGAGAGATTTCTTCTCCGTCGTCAAAGCTAGCGATTGCATCGTTTGCCATTTCTATCACAAGAATTGGCCCTGTAAGTTGTTTATTCATAAAGATCAATCGCTAATATTCAATGGGTTACACCTTTTACCCAACTCGGGTTTAAAATTCAACTTCTCACTTAATCAATATTAGTTTAAGGAAGCACCCTACTTCCTTAAAAAGGCGGCACCATTTTGGTACAATTGCATAGACAAAGGAGCAGATAGAGCTTACCTCCATCCATATGTCTTCTTAATCAATTTCTTCACAAGGGTTCTCTACTACACCTCTCAACTATAGAAGCATCTTAGTGATAAATGTCACCCATATCATAAATTAGTACAGGATTGGAACATCTCTTCCATGGAAAAAGAGGGACTTGAAGGTTTCCAAATTTTAGTTGCAAGACACTAGAAAATATCTTACATGAGTAATGGTAGGGAAGGCATCTCCACTGGAGAAGTGCTTTGTGCACGATGAAGGCAATAACAGCTATTAATCTTATGCGAGATTTGATCTGTGAGTGCATCTTCTCATTTATGCAAATACTACAATTTAAAGATTATTAATTGGTAATACCCTATCAACATATACCATTTGAGCCAAAATCTTGGATTCACTTAGGTAAGCATGTTTACATGCCACTTGATTGTGCTCTTCAAATATTCACTGCAACTATCTTGATTTTTTCTATTCTTCAATTTGTCTTTGACCGATGTCTAACAAGTGTACTAGATCGGCTAGTAATATAGGGAAATAAGATTATGACCCAAAATATCGAACCCAAGGGAAACATGTGCTTGTATGTGCTATTTTAATTTCAAAACCAATTTTGTGTGTAAAGAGAGAAGAGAAATCCCAAAGTTGTGATGATTTGAAAACAAGAATTTAAAACTAAGTTAAAACAATTGAAAAAACTAAAGTAAGTAAGAGATCTTTTGAAAGCAAGTAAATTGAATAAGTTAAAAATCAATAATAAAGACAACTTTCACTAAAGGACTATCCACCTTAACTAATATTGCTATGACTTAATTAAAAGAAAACATACAAGTGATTATGGAGAATTCAGTTTAATAAATCCAGACAACTTTATTCAAGATTATCATTCCAAGCATTAAAACTCTCTTATTCAGAACAATTCAATACTTAGCATAAGGAACTGAATTAAGTCTCCTAGATGTCTATTAAAGCCTTTCTCAAAAGATTTAACTTTCACCTATTCTTGGTTATGCTTTTCTTAATCTTAACTTACTCAAATTAACACACAATTATAGCTTATTCAGATTATAATCATGCATTAATCCAACTAAATTAACCTAAGAGCATGCAAGTTATTTATCAACTTAAACCAATTAATTAACCAATTCTTAATCAAGTTAATAATCAACTTAAAATTGAGAAAAGACAAGACTATGTTTAAAAACCAAGAAATAATCAACTTGTATTAAAATTGAAGAACAAACTCAAGTCATAACAATACAAGTCAAGGATTCAAGTATCCTTTAGCAAAAGTAAAGAAAACTACTCAAAAGACATTCTTTAAAACTAAAAACAATGTTTTGAAAAGACTGTAAAAACAAAGAATGTAAACAACTAAGAAAACAAGCTTAATTCTAAGGTTTAATTCTAAAGCTTGATGATGAAGATTGATCATGATCTTCTGTGTTTTTGGACTGCTATTTATAGGCAAGAGTTGTAGTAGAATCCATGTTAAACTCTAGTCCCAAAATAGGAATCAAAGTCTGCTAAACAGGAAGTTCGTAAATCCTTCGCGACATGGGAGAGTTGGATCACGTGGCCACGCCTCACTATGCCTTCTTCTTCATGTGGGCACGTCCCATTTTCCTTTTCTTCCACACGTGGCCACGTGTGGTCCTTTATTGGGAATCCACGTGGTCACGTGGTCTTCATAGTTGCCTTTGTTTTCACTTTCACATGGCCACGACTTCAACAAGCTTTGCTCTTCAATTTTCTTCACATGGCCACGTTTCTCATGCTTTTCTTCTTCACGTGGCCACGTGATGAATCCTTTAATGAACTCATGTGGTCACGGGTCAAGGCTCTGGACTAGACGTCAACTTGTCTTGCATTAATTCTTCATATTTGCACTTTTGGCCCTAAACTTTGCCCTTTTTACACTTTAAGCCTTTTTATGTCAAATTAAATCTGAAAATCAAACAAAACACAGAATTAACCTCAAAAACATAAATATTAATAAATTAACTCTAAATTAACCTAAATCAAACCAAAACAACTAAATAACTTAACTAAAAACATATCAAAAACCATATATATTTCACACTTATCAAATACCCCACACTTAAACCTTGCTTGCCCTCAAGAAAATTAGAACAAACCCTCCTTCAAAACCATCAAACTTGTATAAAGATATGCAATTTTAAAACCAAACTTAGCATTTTAACAAGAGCACTCAACATAACTTTAAATAGATTAACTTCAACAAGAGAATATAAACCAATTTCCTTGAGTGTGTGCAGGACCAAATCATTTTAAACAATTTTGAAAATCAAAACATCAATGCAACTAGGTAATGAAGTATAAAATATATGAATGCATAAGCATACAATCGGTTTCGTGCTTGAAACTCTAGAAACACAATAGGCCTCTCCTTTAGCACCGAAACCCGTAGGTCATCTCCGCTAAACAACTCAAAACAAGCTTAAAATCACATAGGTCTTACAAAGGGTGTAATAGGGCTAAGGGTATGTTTATCAAAGAATGGATAAAAGATAATCAAAATGAATATAGCCACTCTAAGACCAAATAGATTACAAACACCCCAATAACTTAAGCAATACAAATTTTTCTCATCCTTGCCTTGATTCCAAACTTTCTTTATGCTCTTTCACCAAGAAGTCAATATTTTTCCATTTTTCCTTTCCTTGTACTACCCCACACTTATATTTTTTTATATTTGCTAGTTCCCTTTTTTTTTCTTGCTTTTGTAATTTTTTCTTTCTCTTTTTTTATTGAACTAGCCTTTATAAGCTAACCTCAAGGTAATACAAGGTATATTTTCAATTGACTTCATCAATAACTTTGTTAAGATTTTCTTACTACACCCAAATGAGAATTTACTCTTTCACTCATCCCTTTAATCCTAAAGTGGCTAACTCCATAGGTGAGATAAAAGCTTTTTAGGTTATATGGTTAAACTTTAGGTATAACAAGAAAATATTAATGGTACGCATTAAGCATACCCTTATAAGCTCAAAATGGTTAATCAAAGGATAAATTCATCAAGATAGGACATAAGTCTTTTTTTTTAAAAAAATATTTATCAAGAAAATTGTTGCCTAGATTATTTTCTAAGATGCTTGAGTTGTTTATATGCTTTAAAGGGTGATGAGGAAGGTTCTAGTGTTCTAAATTTTCTTACTTCACTACTTTATTGCATTGATTTTTTCTAAGTTAAAAACTGGTCTAAGTGCTTTTAAGAATTTGGAAACTAACAAATATTTATCAAGTTGAAGATTAATCCATCCAAAGGCATATTAAACAACATAAATGTTTTCTTGCTAAGCAAAGGTCTAAAACATGCATATTCTATATCCAAGTTTAAAGTGTTCAAGTTTTGAAGATAACTAGGGCAAACTAAGTTTTCATGCAAATTAAATGAAAAGGTGAACTACATAAGTTTTTAATATGTTTTACAAACTCAAATAAAACATAAACATAATAAAAGAAAACAAAACACAAAATAACAAAATTTTGATTCATGAAAAAGAAAAATAAAGTTGAAGAAAAACTTCCTGAAAGGAGGCTACCCCCTCCTTAAAACATTGCTGTCCTCAGCAAATGATGATCTATTACGGTGGCGGTGGTGGTGGAGGAAACTGCTGCCAAAAGTGATGAATAAAATGCTCAACTCTTCGATTTCCTTCCATGACCGTATCACGAAGTATATCTAATCTCCCTTGCATCTGATCAAGCCTCATTTGTTGAGCATCCATCCGACCAGTCAATTGATTAAATGGTGCTTCCCATTCTGGTGTTGTGGGTTCATTTATGGGAGACGGGACTGCTGTGGCAACATGCTCTTCTTCTGGCTCATTTGGCTGCTCTTCTTGCTCCGCAATCCTAATATGATTCTCTCTTAAATACTCCTCTCGTGTTGCCCAATGTCCTCGGGGCTTAGGTATCAGAATCTTTATCCTTTTCAACATTCTATTATCAATGCAAGGCAAATCTCCTGGAAGTGGCTCGCCAATAACCTGATGATTAACTGCACCTGCCAAAACTTGCATTGTCCTCCAACCCAAGGCTCATTCAATTCAAGATCTTTAATTCTCTCCCAATTCTCCGCAGGTGAAGCATCTTCCAATTTCCAGGGAGCAGTTGGCATAAAACCTAAAATTTTAGAAAACTGAGTGAAAGTTAGAGAATAACCTTTCTTACCGAGTTTAAAGCCCACTGTTCCATTCGCAGCATCTCGCCTGAAATAACATTCAAAGGAATAAATAAAATCTCTAGCCATATCCGGGTACACCTTTGGTTTCTTTTTTATGAATTCCCCCCAGCCAATATTTTGAATCAACGGTTCGATCTCATAATCCCATAAATTTCCTGCTGGGATATTGAGGAACAAATGGCTTAAGTAAGTTGGCTGGACATAGGTGCAATTGCTAAAGTAGTCAAACTTATTGATTTTTGCCCTGTCCACATATGACGGAATGCGTACACCGGATGAACTAGCGACATCAGGGTATTTAGTCCTTCGAGGTGCCACTGCAACCAAAGAAAAACACAATGTAAATATCAATTCTTAACCCAAAATAGATTGATTATGAGTGCATGAACATGTATAAAGTGAAATAATGCACAATTTGGATGAAATGCTAAGTTAAAAGCAAATGTGATTATCGGTAAAAGATGTATGCAAAATATGAGCACAAAGAATGTGTGAATAAGATCATAAACAACTCTTTCACAAGGTATATGCCATGCATCAACGCCAACTAAAAACATGCCAATTAAAGATTGGAAGTTAAAAGTTTTTATGTAAAGAAAAACTCATTGAGGCATTTCATCGAACCCATTGTGAGCATAAGTTTGAGCATAAATTTAAGAAGCATAACAAAGAGTGTTCACCACCCAATTTCATACCAAGCATCTATTATATGCACATATTAATCATAAACATCCAAAGAAACGAAAAGAATGAACATGCAAACAATCTGTGAAGTGCAAATTAACCTAAAAACTAAGCTTTTATTGAACAAATATACACAAAACACAACCATTGATGCCAAACAAATGATAATTAAGTAGTAGAGGAAGTAAATACTTTACTTGGAAATGAGAAATTCACCAAAAATGTAGCACAAGGTGGAGATAATGTGTGAGATCTAGAAAAACCTAAAATAGTGAAGAAAATGTGGAGAAGGAAGAAATTATGGGTAAGAGAGAGAGAAAAATGAAAGAGGAAACAAATGGAGATGGTGATGATTGGTGATGAGTAAAAATCCCATGGTCACGGGTTAAATTGTGGTGGTGAGGCGTGGGCACGGAGAGAGTAAAATGAAATGAAAATGAAGAAGAAGTGAAGAAATCGTGAAGTTTTATAAAGGAGGGGAACTTTGGACGTGGCCACATGAATTTCAGTGAAGACATACACGTGGTCACGTGTGAGAACACAAAATTGGACAGTGGATTTAGACGTGGCCACGTGAAATTCCATAAAGAAAAACCCGTGGTCACGTGTGTGCAAGTGAAGTGGGATAAGTGAGTTATGCGTGGCCACGTGAGGTTCAATGAAGAACTACACGTGGTCATGTGTAAAGATGCAAAATGATATAGAGGACTTGGGCGTGGTCACGTGTAATTCTTCATGGAATTTCACGTAGGCATGTGTAATTTCGGGAACCAGCATTTTAGCGACCCGTGGCCACGTAATGGCAAAGGGAAAGCCACACGTGGTCACGTTTTTTCAATGATTTCTGCCTTTCTTCTTTAACATACACCCATATAATTGATCTTCTTTAAATGCATTTTTTCATGAAAACATAAAAAAAAAAAATTTTTTCAGGAAAATCATGTCTCCATTTTGAAACCTTGATTTTCTTACTCTTTTCATGAATCAAAACACTTAAACACACAAACATGCATAAATCAAAACACTTAAACACATAAACATGCATAAATCAAAACACTTAAACACATAAACATGCAGAAAACACAAATTTTGACTGAAAATATAAAAGAGATAGAAAGGTAGAGTTCTGAGTTTTTGGAGTCTCCAGCTAGACTCTTCAAACCGATTTTTAAGTATCTTTAAGAACCATGGTTGCTTCAGCAACCTCTTGCTGTCCGATTTGGTATGGATTAAGCCGCTTTGATTTCAGCTTTCGTTTGATCTTTTCTTTATAAACTGCTGCATTGTCATATAACCATTCTTGAATTTTGTCATGCTCATTGAACCTTCTTTGAGGTTGCACCATCTACTTAAAATTTTCTTCTTTAGGTGTATGATGTGTGCAATCATTGGAGCTAATCCCTATTAAGTCGGACGTTCCCCAATCAATTTCTCCTATGTGTTTCTTGAGGATTTCAATGAGCATCTCTTCTTCCAACCCTGTCAATAAAGATGAACTAATTAATATTTTAGCATTATCATTTTGAAATATATATTTCAAATGAGATGGAAGTAATTTGAGTTTAGAATCTCCCTTAGGGGCTGATGGTTCATCCTCCAATTCATCATGTTCACTGTGCTCTTGTTCCAAAATTTGTATCAACTTCATCTCTTTTGCTTCCAACTCTTCCATTTCCTTGGGATGCATTAAGCAACTTTGAAGCTCATCATCGAGAATGATTTCCTCTTGTTTTGCGTTGACACATTCTTGAATCTCATCAACAAAATAAATGGATTCTTCAAAATCATACGAGGGGTGTTTTAAAATTTTGTTAACATTAAAAACCATTTTCTCCTTGTTAAATCTTAAAGTAACCGTTTGTCCATGAACATCAATTAAAGCTCTTGCTGTGTTCAAGAATGGCCTCCCCACAATTAACGGCACCTTTCTATCCTCTTCCATGTCCATTACCACAAAGTCAACTGGAAATATAAAATTCCCGACTTTAACCAACAAGTCTTCAATGATTCCTTTTGGCCTTTTCACCAATCTATCCGCCAATTGAAGCGTCATTCGGGTTTCCTTAAGATCACCTAAATTCAATTTCCTGCAAATTGAATAAGGCATTAGATTAATACTAGCACCCAAATCACATAAAACATTTCCAACAAAATTTCCACTTAGTTCACAAGGCAATGTAAAACTACCTGGATCTTCCAATTTTCAGGAATTTTATTGGTTAAAATGGCACTACAATTACCGGATAATTGAACCGTTCCTATGCCTTCTAGCTTTTTCTTATTAGTGCACAATTCTTTCATAAATTTAGCATATTTAGGCATGTGTAATAAAGCTTCAGCAAATGGTAAGTTTATATGTAGCTTCTTAAACATGTCCAAAAATCTACTTAATTGTTCATTTTGTTTCTCTTTTCTAGCTAGAATCGGAAATGGCAATTGAGATTCATCAAGAATTGTAGAAATAAGTTTGTCCTTACCTTTACCCTTCTCAATCGTAGGAGGTGCTTTTTCATTATTTTCAGAATTAGAAACACTTACCTTCATTGTCGGTTCCACCTTTTTAGAAGAATCCCTACCAAGTTCAGTCTTCTCTAACTCTTTTCCACTCCTTAAGGTGATTGCTTTGACTTCTTCCTTTGGGTTTCGGTCTACATTAGATGGAAATGTCCCTTGAGCTCGGTTGGATAAAGAACTAGCAAGTTGCCCCATTTGGTTTTCTAGGTTCCTAATGGATGCCTCTTGGTTTCTCATCCAAATATCTTGCGATTTCCATCTAGCATTTTGACTAGCTAAAATGGAGTTTTGGGAAGCCATGAAATTGGCAATCATTTCTTCAATATTGGATTTCTTTTCTTGAGGAGGGGGAGGTTGAGGTTTTTGAAAACCGGGTGGTTGGTGGTGTTGGGTTTCGAAATAGTAAATAAAATATCGCAGCGGAACAATGGAAACCCACCACGGATCCAAGCGATCCAATTGATTCAATAAAAGGAGAAGTGTAACGATTACCAACCTCTTGTAGCGCAGATAAACCGAATTGTAGGTGCGATCTCACGCGAAATGACACCCTCTACCAGTATCCACACGCGAAAGCAACGAACAGAATCGCCCGGGGTGCTAGCTCCCTTCCTGGCGGCTAGGGTTTTTGTTATTCTCTCTCTAGAATCACACAAGAAAACGATTTTCTTTTTGCTTTTCTCTTAAGTGGCGGCTCGGTCCTTTTTGCTTAATTCAGGTTTTATATATACATACCATATATATATATACAACTAACCTAACCCTAATTAAGAGAGAGAAAACGTAGGGCTCGTTTTAAAATAAGAAAAATCTTATTTCTTACCTAAAACGATAATTATAATAATAATAATAATATTTATCTTAAATATTATTATTATCATCATTCCATTTTAAAATAAGAAATACCTTATTTCTTATCTTAAAAAATAATAATAATAATGTAATGATAATATTTATCTTAAATATTATCATTATCATCATTTTTTTTGTTTATTTCGAATTTTAATTTTTCACAAAATAAAATTCGAAATACCCGAATTAACCCTTAGTCTATTCATTACATTCTATGTGTGCGACCCAATAGGTTCATATTATATTGGCAGTGGGTCTCAATCCCATCACGGGCCCACAAGTCATAAGTGGCCTCTAGCAAGACATTATGACTACCCAAATAATATGAATATCGATAATTCGATTTTAACCTAATAGAACATGTTATAATTCCTTTGTCACACGATATCTTGTTTGAACATAAGTCATGGTCCATGTCAAACTTATATAGTCCAAACATATAATTTCCCGATCACTAAGTAGACTGATAATATCAAATGATATTGATCACTCCATCAATTCATTTGAGCACGGCCATGCATTTCTCAGTCCTACTTATCGAGGGGCCCGACAGATATCTCTCTCATAAGAGAGGGACAAATTCCTTCTTGATTATTCACTATCCTCTACATGATTCTCATTATGTCCAATCATAATCTTTATAATTATCCGATTAAAGATAATGTTTGATTGTGTCAAAACATAATGTTCGTCATGTAGGATACTATGATAATCTCAGGTCTAAGGATTAATAACATAACTATTGTGAGATCACTAATGACATTGACCCATGTAGTGTCTCATTGCGGGTCTATCCAGTACTTTGTTCCCTAACAAGTACTTATAAGATTAATTCATATCATCATATATAATCATCCCATGATCATCAATTAAACTTATACTAGTCTTTATTTATCATCAATCATTTAACAATAAATAACTAGGGATAGTCAAAATAACATTAAATTGTTATTTACAAATATTATTATAATGTAACATGCCTACAATACAATAACATAAAGAAAACCCAATTTTATAAAATGAAATTTAACATTACATAAAGGCCCTAATGTTTGGCCTAGGGCACAACCACTAACAGGTGGTATGCTTGTGAAGGATATTGATTTGGGTAATGATGTGGATCTTGGTTTTGGTATGGAAGTTGATTATTGAAAGTTTGATTGGGGTTGAATTAGGGTCTATGATTGGGGTTAGAAGAAGAACCTTGATTACCTTCCCTTCATGAAAAATTTGGATGGCTTCTCCATCCCGCATTGTAAGTATTGCTATATGGATTCAAGGCATTGACTTCTTCTACCATACTCTCAGCATTCTTCATTCCCATAGATCCCGAAATTCCTGCATAAGAATCAACTTCATTAGATAACATAGAGACATTTTTAGCTTTAAGCTCATTTATCTCTTTTGAATATTTCTTTTCCATTAATTCTAATTGTGCTTTCAACATAGCTACTTCATCAATATTATGAACTCCCTGTTTCTTTTGAGTTGCTCTAGAGCTTGCCCATTAAGCATCATTGGTGGCCATCTCATCTAAGAGTAAAAATGCATCTTTGGGAATTTGATTCATGAAGCTTCCATTTGAAGTTGCATCTAATAAAGATCTTGTTGATGGATGAGCACCTGCATAGAAAATATGCATTAGTTGAAAAATAGGAACTTCATGATGAGGGCAACTTTTTAAGAGTCTCCTAAATCTTTCCCAAGCTTCATGGAATGGCTCCTCATAAAACTGCTGGAAATCACTAATTTGTTTCCTAATGAGGGTGGTCTTAGTAGGTGGGAAGAATTTGCACAGAAATTTCTCTTGCATTTGTTGCCAAGAATTGATGGATTGATTTGATAGCATTTGTAGCCAATCCCTAGCTTTTCCTATGAGGGTGAATGGGAAGAGTTTCAACCTAATTGCATCAGTCGATACATTAGGAATTTGTACAGTATCACTCACTTCTAAGAACATATCTAAGTGTTGTGCAGGATCCTCTATGTCCGAACCCGAAAATTGGTTTTTTTGTACCATAGTTATGGTAGCGGGTTTAATCTCAAAGGGTTGGTGGTGAGGAATCCTAATAGTTCTATGCTCTTCATTCCACCTAGGGATAGCATAATCCCTAATGGTTCTAGGTCTATACCCATTCTCGGGAGCTTGGGGGGGTATATGTTGCTCTTCGATCCTAGGTGGTGGATCATTCATAGGTTGCTCAATTTCTGGATCGTTCATATTGCCTCTTAATCTTCTAATCCTATGGAATGTCCTCTCAATTTCAGGGTCTAATGGTAAGATGGGGTTGTCTCTCACTATAAACCACTTGTCACTTAAAAAAGAAAAACAGAAATTAGATGGAGAAGAGAAGAAAACAAAAATCAGTTTAAAATCAAAATAAATAAACAAACGCCAATGTATCCCCGGCAACGGCGCCAAAAACATGACCGGTGTCTAGCAAGTGTACTAAATCGGTTAGTAATATAGGAAAATAAGATTATGACCCAAAATATCGAACCCAAAGGAAACTTGTGCTTGTATGTGCTATTTCAATTTCAAAACAAATTTTGTGTGTAAAGAGAGAAGAGAAATCCCAAAGTTGTGATGATTTGAAAACAAGAATTTAAAACTAAGTTAAAACAATTGAAAAAACTAAAGTAAGTAAGAGATCTTTTGAAAGCAAGTAAATTGAATAAGTTAAAAATCAATGATAAAGACAACTTTCACTAAAGGACTATCCACCTTAACTAATATTGCTATGACTTAATTAAAAGAAAACATACAAGTGATTATGGAGAATTCAGTTTAATAAACCCAGACAACTTTATTCAAAATTATCATTCCAAGTATTAAAACTCTCGTATTCAGAACAATTCAATACTTAGCATAAGGAATTGAATTAAGTCTCCTAGATGTCTATTAAAGCCTTTCTCAAAAGATTTAACTTTCACCTATTCTTGGTTGCACTTTTCTTAATCTTAACTTACTCACACACAATTATAGCTTATTCAGATTATAATCATGCATTAATCCAACTAAATTAACCTAAGAGCATGCAAGTTATTTATCAACTTAAACCAATTAATTAACAAATTCTTAATCAAGTTAATAATCAACTTAAAATTGAGAAAAGACAAGACTATGTTTAAGAACCAAGAAATAATCAACTTGTATTAAAATTGAAGAACAAACTCAAGTCATAACAATACAAGTCAAGGATTCAAGTATCCTTTAGCAAAAGTAAAGAAAACTACTCACAAGACATTCTTTAAAACTAAAAACAATGTTTTGAAAAGACTGTAAAAACAAAGAATGTAAACAACTAAGAAAACAAGCTTAATTCTAAGGTTTAATTCTAAAGCTTGATGATGAAGATTGATCATGATCTTCTGTGTTTTTGGACTACTATTTATAGGCAAGAGTTGTAGTAGAATCCATGTTAAACTCTAGTCCCAAAATAGGAATCAAAGTCTGCTAAACAGGAAGTTCGTAAATCCTTCGCGACATGGGAGAGTTGGATCACGTGGCCACACCTCACTATGCCTTCTTCTTCACGTGGGCACGTCCCATTTTCCTCTTCTTCCACACGTGGCCACGTGTGGTCCTTCATTGGGAATCCACGTGGTCACGTGGTCTTCATAGTTGCCTTTGTTTTCACTTTCACATGGCCACGGCTTCAACAAGCTTTGCTCTTCAATTTTCTTCACATGGCCACGTTTCTCATGCTTTTCTTCTTCACGTGGCCACGTGATGAATCCTTCAATGAACTCACGTGGTCACGGGTCAAGGCTCTGGACTAGACGTCAACTTGTCTTGCATTAATTCTTCATATTTGCACTTTTGGCCTTAAACTTTGCCCTTTTTACACTTTAAGCCTTTTCATGTCAAATTAAACCTAAAAATCAAACAAAACATAAAATTAACCTAAAAAACATAAATATTAATAAATTAACTCTAAATTAACCTAAATCAAACCAAAACAACTAAATAACTTAATTAAAAACATATCAAAAACCATATATATTTCACACTTATCAGTCTTTATTTAACTAAACAATTTATCAAACAAGACAGGTGGATTTTGAATGTCTAGTAGCTATTTTTAAATAATAGCTTAAATATAGTATAAATATGAATAGTAATGATTGAGGCAATTCTCAGCCTAGACTCGAAAACAAGTGTGCTTCAAGTTTATTACAACTCTTACATGCCTTTTGATGATAAGGAGCAAAAGCTTATACAGCTGATTAATTGCCTTGCACAAGTGTTTTTACTCAATGAATTCGCATTTTTATGCTATGCATATGCTAACTTGTCCGCCCATAAGGTAGATTTCAAATTAAAACTTTTTACAGATTTAAAAATTAGCTATCATTAGTTAAAATAAGCCGAGTTCTCACTCAGCTCAGTTTCAGGGGGAGAAGCAAAGCATGCAGTTTTAAGCTTAAAAATGATTAAGTATTTTCACCTTCTTCTATATTTTTCAAGTATAGTGCATTAATTATGCTCAGTTTTTTCAACCAAAAATTCTAAGTTATGCAACCAAAACTTTACAATAGGTTAAGTAAACTCTATAATATTTTACGACTTGTTATGTCACACTCTTGGAACATTTACAATTTGAAGAAGTACCATCAGTAACCCTAGTTAAACATGCATGTTCACCATGAGCAGGGGTGAAAAGCTCACTAGGCATGTTTACCATGAGTACTTCATCAAAAGCTTGCTAAGCATGTTCGCCACAAGCACTTTATCTAAGCTCATAGGCATGTTCGCCACGAGCACTTCAATTAAGCTCCTAAGTAGTCTTGCCATGAGCTCCTTCATTAATTAATAACCCTACTTAAACAGGCATGTTCACCACGAGCAGGGGTTAACAGCTTATAGACATTTTTGCCACGAGCTCACAAGCATGTTCGCCATGAGCTCCTTTCTTAGCTCACAAGGCACTCTCACCACGAGCTCCATTTTTAGCTCAAATCGACATATCACCACGAGCACAATCTCACTAGCTTAAATTAGCACATCACCACAAGCACATTATAATTTTAAACTTAAACTCGACAATTTTTTCATGAGCTATGAAGACTTATTCGCTCGCCACGACTATACGCGCCAAAGAGTAACCCCCAAAAAATGCTACCTCAAATGTTGTTGACATAAATGTCACACACTGAGGGGGGGGGACTTATGATAACAAAGGAAATTTAGTTTAATATAAAACTCTCGGGCATTCAGAGTCCTAAGGGTATGCAAATTCCTATCCTATAAATATCTAAATCGTTTATTTACTTAGAGATGATTTTTTATTTTTTTATGGGATTATCCCTATTTTTCATGATTTCTCGATGATTTTTTTAATAAAAAATACTGACTTGACCGTTGGAATATTCATAAATCTCCACAGGCCCTTTTCCCTTTTTTTGCAACTATCAGGCTCGGATCAAAGTTTTTTCCGAAAATGTTATCAATATAAATAAATTAAAAGAAAATAATAATAAAAAAATACATGAATGCAATTTGATAAAAAAAATGAATGCATAGGAATATTAAGAAAAAGGATAATTATGCAAATATCAATCCAAATTAATTTTCACAACTTATTTTGTAAATTGTTGTTCTCCATATATTGCTTTTCCGTGCAACTTTTCTTCTTTCCCATTTAGTTGATATCAATAATTAATAATATATATTTTATGGGTTTCGAAGCCACAAAAAATAAATCATACATTTTTCTAAGCAAATAAATTGTAAATAGAGCAAGAAAGTGTCAAATCCATAGAAACTAATACTAATTTAATTCTAAACAATAAGAATTTTAACAAATAAAAAATAAAGGGGGAGTTTTTATATCCTAAGAATTAAAATTAATGACTTAAATCAACTAACTAAAATTGTAGAAAAATTAATTAAAATAAAATTCAATGGGTGAAAAATTTTAGTTAAAGATATACGCAGCACAAGATTCAATTAACTAATCACAAATGAAAAAATAATCCTAAAATCATAAAATGGACTGGTTATAGTCGTCGGCTTTGCGCTTCTGACTAATCTTTCTGTATTAATGGATTAACCAGGTAAGACTATAATTAAATTCTAATCAATAAACAATCCTTTAACAAGCGAAAAAATTTAATTTATTGATAATATTACTATTTAGAAAGACCCGAACTAAACCAACCAACCTACAAGTGAGATTAATTTAGACTAAATCATGCATTTACTTAATATAAAAATCATTCTCAGTGATGTTATACTAATTGCTACTTATTATTGATTTTACCAAATAATTACGGATTTGATAATCTCAATTAGCTATATATTATTTAGTTGAATGTGCAATGAACTCCTTTTGCACACATAACAAATAACAATCAAGATATGATTTTCCTAAATCACAGGAAATAACATGAACATTGTAAGAAATTAAAATAAAAATTAAAGCAGAAGGGTTTCACAGTATGAAATATTTTGGCTTTGAATTAATCTTTAACTGAAATAAAATATTTAGCCACACATGGCCATGGAGAAATTCACAAGATAAAATTAAAGACTAAGCTAAGATCCTTGTTACAGACCTGAAGAAAAACGCAGGGAAAAGAAAAAAAAGGCTTGAAATCAATCTTTCTCACCTATTAAAATTTCTCCAAAATAGGAAAAGTAATTGAATGCTAATCAAACTTGGAAATTAAATTAAAAATATTCATTGTAATTTAAATGTCTTAAAAGTATTGTCTTTTATCTCCTGAAATAAAATATAATCATCCCTAAAAATAAATTGGAGTAGAGGTGGCGATTAGGGCAACTCATGCACAAATCAATCTTTCTGAAGTATTCTGTACTGATCGACATTCCCTTAGCCTTGGGCAAGGCCAAGGCTTGCCTTTGCCTTCTAGCCTTAGGCAACATTAACAGTCAGCTTTGTTCAAAATGTGCTCTTTGCACCAAAATTGCTTCATAAGTCTAGTGCTAATCTAGATCAGCTCTAATCAGCCATAAAAATATATCTTCACACAAATTTGATCCTACAATGAGTAAAATCAAGAAACAAGTAAAAAGTCCCTAAATATGATTGAAAAGAATGCAATATATTAAGCAAAAATTAGTTAAAATATGTAATTTTGGTGACTTAACAATATTAATAATCTTTAATCTTTAATAGATTCTTACTAATGTTATTTTTACTAATTAAATACAAATATGGGGATATTTTAGTAAAAAAAATTTTCATCCACTTTGTACTTTACATATATAGGTAAGTTTTCCCTTTTCATGTTATTTGAAGAAGAAAGAAAATAAGACAATAACCCACTAGGTAGGAATCATCCTAGTAAATATGCTACCTATGGCATCACTTGATAAAATGTCATGAAGACTAACTGCTTGGGAAGAGTGCCAAATAAAATGAGTATCTTGATTAAATGTCCAGTTGGCAAGGAAGTCGATGACAACATTGGCTTGTTTGAACACATGATGAATCTCAACATTCTACTCACAATGTATAAGTTCTTGAATACGCAAAATAATAACATTGTGAGCAGGATCGATATTACAATTGCCTGAAATAGCCATAGCCACACTTTTATTATCGATCTACAGTATTATTTTTCTCTACCCCTTTTTTAGGCTTCTTAAAAACCCAAATGAATGCCTAAATTTCAGCAAAAAATGCATTGGTACCACCAACAAAGGCTAAATATCCACCTAACCATATACCCAACCAATATCTAAAAATATCCCCCTGATGCTTTGAGAACAGACCTATGAAAACAACCATCAGTGTTAAGCACTCCTTAGTCCGAGAGAGCCAAATTCCAGTCCACAAGAAACCTTCTTTCTACCAGTGGAATTCTTATTAAAGTCAACCAATGATTCTTTGGCTGCCATAAATGCAACGGCAAAAGAGAAGATAAGATTTTTTTTTATACTCTAAGAGATAGTTTTATTATTAAAACTTTTATCTTTTCTCTATTTCCATAAAAGCCAACAAACATGCCCAAAAAGAAAATACCAATTCATAGACCTAATCTCTATCTTAGACTTTAAGTTATCCTTCACTCACTTCTTTAAATGAGAACAGAAAAAGTTCTGGGCTAATGTGTTAAACAAGATAGAAGTCCAAAACATCCTAAATGCATAGCAATCCCTAGCCATATGAATAATGGTTTTTGGTTCCATATTGTACAGTGGACATAACTCTATATAAGAAAGGTGGCGTATTGTTCTCTAAACATTGGTTAATAAATGATTATGCATCATTAACTAGAGGAACACCTTGATTTGTTGAGGGCTCTGCCAATTCTAACATAAATTGTAGCTATAATTGTTAGCATCAGTAGCATAAGTAAGCATACTATAGGCAGAATATACTAAGAAGGACCCAGAAGAGGATGGAAGCCAAATTAAATTATTTGCCCCTAAGGCATTATCAGGTGGTAGTGAACAACCAATCAAGGAAACTACCTTTATACTTAGAAAATGAGCAAAGATATTCCACCTCTATCCAGAGTTTAAATCTAAACATATCTTTGACTGTGAAATGCGAAATGAAATGCCAAGAGTTAGGGATCCTAATATCCAATGGAATATAAAGGTAAAGGGGACCAACCTCAGCCCAATGATCAAACCTAAGAGAAACTAAACTTCCATTGTTAATAAACCAACACACATTAATGTGAAAGTGAGGCCAAAGACGTACCAAGCCATGCCAAATAGTAGAAGCTGGAGAGTGAGGGAGATCTTATGGCAGCCCATTTCTAGGTAGATTATATTTTGCTTTAAACAGTCTCACCCAAAGTGCATGACTATTTATAGAAAGGCATCGAATAAGTTTAAGAATAAAGGCATCATTGCAAGCCTTTAAGCTCTTTATACCAGCCCCACCAATCTCTTTGGGTCTACGAAGTTACTCCCACAGGATTAAATGGATCTTTTTTATATCTGAAGAAGAATTCCATATGAAATCAAGACAAAACCTTTCAAATTTGTCACAGATAGAGATGGGTAAAACTGAAGCTTGCATCGCATAATCTAGAATAGAGAGGAGAATTGACTTTACCAGGGTGATACAGCCTATACCCTTAAATTTATCAACAAGATAATTGTAAATGCATATTGTAACACCTATACCCGGTCAGTTAGAATACCCGGATACTGGATGCCACAATCGGGTTTAGGCTATTCTAGTTCAATAAAATAAACCTTAATTGGAATACTATTCATTTGTAAAACTTTCGGCAGAGTATCCCCTAAAATTCATTATAACCCCCTGAAGAATTCATCCAAAAACACTTCTATTTAATCTCATCCTACCATCCATTCTCCATTCAAACTCCAAAACACAATTAATGCCCTTCCTCCAATAATTCATAAGCCAATAAAATTAAACCATTCATATTTCTTAATTTACAATATTCTCCTTCTAGATACAATACCGATTGTCCATAACTATTTACATCATATTACATGTCCATAGTTAATTACATGCCCAAAAAGTACCAGAAAATCCATAAAAGAGGTTATGGTGTATCCACCTCAAAATTTTTCTCTGATGCGGTCCAAAATTTGGTGCAGATTCACTTATGGCTTTTCTTCAAAAACTTCTTTAACCTACGTGCGGAAAGAAAACCACGCGCTAAGCATATTGCTTAGAGGTGTTCAAGCAATTCTATTTTTCCACATTTTATGCATATAATAAATTAAGTAAAACACACACACACACACACACACACACACACACACACACACACACACACACACACATATATATATATATATATATATATATACATATACATATTTAAATTTATTAAACAAAGCACATTTTCAGCCGACAAGCATATATAGACGATAAGAAAAACTATGAAAGCAATTTAAACAAACATATAAAAATGGTTATTATTTGATGCTTAAATCAAAGGTTCAACTAAAATTATGATTTGTATTTGCCCCAAGTAAATCCAGCAGAATCGCACCGAGCTGGATAAACGGGATGTAATCGGGGGATTCAGTTCTCAGAACCATCCAATCCCCTTTAACAAATTTTCTTATTCCACATACGAAATTTTTTTTATTAATTATATACATTTCTATATACACACACATATATATATACATGCAGTTGTGGATTCAGCTCTCGGAGCCATCCAATCCATAACTCAATTAAATTACATACACCGAATTCAGCTCTCGGACCCATCCAATCCGATGTTACATATCAAGGTGCCACATTACAATTTCCTTAATTGGCATGCCAATCTATCCAATTTCTCCAATTCTTATCTGGTTTTACTAAGGGCAAATGAGAGATTTTCATAACAAATATACTTATTTAATTTAGATAATTAGATCTTCAAATTTATCCTTTTTTGCTTTTCAAGATATCTTCAATTATCAACTTAATATGCATCACCAACTATGATTCAAGTAGAGCTTTTTTAATTACATTGGCTAACTGAAGTCATATTCAATTTATATTAATCGAAAAACATAATTATTAGTCTTTGAGTTTACAACTAATTCATATGTGTACATATATGTATATATGTACATACCACTTGTCAAGATATAAATTTAATATTTACACCCATATCCATAATTATTCAACTATGATTTAAATATTTTATGTACAATAAACATATTAACTACAATTTTGTATATAATGCATGTTTATTAATTTTTGCTTTAAAAATCACAAGTATAACATATTTCCATTTGATTTTATACTCAATGTATATCATTTTGAAACTAATAAAATTAGTAATAATTAAATCCACAAAAGCTTAAATTCTCTAACATACATAATGCATAATTACAAAGGAAAAATAAATTTGCTTGAACACTTATTTCACCATCAAATTCCTTCTCTTTCCCTATTTTCTCCATCTACACCAATTCCCCTCTCTACAAAAATTTACATTCCACAAGAATTTTCAACAATTCATTTACCAAATCATGATTTATAGCAAATTCCAACAATTATATAACTATAAATTCACTTAATTTCCAACAATTCCATTTTTTCCCAATTAATCAAAACCCTAAATATAAAATACATCATCTCTACGTCATATTTTCACCATAAATCAATAATTAAGAGTGAATACATGCTTACCCAAATAAAGAGAGAGAGAAGCAACACAAAAAGAAGATGGAGTGGAGGAAGAGCCAAACCCACTTTGCTGCCACGCAAGGAAGAAGAGGAAATGAAGAGAAAAAAAAGGAGGACGAGGAAGGGGAGAGAGGCGATGGTGGCTGCTGGCGGCGGTGGTGGTCGGACCGAGCAAAGAAAGGAGAAGAAGAAGAAGAAGAAGAAGAAGAAGAAGAAGAAGAAGAAGAAGAAGAAAGAAAGAAAGAAAGAAAGAAAGAAAGAAAGAAAGAAAGAAAAGGGGGAGGGGCTGTCAGGTTCTAAGGGACCAAGAAAATGAACAAATGTTTCCTTAAAATTAAAAGAAATGGACATGACCAAAACTACATAGTTTTGGTCAAATGTCCATTTTGGTCCCCCAACTATACTCTATTTACAAATCAACCTCAATACTTTTTAATTCTTTTCAATAATACCTAAATTCAATTATAATTTCACCCAAAATTATTTTATACTTATATTTTCGTCAAATTCTTATATAATTCGGGTTAATTTAAAAATTGGGGTGTTACACATATACCCAACGTGCCATGGATAATTAGAGTGCACAAATAGTGCCTAAGATCATTTGTTAAATCGAAACCCAAAGCCTGCTTTAAGGAATTAGCAAGTTCACGATTAACATTCTTTGAAACACAAAATGTTGACTTCTTTTTATTAACTCGTTGACTAGAGTAGACAAAAAAAAATCCTCAATTACACCATTGATAACTTTCATTTGATCAAGAGAAGTTTTGCTAAATAAGATAAGATCATCCACAAAAAAATGTGAGATAAAGGGGGGCTCCCTCTCCCCAAATGGATGGGCTTCCAATTTCCCTCTTATACCGCCTTGTTGATGCCATGAGAAAGTCATTCCATGTATAAGATGAAAATATAAGGGGGAGAAAGGGTCACCTTACTGCACCCTTTGAGATGGAACAAAGTTATTCGCGAGTGTCCCGTTTCAAATAATTCTCGAGCTGTTGTTCTACCAACAAGAAAGAAGCATGGTACATAAATTAGTGAAAAAACCAACATCAATAATAGTGTCAAGGATAAAGTCCCAAAGAAGTCAATCACAAGCTTTTTTTAAGTCAATCTTGATCATAATCCAACCTGTGTCCCTTTTCTTATTACACATAGAATAAGCCACCTCTTGGATAATAAAAATATTATTTATAAATTGATGCCTTAGAATAAAAATCACTTAGTGAGGCCCAACCAAGGAATTTAAGCAAGGTTTAATTCTATTAGTTACCACTTTCATAAACACCTTATAAACAACTGACAAAAAACTGATTGG
This sequence comes from Excoecaria agallocha, assembly GCA_037975025.1. Classification (NCBI taxonomy): domain Eukaryota; kingdom Viridiplantae; phylum Streptophyta; class Magnoliopsida; order Malpighiales; family Euphorbiaceae; genus Excoecaria; species Excoecaria agallocha. Next base: position 38,355,272 of record CM075815.1, on the reverse strand, counting down.
TCAAAAGTTGTGGATAAAGGCCGACATATTTTTCTTTGGGATAAGGCAGATGATAGCTATGCAAATATAAGGGTCTATAGGTTCCCCTTTCAAAGTATTGTCAATAAACTCAAAAATAGAATTCTTAACAATATCCTAATATTTTTGAAAGAGAATGGGGTCGAAACCATTAATACCTGGGGCTTTAAGGGGTTTTATACTAAAAATTGACTCATAAAGTTTATCCATAGCAAGAGGGGCCAAAATAGCATCAACTTGTGAACTATGAAGTAAAGGAAAGTTGTTCTAAATAGGATAAAGAGGAGAAATAATCTAGTCTTTTCTGTATAAAGAGCTAAAGAAATCAACAGCATGAGATTTAAGATAATTTTGATCAAATATCCAAACCCCATTTGAAATCGAAATCAAAGCCCCTAAATAAAACTCTTCTGACATTTGAAATGGACTTTCTTGTGAAAGTAGGAAGTATTCCATCACATGCTAGAAGCCAATCCAATTTTGCCTTTTATTTCCAATAAATTTCTTCCTATAAAAAAGTGTTATGGAGTTCCAATCTCAAATCTTTGCCTAGTTTAACAAGATGATCAAAATGAGAATGCTTCAAAAATTGTTCAATACTTGTCAATTTCGCTAAAAGCTTTTTTTTTTGTGAAATATCATACAGCTAAAGGTGTCTTTGTTCCATTGCCTTGCTTTAGCAACAAAAGTATCAATTGTTTTTGTGAGTCAACCAGCACCACACCAATTGGAAACAATAAAATCCCAAAAATCCTTTTGGAGAGTCCATTCAACATTAAAACAAAAGAGATGTTGGGCCTGATTATGAGAATTATCAAATAATGATTTAAGGATGGGTGAATGATCATAATGTAATATTAGAAGATGAATAACTTTAAAACCAAAAAAAGTTTCCCTCCATAACATATTATAGAGAGCTCAATCCAGTCTTTCACACACCATCCCCCTACGCCAAGTGAATTTAGAACCTGTGAATCCCATATCAAATAAACCACAAGAATTAACAAACTGAGCAAAAAGAGGGCAAAGTTTATTGCCCCTTGAAAAACCACCAGATTTCTCATGAGAAAATAAAAAGCAGTTAAAAAGAACCACCCATAGAGTCGATATACCTTGAGAGAGATGAGTCAACTCATCCAATAAAAATTTCTATCTAACAGAGGAAGGATCACCATACACTGTAGTAAAAAGGAACTAAGACAAATTCCTATGTGTAACTTGAAGGTGAATGAATTGGTAAGCATAACCCTTTATCACAATATTGATATTTTGGTCCCAAAGAATCCAAATACCACCAACAAAGCCCTATGCTTGAACTCTAAAGGAATGAGTAAAGTTTAATATGCTAATTACCTGATCAATAATTACACCACTTTTTCTAGTTTCTAATAAAATCAAGATTGTACATTGGTATAACTGTACCAAACTCTTAATATAAATAGCAAAATCCTTATCACTAGCTCCCTGACAATTCCACAAAAGAATTTGTAAACCTATAAGTAAAAAAGAGGAGAAAGAGAATAAAAAAGCAAACTAGTTTAGAGATGAGTTTTTGAGTTCAACTCCATTGTAAAAACATCTACAGATGTCTTACCAACTGACTCCAGTGGGTGAATGGCAATCTCTCACATTAACTAAGTTAGAAAGGAGGTCTGAAGTGTCATCTAGTTTGATGTTGTTCTCCTTGCTCTTCCTCCTACCTTTTGGGTAGTGATAGTCTTAAATGTTTTTTAGGACTCATTTGTCAGGTGGTCGTCTATTACCAAGTGAAAGTATTTTTTATTTTTTTTATCCTTAGAGAAACATTCTGTCTTTGATGGAGCCAATTGCAAGAGTTTTAGAGCTAGCTGGGTAGGGAACTTTAACTGCTTTATAATCCTTGTGGTCCAGCACATTTGAAATGGCATTCTCTACATTTATATTTTATTCATGGGACTTATAGGATTTATTGTTCAATTTGATGGTAGGTCCCACATGGAGAGGAGCATTTATATTCACATCTTTGTTTTCTTTACCTTTTTGATTTTCAAGTGAAGAAGATTGGAACGGGTTTTCCATGTTTTGTGAAGGATTATCTGATCTTTTATTGAACAACATATTGTCTTTAATAACCAACTTGTTTCTTGCCATGAATTATGTTCTCTATACACTGTCATTAGTCTTAGAGTTATTTGGCAGGGGACCGGGAGAGATTCTATTAAGACCAGAGTTCTGACCTTGTATATTTTTAGTTGAAATTCCAGCAGCAGTTAGCTATTCATCATCATCCATAACACCGTTGAGGACTGTATAGCGGGAACCTGAGTGATGCCTGTTCATATCATTAGAATCCCTATTATGACTTGTATCATTCTCCAAATTCTTCCTTCCCCGTCATTTGATGACCATCCATGGACCAAATTTGGAGCAGGTCTCGAGATTATCCTTATTTTCATTATTACCTTTATCCTTATTTAACATATTGTCATTTGGAAATAATTAGGCTGCACGTGTTGGTTCATTAAGATGTCTCTGTGGGCAGTGATCTTTAAGATGACCATATTGGCCACACATAAAGCAAATCTTACAAAGACCTTCATATTCAACTTTGATGGTTTTGTCTTTTTTGAGAATTTCTTAGAGGTTTAGCAAGGTCTAGTTTAATTGCAATCCTCGCTAATTTTGCACATTTAGAAATAGACATATTATAGTCAATTTTGATCATTTTACCAATACTAGCTCCAATCTATCTAAGCATATGTTTATGTAGTAGTGAAGGGGAAAGCTTGAAAATCTAACCCAAGTAACTACTGAAGTCAAAGAGTCATTATTTGTAAAAAATCTAGGATTCCAATGTAACACCCTCTATACAATTACCGAGTCCATATTATTTTATTAATATTTCTACTACAGTTAATTTATTATTTAATTAAAGAAAATCTGGCAGCATGATGGTTTAATATCCATGCTACTCAAACCTACAATATTCAAATTACACTCCCAAAAAAAATTCATTCCTCCAACTTCCAAACTTTAATCAATCAACACAGCACTTCAATATAATTCATCATGCAATCAAATAAAGATATCACTTTAAGCACACCAACCGTTAAATTTATTACAGTCATAAGTTATTACAGATAAACTTCATAAGATACTTTGAGAATTATGCAAAATTTTACAATCCAAACAGATATCAAAAGTTCTTCTACTTTGTACATGCCACTATTGATCTCCAGTGCTAGCTGGTTACACTTGTCCTTGTGCACAGTCACAGTAAACTACACGCTATGCATTTAAATCAATTAATTCATTATTAATTTAATTAAATTTTCAAATTTCATAAATTTCAAATTTATTCTCCTTATGTTAAAATTTTCTCCTAATTGGCTCAAATATTTTCTTTCATATTTAATTTCATAATTTCTCTAATTTAAATAAAAAAAATTAGTTGTACCCCTGAAATTTGACTTTTTCAATTGTGATCCAATTTTGATTTTTTTCGTTGACTTTTTTCCAGTCAACCAATTTAACTCCAAATTTGACTCAGTTGACTTTCTTTGACTTTTATCCCCTTTTAATTACACAAATTACATTTTAGTTCTTAAAATTCTTTTCTTAAATGGAAAATTACCATTTAGTCCTTGTGACTTTTCTTAATCACTGTTTTGCCCTTTTTTAATCAAATTACCCTTATTGACCATTTTAATTACATTTTTAAGACTGATTGAGCATTTTGCCCTCAGTTAATCGCATAACGATATTTTTGCCTTTATTGAACATATATACCTCATTTTTCATCTTATTTCTTTCTTATTCGCATTTTTAATATTTTGAAAGCTGTAAATGCCCCTTTTCACAGTTTTATGAAAAATTACTATTTTGCTCCTAGTTGTAGATAATAGAAAAATCATAAACTGGATAAGCGAATGAGAACATCTAGTAGGTGGGAGCGACCGTACCACTAAAGTGTGATGCTACTCCCTACTATGTCAGTGTAATGAGCCGGCTAACAGTATATTCTCACTTTTCTAGTACAGTAACAGTAAGTAATAGTAAAACAACAGTACAGTATACAAAACACCGTGGGGTAAGTACTCCTATGGCTAGCCATATTATCCTAGGACCTTAGGTTACCCACTGAACACTAAGGCTATATTTGGTAGACAACATTGTAATGTAATGTAATTAACCATGTAATGAAACCTATGTTTGTTAATAAAACTATCTAATAATGTAATGTAATGTAATGACAATTACGGATGTATTATTTAATACATTTGCTAATTTATTTCTCATTACCCTCATTTAACAATGTATTTTTTATTACAGCCCTCTCTATTTCTATCTCTCTCTCTCTCAAGTTTAAACCTAAACGTCATCTTCCCCCTTTACCTTCATCTCTGTCGCCTCTATCGGTGCCATTCTCCTCCTGTCGATAAATGAATATATCTCACTGAAATTTGCTATGATAATTAGATTATCTTCATAAGCCATATTCGAATCATATATAAAACTGAAAACTAGAGTAAATAAAAAAAGAAAGAGAAACCAAAGGTATTAGAAGAAGCGTTGCTCAGATAGCCAAGGGTTAGTCTTCAACTTCTGAGAAAAAAACTCAGATCAGAATCTCTAGTCCACAAATAATTGCTTCATCCCTGCAATTGCTTCCTTCATGAATCGTTTGTCTCCTCAACATTCAAGGAAAAAAATACCGTTTAATTTGTTTTCGTTATAGAAGGCAAAGGGAGGCAGATCACAAGAAGTCTAAGGACGCATTTCGTATATATAGAAAGAACTAAAATAGTTGTGCAGCGTTTAGGGTTTCATGTCAACAGAATCTGCGGCATTTGATGGTTTGAGCCTCAAAAATTGAAGCCCAGTAAGTCATCAACGGCAGCTTGAAGCCCATTACATAGAGGAAAAGCAAAAAATTCTTGGGCTTTATTCACAAGTGTTCGAAAAAGTTAAAGAAGAAATTACATAAAATACAACTTTTTAAAATATTTTTCCAAAATTACAATCTAATTTTTTTCACCTTTTAAAAAAAATTATGTTATATTAAGTTGGGATTTATTATATTTTTATAATATAATAAATATATAAATATATAAAATAATAATATAAAAAATAATTTGATAATGATAAATATAATTACATTTCAATACATGTATATAATCCAATCAACCATAGGAATGTATTCAGAATTACATTACATTACTAATATAACCAAACATAGTAATGTAATCATAATTACATTACATTACATTATTCAATCCATTATATTATCCAATACATTACATTGCATTACGTCATACCAAACATATCCTAAGGGCATGATAAATCATTACATTTTCATACTTTACATTATTTTTACGTTGTTATGCATAATAGCACATTATGTTAACAGTATCATGGTTCTATTTTTATTCATTCAAGCTCATTACTTATACATTTCACAATTATACACACATTATTACAAAAATGTAATTCAAATACATCATTACGCCCACACTTACCATTCGACCATTTAAGGGCATCATGCTTACACAATGTCTCATCATTCTTTTTTATGCCATACACATTTTTATATCCCTTTTATGACATAATATAGTGAAATATATCAATTTCACATGAATATTTTTAAGTTTTCATAAATTCCATCATTATGTAACTATAGTATAATTAGATAAAATTCTCAAAATTTATTCCAATCAATATAATTACACTCCTCATACCTTAATTTATTTAATTATCATTAAATACTTAATTAAAGGTCAAATTACATTAAGGTGCCCTAAGGTACCATATTCGGCCAACCTAATCCCACTTACTTTTAATTTAATTTCTTTACTCATTTAAGTTTCTAATGACTCAAATTGACATTATATCACATTAATTTAAATTATTTCATCATTTCATGCAATTTAACATAGTTACATAATGTAAAAATCATGGAAAATTCAACTAAATTAGTGAAATTAAATGTAATTTGTATCCACTAACCTCAATTTAGCTTGATTTCCACCTACTTTTTCTTTTCTTTTCCCTTTCCTCTTTGGCTTCTTCCTTCCTCTTTATTTTCTTCTTTTGGCCAAATTTGAAAGGGAGAAAAACACAAGATTAATGTATGTTTTTAAGTAATTTAAAGCCACTACTATAATTCTCTAGCCCAATTCTATATGACTATTCAATTTTCCCTTCAAATTCTACCTAAAACTCATGAAATCACAAAATTTCATTTTAGAGTTCTTACCTTAAATCCCTATTTTTTAGCCTCCTTTTGATAGAAATCCTTTTATAGGTTAAAGAGGATGAATTTATGAGTATTACATTGCAATTAGGGATTATGGTTTAGAGAGAGAAAGCTTGAAATGAAGAAAAAATTAAAGAGAGGGCAATAAGGGAAGGTTCAAATTTTGAAGAAAAAGGGAGAAAATGTGAAAATTTTTGAAAGAATTTTAGATGTTTGTAATCTCTATCTCATGGCATATTTATATGCAAGAGGAATGGCTAAGATTCATTAATTCACTATTGAATTTAAAGGCTTTAATTTTTGCCACTTGTCACCCATACACCTACCTAGACTCATCCTACTGGTCTAGGCTCACTCACACTTGATCATGGCTCCATATTAGTAACCCATGTATCTTCTTATGGTCAAATTCTCGGGTTTGACCCTCCAAATGACCCAGTCTCGATTTTGTACCCTGAAATATAAATTTTCATTTCCAATATCAGATTCTCTTGAAATTTTTTCTTGAGTGTTCCTATATATTCAATAATATGTGGTAAAAATTTTAGCTCATTCTGACGTTGTTTCAGTATACTTCTGTCCCGGTGGCCTGTACAGCCGGTCCAAAGCTTGGAATTTCAAAATTATCAGAATTACTATTTTTTTAGTTTCTAGAGTGTCTTTACATTATTTATATGGTGTATATGAAATATGGGAGCAATCAAAGATCTCTAGGTCACTCAATCGCTCGGTCAAAGTATTGGTCAACCCTAGGTAGACCTGTAAAATTTTCTTTTATTTGCTTATTTGGAGGCCTGTTTGACCTCAGTTTCTCCTCAAATTGTACCACTAGACTCCGCTTAGCCTGTACTTTCATGTCTTAGTCTCAGGTTACACTGCTCTCTGGGTCTCCTATCTCGGGTATTTCGATCCCGATACACTTGCCCTTTATACTTGTTATCTAATTTTCTCATCTTATTCAACTTCGATTTTTTCAAAATTTAATCTAGAGTAATTTTTCATGCTCTACAACTTATTATGCATGATAGATGCAAAATTAGGGGTGTTACTACCAAGGTTGAATCGTAAGTTAATGACCTAACATAGTCTAAAGACCTCAATCTAATACATTGATATAGTCTTCAGTTAGATCAAAGTGAACTAAAAGAAATTGTTATCAAGATTAATTACTTTATAACCTCCCTTTAGGGATTAAAGGGAATTAAATCTGCTGCACAAAATTTTATAGCTAATATTCATTCAGTAAGGCAAACTATAATAGATTTCCTTAAGCTTAGCTAATTGGCATTCAAATCTATCCAAAACATCAAGCTTTAAAAAGACATCTTTAATAGAAATAGAAATTTCCTCATCGTCCTCAAATTCACTGTCAGTGTTTCTATTACTACCAAAAGAGATTTTATCTATGTCATCATCGGAATCAAAGTATGATTTCTCATCAATGGTGCTTGATGTCATGCAATTTAGCATAGCCATTTTGTTTAGTTATGCATCATTTTATGAGATTAATGCATGTGTTTTTGTTATGTTTTTAGGTTACTTTTTATGTCTTCTTTGTTTTGTAGGTTGAATGTGCCTAATTAGATGATTTGAAGCATAAATAAGGGATTTTTATTAAAGAATTCTAGAAAAAGATCTTAAAGAGGTTTTAGAGCATGTGTCGACTTCTTACAAAACGTGCCAACTTGTTATAGGGACTCAGAGTGCTAACTCGAGCCTTGCTAAACCAAGTCATAAAGTAGTTAAAAGTGTGCCAACTCGTTGCAAAGCTTGTATGTGCCGACTCAACCAACTCGACACACTTCATCACTAAAGCTAACTAATGCAACTTTTCATACACCTCTTCAAGATTACACCTCCCTCCAAAAAGGCATCATTTGGGACACTTTTGGGCCTATAAATACATAAAGATAACTACATTTTAGAGATAGAAAAACTACCAAGTAACTTCCAAAACAATTAGAAAAGATTATGAGGAAAAATAATACACCAAGGAAAAGAAGAGATCAAAAGAAGTCATTCCACTTTCAAGTATTTTTCTGAAGAAGCATAGAGGAGTTATCACCATTCTTTCTTATCTTTCTCTTTAAATCATTACTTGATACCATTATCTTATTTGTGTATTTGTTTTGACAATATCTATTTAGGCTAAATTTGATTGTTAGAATTGCAAGTATGAATTGATCTATATTAATACAATTATCTTATTTCATTTATGAATGATTTAAGTTCAGTTGGGTGTTTAACTTGTTATGTATGCTTAATCACCATATATAATGTGTTAATCAATTTTTTCATAATGAGAATTAGGGCATTTTGGTGGAAAGGTAATTGAATTTACTTCAATTTTAGAAATCACTTAGGAGATGAAAATTTCACTTTAAGGGGTTAAAAAATAAGCATAGAACTTCATGGTTTTCATCTATCTCCACAATAACATGAGAGTGCTTGTGGACTCTAGATGAGAATGCCCTTATTTGAAAATGAGAGTTGCATCTAGGAATAGTAGGCCTTATTCTCTAATCATTGCATGTATATGTGTTTTATTGAATCGTTATTTGGTCAATTTATAACTTGTAATTCTAAATCTTATTTGATTGTTTGGTAGTTATAAATTTAGATTAGATTATTAAATTAACTTAGTAAACACTTTAGTATAAACAAATTCACTCAAAGTTATTATTGCCTATCCATCTTAGTATCTACTTGATTAATATAAAATAACTCTTATATATATTGATTCCCAGAGTTTGACATCTTACTCATTCTATCTAAGTCTTAGAGACTAGGGTAATATAATTTACATTGCAACAAGTTTTTGGCGCCATTGCCAGGAAATCAAATAAGTGATTATTTTTATTTACTTAGGGTAGAAAAAGATTGATTTAGGCCTTTTGTTTGATTTTCTTTGTTAGTTTGATTAATTGTTGTAGTTTAGTTTGTTTTGTTTATTTTCTTTTATGGATAGAAGTAATAGTAGAGATAATCTTCTTCCATTTGATCCTAAAATTAATAGAACTTTATGTGTTTTGCGTAGAGATCCAAGACAACAACAAGAAGAGGAAGACCAAAGTTCAAATATTATGGTTGATCAAGATAGGCGTACTTTGGGTAATTTTGTTATGCTCGACATATTGAGGAGTTTTAGAGGAATTGTAGCACCTACCATTGCTAATAATAAGTTTGAAATCAAGTCAAGTATTATCCAGATGGTACAAAATTATTAGTTCGGAGGTTTCCTAGGAGAAAATCCCTATACCCATACATTGGCCTTTCTCAATATGTGTGCAACATTTAAAATAAATAGAGTGACAAATGATGTAATTTAACTTAGACTATTCCTTTTTCAGTCAAGGATAAAGCACAATTATGGCTGGCTAGTTTGCCTTATAAGTCTATCACTACATAGAATCAATTGAAGCAAGCATTCCTTTACAAGTACTTTCTACCCCATAAGACAGCCAAATTAAAAAAAATAAGACTACAACCTTTAGAAAAGATGCAAATGAGACCATTTATATAGTATGGGAGAGATTTAAGGAACTCTAAAGGTAATGTTCTCATCATAGCTTGCTGGATTGGATGATTCCTCAAATTTTTTACAATGGCTAGATGGATGAAAATCAAAATATAGTTAATGTAGCCTCAAGTGGCAAATGGATGGAAAAGACAACAAGAGAAGCAGTCACTTTGCTTGAAGAACTTGCATCATAAGGATATATGAAAGATAAACCAACTATGGCTAAGACAAGAAGAGTCTAGAACCTTGACACAATGAATTTGTTAACAACAAAGGTACATAGATGTACTCACCAACTTGGTAAGTAAATCTCAAGTTAATTCTGTTGATAATTCGAGTATTGCTTTTGAATTGTGTGGAGGATCTCACTCATATGCACAATGCACAATGAGTTCTAGTGAAGAGGTAAATTTTGTCTAAGGAGGTTTTAATAAAAGAGGGGGATTCAATTCTAACTCTTATAACCCTCAATGGAAAAACCACCCTAGATTTTCATGGTCCAATACTTCATCACAACTTAACCCTCTAACTAATGCTATGCCTAAGCCATAAAACCCACCTATAAGGTTTGTCAGAGCTATGCTCGATTTTAGGTTCGCTTTCGGAGGCTCGCTTTTATGTTTTAAGATTGAAAGAGGCTCACTATAACTTATAAATTGGGTACTGATAACTCAATTTCAGTATTTAGTTTTAGTTTAATTTGAGTCTAGTTTCATTGTTCTCTTAGCATCTTTTGCTTTGTTTTTACTACAATTTAATAATTTATCCGATTTTCAGTTAATTCTAGCTTTTGTGTGATTTTCGAGAATTTTTGACAGTTTTTGTGATTTTTAGGTACCTCACGGTTACCAGACAATTCCTAGTAACCGTGACCCATATATCCTATCAGAACGCACCGTTTTGAAGCATGTCACGGTCAGCATGGCAATTGTACTTGATGGGCTGGTAACCGTGACTTATGGAGCTTTTTAGTCCAGAAGCAAGAAGAGAAGCATCTCACGGTTACTAAGGATTTCCTAGTAACCATAAGGCAGACAAATTTTTAGTCCAGAATGAAGATGAGAACTATCTTACGGTTACCAGGAATTTCATGGTAACCATGACCCAATCCTAAATTCAGCTCCGAGCAGTCTCACGGTTACTAAGAATATAGTAGTAACCGTGACCCATTTGAATCAAAAGAGGGTTTTTTATTAGAGGTCACGGTTACCACGAATTTGGTAGTAACCGTGACCCATGCTGACCTTTATAAAGCAGAGTTTTCTGAAAATCGAGGAGAGTAGTTTTGTTTTTTGGTAAAATTTCAGTTTTTAGGGTTTCTTTCTTCTCTCTTTAAGTTCTTAGTTTATTTTACACACAAAAATACATAGAAATACTTGAAAATAGTGGGATTTACACAAAAACACCTAGATTAAACATAGATATAGAGTTTACAAGTATAGATTTACATATTTTGAAGCTCATTTTTCCTGAAAGCTTTGGAGAAAGAGATTGAAGGGCTTGGAGTCAGCTGGGTTTTCTTCACCATGAACTTCAGGGGTTTTTCTATCTTTTTCTCTTTTCATTTGATTATGGATTGTGAGTAGTCTTTTTGTTGCTTGGGGATCTTTGAATCCCCTGCTCATAATGTGAATATTGAACTCAGATTTATTTTTACATGAATGGATAGTCTATTTCACAAGTACTTATTTGTTTATCATTGATTTTTCGATCTATTAAGTTACTTTGTATCTATGGATGAATGGTTTTTATCATATGTCTTGATGGTTATTGAGCCTAATAGATTGGAGTTTATGAATGATTTAGCTCAGTTTTTCTATCATGAATATTGTCTATTTTGGATGGCTCCGGAATGGGACTCTAGATGTGTAGTATTTGTGATTCTAAAACTAGAGTAGGAAGTGAAATAGATGGGTTTTGGGTTGCCTGGCTCCGGAATGGGACGGTAGACCGAACTTAGGATTTTAGACCCGGGTTTAGGCTAGTTGTTGGGCTGGCTCTGGAATGGGACGTTTAGCAACTAGAATAGCTGGCTCCGGAATGGGACGCTTGGGTTAAGATGGGTTATTCCGAGTTCATTCATGTATACTTTTATGTAAAAATTTATTCACATTTGGGTATGGGGTGGATAAGTGAACTCGAGTAACGCTTTACTTCTATAGATATTTACATTTGCTAATTTATCAGAATTTAATACACTGAATTTAAATTTATCTATTTTACATACTTAGGTTTTTAAGTTACATTACATAAATCAACTATTCATACACACAAACAATTGGGAATTCTTTAGCATACAATTAATCCTCACAGGCTACACACATACATTTCCCTTGGGTTCAATATTGAGGGTCCTAACTATACCCCACTTTATTACTTGTCGATCTAGTGCACTTGCTAGGGTCGCAACAGGTACTTCGCAATAAAAAAAAGACCAAGCCCAAATTATTGTTGGTAGTCAACCCATGAAGATATCTACTAATAGGGTCAAAAGAGGTAAGTGTCATGGAGTCGCCACCCAACATAACATTGAGAAATGAATCTCGACCTTTTAATGCCCAAATAGAGATTGATGTTCAGGACATCACTCTTATTGTGCATATTGATTATGTGTTATTTTATAATTGAGTTTTAAGCATTGAACCACTCCCCTCTCTCATATGATGCAAAGTAATAAAATTAAATAAATATCCCAATCAATCAAAAAGCGATAAATAATTAAATCAACTACCTAAACGATTACAGAAGCAAATTGTCCAGGAAAAGAAATAAACTAAGTATCATGCATAAATCGGGGCATTCACTTGGGTTGGGAACATTGGTTCCCTTATGCATATTTTACAAAAACTCATTTTTGTCTTTTGTTTGGTTTTTCAATGGAAAATTGGACATTGGTCCATGTTTGAAAAACTCAAGTTAATTAATAAAAATCATTTTAAGTATCTTTTCCTTTTAAACGTGCATGAAAAATCCCTTTTAGCTACCTATTACATACCCAAAATGAATACATAAAAAATATATCAAATTCAACTAAACACTACAAGAAAATTGCAAATTAGCAACGAAAAATTGACATTTTTCATTGCTAATCAAAAATAGCAACGAAAATTTCGGTTGCTAATTTTAGCAACGGAAATTGAATTCTATTGCTAATTTTAGTAACAAAAATTGAATTTCGTTGCTATTTTTAGCAACGGAATTTGAATTCCGTTGCTATTTTTAGCGAAAATTGATTTTCGTTGCTAAATTCAACAATGCAAGATTCGGTGAATTGGTCAATTTTAGCAATGGAATTTATATTTTCGTTGCTAATTTAGCAACGGAAACCATTTTTCGTTGCTAAATTCATCCATAAATAAAAAAATTAACGACGGTCCTGTCCGTCGCTAATCTGTCGCTAAATTATTGAAGATTATCATGAAAAAGTTCATATTTACGGTATCAGAGAACAATTGTGGCAACCATACAAACCAAACAAAATCAATTTATATATATAAGATCAAGCAAGCTCTTTATCATAAAATTCGTTCGTCATAATATCACATTACACGCTCAACAATTAATATAGAACATAACATATCATTTGGATAATCACACATTTGGAGTTTCCCAAGACAAAAAACCACTAGACAAACCATTACAAAAGCCAATTATTATGCTGGAACCAGAGTAGCACCTGCAAGGGGCAAAAATAAAAAATTACTTAAGCTCGAAGACAGTTTGAGTTCTTAAATTGACAAGACTAACATCGTTGGCCTATCAACGAGTTCATCCACCATAATTCTCTTTCCCCATTGTCCTAAATCCTAAAGGAATGAACGATCTATGGTTATCTGCTATGTCATATAAAGTTTTAATATCGTCCAGCTGTATGTATATTTACATGCTAATGTAGGATGTAAAATTACATAATAGTAAAAATGTTATCCAACACATTCGGTTATGGTTACTATATTTGAACATCAAAAGGAAGCTAAATGATGCATGCATCCAGAACTCAAATTTCTAGCCCATATGCCTATCTACTACAGTGCATACGTAAAACCTATTAACAATATGGGCAAATGCACATACAAGAGTCGTAAGATGCTAACCATTTCTCTCCACCTGCATCTCTTCTTCCTTCTCTTCATCAGCAGTTTTCCAAACGATATCTTTAAGTCCAGCTGACAAGCATCTATAACATATCAGTTCAGAATTATTCTCCAAACTTTGACTAGGACTGAAAAGTCTCATGTTAAAAATGAACAATCTAATAATAATTAATGAAACCAAGAGTCATCAATGCAAAACAATTAATGTATGGGCAAATGACCAATTTCTCAAGACAGACTGCAGCAATGAACCCCACCTTTATTGGTATATGTATAGCATTGTTCCATCCATGCATATGCAGTCTATCTCGTGAATAACATAGATAATTATCTTAGTTCCAAAGTTATGCAGAAAATTTTAAAAAATATTGGCACTTTTCATTGTCATGTTTATTTGTATATCAAACGTTTAAAATGTGAATTATATATATGTTCACACCATCAAAAGCATATATATATATATGAAAATTTGGTTATTTTAATTAGTAAGTGACAATAACAATTATCCAACTTACAACTCATTATTTCATCAAGATTTTAATTATATCTATTGATAATATCTTTATTGAAAATAAAAATTGAGTCGACCACTTGAATTTCTAAAGCCGCAACTAGCAGCCATAGCCAATTTCTTAAACCAATAAAGAATTCTACCTTGGACATACTGACATTTGTAGTTTCTAACTGTACTCTCTCATGACCCAATTAGTTCTTGCTTCATTAACTTGTTTGTGCAAAAGTTAAAATAGTCATACGTGCATGAATGGTTAATAAAGAATTCTACCTTCAGTCAAATTAAAAGCCACATTAAAAAAGAAGTATTAATAAAGCTCACTCATTGGAACAAAGCTCAACGATCTTTATATGCTCATGCCATCCAATCTCTACTATTACGATTTACGACTGCTCAAACGGAACTCGAACAAATAAATGTCCATGTAGGGTAACCACAACTGATGTTTGATGTGGGTCAATCCTTGAGGGTAAACTAACAACCTGGCACAAAAAATTAAAAACAGAAGTATTAATAAAGGGGACTACTTGGCCACCACAAAGAAATTGCAAACTAATCATATCAACTCATTGACCATTCTAACAATAAAACATAGAGACTGTTTTATTTTAACTTATTGCTCCAGGCTCCAAGAACAAAACCTTTTTGAAATGTGTCACACCCCAAAGATTATCTGGACGCTCAAGTTCATCGCTGATCACCAGTCTTCCAGCTGGATCTGATTGAACACGCACCAGTGTAAGCAAAATGAATGTCATATATGCAATTTTCCCCCAACACAAGCATGGGTGCATACTAGGACAGAAAAAGCTTAATGCAAAATCAAAAATTGCTTTAAAGATGAAATCATTTCAATAATAAAATCATATGCTGCATTCTCATGTTTGTATATAGCTAACCAAAAGGCAATCCTTTTTTGTGTCCACCAATTGCAACTTCTATAATCAACTGAAGAAATAATTGATTAAGCACTTAAAAATTGCCTAGGCAATACTTCCTTAATAGTTACTCTAATAAAGTTAGAACTGGTACATGATTTCTTGCTAATTGCAGCAGAATTATTCCCATTAAAGGTAATTGAAATCATATCAGTAAAGGGGAAACGATAGTGTAAAGATCTGAGATACTGACCTCCTCTCGAAGATGTCTTGCTACCAAAGCATATACCTCAAAACAATCTTTCTGTGGACATAATATTTTTCGGTTCAGGTTATAAACAACACAACTAATCTATTGCCTTCTGCACAAACAAGTTAATGAAGCAAGAACTTACAGTCTGACTAGAGGCTCGTTGGAACTTCGCCGGAGACACATCGCTGTTGCCGCTGTGGAGACCAAAACCTCAAGAGTTTGCTGTCGATGACCACGCACCCATCCATCCCGCCGTTTGATTGGAAATCCAGCAAAACAATCGGCGGCTTCTCCTCATCGATCTCCATGCTGCCGGCGAGGAAGGGGCTATGAAGGGTGTCAGATGATTCGTCTCACCGGGGGGGGGGGCCGGTTGGGAGTCCTCTGACGGTGGTCGTCTCACCGTTCGTCGCTGCCAGTCACCGAAAAAAAGAGGAACCGCTTTATAGAGAGAGAGAAAATCGAGCTACCAAAAGCGATCGAACACTCCACGATGGAGCTGGATGCCGGTGAGGGGAAGGCTATGGTACCGCATGAATGAATCGTCGCCGTTGAGAAAGGCCGGCGTGGTGGCTGACTGGCACCTCTTCACCCCTCTCTTTCACCTCCATCTCTCGGTCCCTTCTCTGTTCTATTTTTTTTAATAAATTTGAGGCCCAAAATAACTTATCTAAATGATTCTAAGGTCTCTTGCTATTATTATTATTATTATTATTATTATTATTATTATTATTATTATTATTATTATTATTATTATTATTATTATTAACTATTACTTTAATTATTGTTATAAATTTATTTATTTTAATTGATTGATTTTTTTAATTATAATTACGCGAAATATGCCCAAAATAACTTATTGTTATAAATTTATTTATTTTAATTAATTAATTTATTTATTTATTTATTACCCGAAATATCTAGAGACCTTTTCTTTATTTTTTTTTCTTTTTGTCCTAGATAATTATCTCTTTTATTATTATTATTATTATTATTATTATTATTATTATTATTATTATTATTATTATTATTATTATTATTATTATTAGTAGTAGTAGTAGTAGTAGTAGTAGTAGTTGAATATTCTAAAATTAATAAATTGTGATCCCATCATAAATAAAATTATGACCCTATCAGCTTCTCATTACTTATTTTTTAATTATATTATGACAAATTAATTTGGAGGTATCCTACCTTAAGAAATTTTGAATCCAATTTCATTTCGTGCAAGAAATAATAATTCATATAGTTTCTTTAAATATGAAAATGTCCCCACTTTCATTGAAAATGACATATTATAAGTATATTGGGCCATCCTAATTTTAAACTCTTGATCCTTAAAAATCCTTGAGGTTTTTGAACACTATAGTTACTCTTCTGTAGAAATAAATTTTCAAATTTTAAATACCATTAAATTAAATTAACTTGATTCCATTGAAACATAGCATTAAAAATAAAATTTTCCAATGACCGACTATGAAATGGGAAACACATGAAACAATCAAAAAAATGTATAGTAATCTTGCTTACTATGTGATGATAGATGATAAATGTTTTATTCTTTTATTCATCTTTTTTTTCCCCACTTAGATTATTATGTTTGAATGCATAGACCTAGTTCAGTAATTTAATTAGTTTAGATTTTTTCATTAAAGTTGGATTACTTGAAAATTATTTAATGGTTTAACCACCAATGGATGAAATGCAATGGTGCAGATATTTTGACTTTTAATCGAAATTTTTGGTCAGATTCAAGTTTTGCATATAAAGTATTTTTAAATTATCATTCACCAAAAAGCAATTTGTTTTTTTTTTTAACTTGTCTGATATAAATTTAATTTAACCGGATAAATAAATTTCAGATATTGAATTACTTATACTTTTAATATATAATTTACAGTTATTTATAAGCCTCGAGAGGCTTGAGGCAGAAAAATGTAGAGCCACAGAAAATCGCAGCTTTTATACTTAGGGCTAAGAAAATTGCAGCTATTTTTCCAAATTAGCAACGAAATTAGATTTCCGTTGCTAAAATAGCAACGGAAAATGAATTCCGTTGCTATTTTTCAAATTATCAATGGAAAATGAATTTCGCTGCTATTTTTTGGAACAAAATTTTTTCTCGAATAATCTTAATTTAGCAACGAAAATGGATTCCGTTGCTATTTTTCAAATTAGCAATGGAAAATGAGTTCCATTGCTATTTTTTGGTACAAAATTTTTTTCTCGAATGATCTTAATTTAGCAACGGAAATCATTTTCGTTGTTATTTTCAAATTAGCAACGAAAAATGAATTTCGTTGCTATTTTTTGTGACAAAAATTTTTCTCGAATGATCTTAATTTAGCAACGGAAAATGGATTCCATTGCTATTTTTCAAATTAGCAACGGAAATAATTCCGTTGCTATTATTTATATCTTCTCTAAATTCAACATAAAATAGCAACGGAACATAAATTCCATTGCTATCTTAGCAACGGAATAAAAATTCCGTTGCTATTATTTATACCTTCACTAAATTCGACATAAAATAGCAACAGAATTTAATTTTCGTTGCTATTTTAGCAACAGAATATAAATTTCGTTGCTATTTTAGCAACATAATTAATTTTCGTTGCTAATTTTCATCCCAAATTTTTCCCGCTGTCAAGTGCCGCCATTTTTTGCAACGGAAATTATTTTTCGTTGCTATATTTTGGCGCTAAAATCTCCCTCCTTTTTAGCAACGGAATACAACTATTTTGTATTTCGTTGCTAAATCCCTAAAACTTCAACCAATTTTAGCAACATAATTTATTTTTCGTTGCTAAATAGCAACGAAATTGGTATTCCGTTGCTAAATTAGCAACGAAATGAATTTCGTTGCTATTTGACTATTTTCTTGTAGTGAAATAAGTAAAATAATAATAAAACCAAATGATAAACAAAATAAATGCACATAAAAATCAAATTGGTAGGAGCAGTCAGTAACTAATTGGGGCGTGACTTCCAATGCATGATGGCTCACAAGATCTCCCAAGAGTATATGAGGTTAATTACTCACATAAAGCCACAAAAAAACCAATAAATTAGTATTGTGAGAAAAATCCAAGTAAGGAATAAAGTACAAAAAATATCTTTTAGTTAAACATACATACAAGATTAAAATATGTACAAAAAACAAATTGGCACTTTAGAGATCAATAACATATTATAAAAATTAATAAAGTTACATGAAATATATGAAAATAAGCATAAAAATAAACCACAAACGCCTTTGGATAGGTGACAGATGACCATGGCTAAATGAGGGATAGGACGGAAAGAAATCCCTGCAATGTCCCGTCTATTACATTTACAGAGGGCTGTTCATGGAGGCTTCTTCCCATTTGTCACTTGAAGAATAGAGCATGAAGCTAAAAACACATCTAAAAACACCTAAATTTGCAAATAAAAATAAAAATTTAAACATTAATGCCTAAAGAATGCCAAACTAAAGTTCTAACCCTAAATCAAATATTAGCTACACTAAACCTCATTAAAACATAGAATAATAAAAAAAGCTTTAAATTGTACATCAGTGAAGGAAATCATATCCAAATCATGTCATCATCATGCATATAAATCCAAATTTGCATATCATTCAATTTGAACATATAAATCCACAAATTACAACACATAAACACATTAATTTTAATAAAACAAGCATGATCATGTATGGTTAATTTTAAAAAGGAATCTTATGGTAGATCATTTGTCAAGATTGGATTAAGATGGACTAAAATTGCATGATGATGGCGTGCCTATTAATGAGAGCTTTCATGGTGAATATCTTCTAAGTGTGGTGTCTAAAGAAGTCCTTTGGTTTCCTGATATTGCCAACTACCTAGTAAGTGATATCTTTCTATATGCTTTGGATTATAATCAAAGAAAGAAGTTTTTGCATGATTGTAGTTTCTACTATTGGGAAAAGCCCTTAATTTATAAGAGATGTGTAGATGGTTTAATTAGAAGGTGTATTCCCTAAGGTGAGGTTAAAGACATTTTAAAGCATTGACACTTTATGGAGGTTGGTGGTCTTTTGATATTTCCAAGACAGCTTCTAAGGTAATTTAATCTAGTTTTTGGTGGCCTACTTTATTTAAGGATATTAGGAATTATGTGTTTATATGTGATTGATGCCAAAGAATGGGTAGTATAGCATGAAAGAGAGAGATGCCTTCGAAAGGAGGCTTACAGGCAGAAATCTTTGATGTTTAGGGGATGGATTTCATGTGTCCTTTCCCTAGTTCTTTAGGACATAAATATATTTTGGTCATAGTGGATTACGTATCTAAATGACAATACCTACTCTCACTAATGATGCAAAAGTTGTTAGGAAAATGCTCAAGAAAGTCATATTTCTTAGGTTTGGTACTCCTAGAGCTATTATTAGTGATAGAGGTTCTTATTTTTTTAATAATATGATTAATGGTCTATTGAAGAAGTATGGGATGAAATATAAAGTTGTTACTCCATATCATCCTTAAACTAGTGGACAAGTTGAAGTATGTAATAGAGAGTTGAAATAGACCTTAGAAAAAATAGTTTCCCTTTCATCAAGGAATGATTGGGCATTGAAGTTAGATGATGCCTTATAGGCATATAGGATAGCCTTTAAAACTCCAATAGGTCCTACCCCCTATCAATTGATCTATAGCAAGTCTTGTCACTTTCTTGTAGAACTTGAACATAAGGCCTATTGGGTAATAAGGGCTTTGAATTTTGATATAAAGCAAGTTTATGACTTTGATGTAATTGATATTGAAAATGATATGAGGTTATTTGGTGCTTACAAGTATATACTTAAGAAAGAGTTTCATAGAAGTGATTTGGTGCTTCTATATAACTCAAGATTAAGGTTATTTCCTGGGAAGCTCAAGTCTAGATCGTCTAGTCCTTTTAAAGAGGTTAAAGTTTATGACTTTGGTGTAATTGATATTGAAAATGATATGAGAGAGGTATTTAAGGTCAATGGTAATTGCCTCAAGCAATATTTTGTTGGGGAGTCTATTGGTAAGGTGAATTTGCTTACTCTATCTACACCTAAGGAGCTTATTTCTCAGGTTTCTTTATGCTTTTAGTTTTTCAACAAGTTTTGTTAAGTCTTTTCTTTTTACACATCTTTTATTTTGGGAGTTTTTAGCATGCTTTTTAGGTTTGTTTATTGTTGATTATGTCGTTATTATTTCATTGTTACATATTATTATTTATGACTTAACATTTTTCCTGAGTTTTTGGTTGTTTAATATTTTTGAGTTTTTAGGCAGGTGGGCTGACTTCTTATGCTTGTGCCGACTCATCATAGAGAGTCACAATGCTGACTTGTATAGATCGTGCTGACTCATCATTAAGTGTGCTGAGTCATTTCGAAAGGTTTGCATACCGATTTATAAATGAATGTGCCGATTTATGAAGAGTTGCATCCATGTTGACTCATCATCGCCTATGTGACTTATTACAGAGTGCACGCATGTCGAGTCGTGCCCTACGTGCAATTCATGATGACCCTAAATCCTACCAAATTTTTCTTTATTTCTCATATCTTAAATTCCCCTTTTCAGTTTTTATTTTTGGTATTTAATTTTGTCATTTTTTAAGTTATCTTTTTGAAATTCTTTTGAAAAGGTGTGAGAAGCCCTAAAAGTTATGTCTTTTCCCATATCAAGTCATAACCTTCCCTACTTTTTCTCATCCCTTTTCAAATTTTTCTTTCCCTATAAATACAAGTCTTTATTTCTCTTTATTGTTGCAACCTTTTCTCTTTCCTAATAGAGTTATTTTCCTATAAATATATCTCTTATTTCTTTCTTCTTCCTCACTTTTTCTTAGTTTTTCTCACTTTTTTATAGTTTCTCTCAAAAAAATCCATTAACAAGTTTTTATTTTTTTTTCTTTCTCTCTTTCATATGTCCTATTAGCAAGTTTTTTTCCTCTCTTTTCATTTGAATATTATCATATCCAAGATGCCAAGAACAAAGGGATCTACTTTATTAAGGCCTTAAGAGGAAGCTTTGCAAGAAGAGGACTTCACTTCCATTTACAAGACTCCATTTCCTATCTTTTCTTATGAGGAAGGTGCTAAGTTGATTTCTCTTAAGCCTAGAGAGATTGTGTCTTGTAAGTATATTTTTACTTCCCTCTTAAGGGATATTGGTATGCTTGAACCCTTTACTTATCTTTTGAATTCATGTGCCTTGCTAGATTTGTTTCCATGCATGAGCCCACTTATATTAACTTGGTTATGGAATTTTATACAACATTGGAAGTGAATGAGAATGAATCTAGGGTATTAGAGTTTTATATGCTAGGAGATAAACACACTCTTACCTATTCCTTCATGTATAGAGTTTTTGGTTTCAAAGAGGTGGCAAGTGTAACCCTCCTAAAAATTTTAATGTTAGTGAATTTTAGACATTTTTGACTGATTTGAGAACCCTGTTTCAACCTAAGAAGGGTAAATCAATGTTTATAAAAGATATGAAGTTTTGGCTTTTGCATAAAGTTCTTGCACGTGTGATTTTTCATAAATCAGAGCTCAATAGGATTTTTTTATTAAGAATTTAAGATGTGAAGTGGTTGATGTCTCAATGAGGTTCATTCTTGTACATTCACGTTTATGTTAGAGAGGATTAGTTCCACCACCACCACCTTAAGAGGATGAAAAGAGTGAAGGAGTGGAAAGAAAAAGTGGGGATGAAGAACAAGATTTTAGTATGCCTCAAGAGGGGGAATCTCATGAAGCTTTGGCTATCATCCCATCCCCTTCTTATGGAGATGTAAGTGGGTGAACATATGGTACCTCTCGTGGACAATCTCATGGTTTTCTAGTCGATCCTTAAGGATTTGGGAGCAAGTGCTTGAACCAACAATCCATGCAACATTAATTAAATTATATGAAGACTATGACTTTCTGTCTTACTAGAAGGTAAAGGAGGATGGAGCACAAGGTTGATACATTCATTGCTCTAGTGGGCTATGTGGTAGATTCTCCTCTACCTTCTCCTTTAGATGATTAAGGGAAGTTCTTTTATTCCTTTCCTTTTTACATTTTTGGGTTCACATTGGGGACAATGTGAAGTTCTAAGTGTGGGGGAAGGGATGTTTATGTTTTATGTTTTTATTGCATGTATAGTGTTTTTCTTTTTATTTTACATGTATGTGCTATGTTGTTTTGATGCATATTTATTCATTTATCTTCTTTATCTTTATTATAAGTTTTCTCTAAGTTTGTCTTAATATGATTGAGTGTATAGTAATGCTATGTCAATAACTTGTTCTGATGCTCAATTGGTAGAATCTTAAGTTTCATGTATCACTACAAGAAAATATGGAAATAGCAACAAAAAAATAGCAAAGGAAATGATTTCGTTGCTAAATTAGCAACAAAAAACCAATTTCGTTACTATTTAGCAACGAAAAATAATTTTCGTTGCTAAAATTGGCTAAACTTTGTAGATTTAGCAACGAAAAAATATTTGGTTATCTTCCGTTGCTAAAAGTGGAGGGAATTTTTGGCGCCAAATTTTAGCAACAGGAGATAACAACTAATTTTCGTTGCTAATTTCCATTGTTAAATTATAATTTTCTTGTAGTGTAGTATAGTTTGTAAGTTTTTCTTACTATCTCTTGTTGTTATTTTCAAATTCTATAGGATGTTTAGTCAATTTTCTAACTATACTTAAGATTAGGATGGCATGATTCAAGTTTAGTATTTAAGAACTTAGATTGTCTTAAGGAAACTATAGCCATAATACTCATAGGTCACCTTTCAATAATGAATGAGGTCACAAGATGAAAAAGAAATAGATAAAAAAAGGAAAATGGATGTCATAAGGCTTAAATCAATAAGAATTCTCATTGCTATTGCTACATATTATAACTACGAGATATGGCAAATGGAAGTCAAAATAGCATTTCTTAATACAAACTTACTTGAGGATGTGTATATGACACAACCTAAAGGTTTTATCCATCTTAAAAATTCCAGAAAGGTATGTAAGCTGCAAAGATCTTTTATGGATTAAAACAAGCTTCTCAGAGTTGGAATCTTCATTTTGATGAAACAGTCAAAGAGTTTGGATTCATAAAAAATGAAGATAAACCTTGTGTATATAAGAATTTAGTGAAAGTGCAATAATGTTTCTCATATTGTATATTGATGACATATTACTCATTGGAAATGATATTCCTATATTGCAAAAGACCAAAGATTAGTTAGGGAAATATTTTTCAATAAAAGATATATACAAAGCTACTTATATCCTTAGGATTAAGATCTATAGGGATAGATCTAAAAGGATAATTGGTCTGAGTCAAAGTACTTATATAGATAATGTGCTAAATAGGTTCATCATGTAAAATTCTAAAAGAGGATTTTTGCCAATGTCTCATGGCATTACTTTTATCAAGACTTAATGCCTTACAATATATGATGAGCGAGACTGTATGAGTATGATTCCTTATGCTTTGATTATAGGATCTATCATATATACCAGACGTTTCATATGCATTGAGCATGACAAGCAAATACTAGTTAGATCCTGGTGAAAGTCACTGGATAACCATTAAGAATATCCTTAAGTACTTAAGAAGAACTAAGGATGCATTCTCAGTGTATGGAGGATTGGAAGATGAGCTAGTAGTAAATGGTTACATAAATGCAAACTTCTAATATGACAAAGATGAATATAGATCGCAATCCAAATATGTATTTTTGTTAAATAAAGGTGTTATTGGCTGGAAAAGTTAAAAAAAAGCATTGTCGCTGATTCTATAATAGAAGGTAAGTATATAGTAGCATTAGATGCAGCTAAGGAAGCAGTATGGATTAAGAAATTTATTGCTAAATTGGGAGTAGTTCCTATTATCACAAATCTTATAGACCTTTACTGTGACAATAATGGTGTTATATCACAGGCTAAAGAACCCATATCCAATCAGAGATCCAAACATATACTTAGGCATTTTCATTCATTCGTGAAATCATTGAAAAAGGAGATGTCAAGATATGCAGAGTAGCAACATATGACAACATTACTAATCCACTTACAAAGGCTCTCCCACAAGCCAAACCTGATGGTCATACAAGGTCCGTGGGTATTAGACACTTATATAACTAGGCTTAGTGCAAGTAGCAAATTGTTAGTGTTTATACCCTAAGCCAAACTTTTGGTCCTTTATTTAATGTCACATTTTATTTTATAAAATTAGGTTTTTTTCATGTTATTATATTGTTGTCATGTTACAGTATAATAATGTTTGTAAATAACAATCTAATGTTATGTTAACTATCCCTAGTTATTTGTCATTAAAAGAACAATGATCAATGAAGACTAGTATGAGTTTGGTTGATAATTGTAATGGCCTCAACACCGGGTTAGCCGTGAATAGTACTTTCCGGCAGTGAATAGGGTTTTCCGGGCCCGTAAGGACACCCGAAATCCGAAAATATTTTATTTGACCATTGGGAAGTAGTGGTCACGGTGACCTCGGGATTGAAATTTGAAGTGAAATTAAGGTTATTTGGGCCTCGAAAAGTTAAAAATACGAAAAAGGTACCGGGTCGGTTTTGATTTGACCGAACTTTGACCTAATTTTAAAAATAGTAAATGGACTTCAAAAATTGTTAAATTTTACAGTTATTCATGAAATTTCATGAAGAATATTTTTGGTAAAAATAAATAAGTGTTTCGGTGATTTTGACAGTTTTTGAATCGGACCGACCGGTTTGAATCGGACCAGTAACAGACTCTGATTGAGCCGAAAATTTATGTTCAAGCTATTTTTGATAAAATAAAGCTAATGGTACTATTTTCGGAGTGATATGATGTCTGGAAGGAAGAAAACCGGTTTGGGCCATTTGCATATATATATATGGGATTTTGGGTTAAAAGGGTAATAAGGGAAAGAAAGAAGAAAAAAAAAAAAAAAGAGGGAGATCGGGAACGGGAGGAGCGGAAGGAGAAAGAGGAAGGTGGAGGCGCCGCCGCCGGCCAGCGGCCTTGCGCCGGCGACCGGTGCGGCTGCCACCCCCTCCCCGTTCTCTTCTTTCCCTCCGTCGGTCGGGACGCTTTTCTTCAATTTCCAGCGACATACGGCGGCTAACGGCGACACGGTGACCACCAGGCGACTCCTCTCGGCGAGACGCATCGACCGGTGGCAACCGATCGTCCCCAATCGCCGGCGTTGAGCAGATCGGAAACGGTGGTTTCCGGAGGTTCCCGTAGCTTTTCCGGCCAAACGAAGTTGCATTGGGGCGCGTGAAGGCCACCAATGAACTTCTGGTGATGCCGGCTTCAAGTGAGAAGTGTCGGTGCAGTCTCCGGTGAGGCTCCGGCGAGGCTCCGGCCACGCGCCGGCGAGGCTCCGGCGAGGCTCCGACGATCAGAATAATGAAATTTTCGACACCGACGGGTATGTGACTATAAAATCCTTCAATTTTCCTAAATTTTGCCTTTAATTGTAATTAGAGAAAAATATTGAATTTAATATGAATTATTGAGTTAATGTGTAATTGTTTAATTATATGTTAATTAAGCTTAAATTTGACATGTAATCTAAGTTAAGAAAATTATTGGTATTATTTGAATATTTGTGAAATATGTAGTGCATGTTAATAATTAATAAAATTAAGGAATTTTATTAATTATGCCTTAAATTGATAATAAGTATATAAATTGAAATTGTCCATAATTTTGAAGTAAAATTATGGAAACTATTGGAAAATTATAAGTCAAACATTGAACTATATGTTATAAGAAAAATAATGAATTATTGTTAAATAATTCATAAGACATACATGATTAAGTGATATAATTAATTAATGTAATAAGTGAAAAAGGCTAATAAAAGTAAAATAAATAATATGTTAAATTCATGAGATTTAAATGAATAATAATAAGAATAATTCCGAAATAATTATTGAATTATTGACAAATAATTCAATAAATAAGCCCAAAATAGTAGAGTAAGATAAATTAATTTATGTTCCTTACAATAAAATGAAGAAAGATGACAGGTCAAATGATGAACTAAGAAAGAAAAAAAGTATAGTACATGTAATGATAAAATGTTACTAAAATGTTCTTAAATTCAAATAAATGAGTGAATTATTACTAAATAATTCACAACCCGTATAAATATTACAAATTTCGAATAAAAGTTAAAAAGTTATAAATTAAAGGTTTGACTAATTTATCACATAAATTAGTCATAAAAAGGTTAATTACTGAATTATTGCAAATAAGTTACAATAGTCAGCACAATAAGAAATTCTGCACTGTAATGCTATAATTTATAAAACGTATGAAAAGATTGAAAAGTTAAAGTACAAATGCGACTAATTTATCAAAATAAATTAGTCAATATAAAAGTATTAAAAGACTAGATTATTGTAAAATGGATCAGTATTAATGGCGTATCCGAATGACCCAGATTTCGGATAAAAGTAAAATGAATGCAATTACATAAAAAGAAGGAAAGAAATGTGAATTATAAATGTTTATAATTCATAAGTGTGTAAAAGGGCTAAAAAGTGACTTAAAAAGCATAATATGAAAAGAAAGTGAAGCAATAAAAGAGAAAATCTTTAAGTGATCAAAAGCACTGAAAAGAGTGTAACTGACCCAAAAATGTAAGAATTTATAAGAAAGAAAATAAAACGTTCTGAAAGGTTAAAAAGTACTAAAAAGATGTGAATGTTTGTAATGTGTCACAAAAGTGCACACATTACTTGAAAAGAATTTAAATGATGTTGTACAGAAATTAAAAGTGTAAAAAGAAAACGTTTAACAGCTTAATGCAATGTTTTATGCCCTTAGCAAATGTCTGGCAGTAAAACTTAGTTCAGGATATAATTGGCTAGCCATAGGGATTACTGTACCGCGGTGCAAGTCATGGCGACTTGCTTTATTATGGATGGATCGTTGATCTCCATAATATATATATCATACGTACTGTCATATGTTCATATGTTGTGAGAGATGACTTTTAGAGGTTATTTCTCATTTTATTGTGGCCCTGTGGGGTCCACGTCCCGCATATCCGGTCTGAAGGTTTTCTGCTGGGTCTGTACTGTAGGGGCGTACTGGAAATGAACAAATCAATATTGTTTAAATGAAAGGAATATGAAAAGTCATAAACGCAAAAGACTTCTTTAAAAAGGAAGGAACTGTTTTAAAAAGAAAAAGAAAATGTTTTATAAGAATTAAACCATAAATGATCATTAATTGCATAATTATAAAGAAAGTAATTTAATATGCATCCTTACATGAAAACAAAGTTAAAAGAATGAAAAGGAAGTTATAAGTGAAGATTAAAACTGAAAAAGGACCTAAGTGAAAAGAATTAGAAGTTTAGGGGTAAAATTGTAATTTTACCAAAAATAAGATAAAAAGAGCAATTTGAATAAGAAAACGTATAATAAGGGTAAAATAGTAATTTGGCAAAGTAAAGATTTCAAAAAAATGACCTTTTTAAACAAAAGGACCAAAAGCGTAATTTTTCGCTAAAAGGTCAAAACAAGATAAAATGAATAGTTTACAAGTATTTTGAACATGAGTAAGTGTAAAAAGAATAATATGAAGATTTATATGTAAAATATACATTTTAAAAATAGTTGAATATGATTAATGTAAAAAGAATGAAATAAAGATCCATAAGTAAAAGTTAAAGTAATTAAGAAACTGTGAAAGTACAAGTTAAGCCAAGTAAGAATCATAAGAATTAAAATTAAAGCTAAAGGATAAAATGGAAGTATTGATAAAAATTAAAGGTTATAGTAAAGATTAACGTAAAGCTAAATGATAAATCTGATATTGATCTACCTAAAAAGATAAGTACAGTAAAAAGTTTTGAAACAAAAGAACAATGGATAGCAAAATATGAATACTGATAACTGAAATAAAATGAAATGCCTAATGAAGTAAAGATAATAGAAGCTTAAATTACGAAATTATGCTTAATTGGGAAATTCTTGGATTTATAGTCACCACTGAGCATATCTAGTGCTCAGCACGTAGTGTTTACTGCGTGCAGGTTATAAGGTGTTCAGGGAGCACAGAACAGTGAAGCTTATTACACGAAGAATCAGGGCAAGAAAGTGAAGTTATTGTATCTTTGTTTTTGTAAGCGTGGCATGTATATACTTAGTTAGTGATAATATAGAAATGATATGTAATTGAGATAAGTTTTAATATGTTAAAGACTGTTCATATGAGAATTGTCAGATGTGAATTGTAAATGTTGAGTATGGATTGAATGGATTGTTCTATGGTTATATGATTATTGTTTATATGAATTGTGATGCCTCTGAGAGGCTGTACTTGTTTGGATTTTTCAGGAGGCTAGAAAGTACTAGCCGTTATGCTGCCGAAATTTCAAAAAAAAATTAAATTAATAATGGTACGAAATTGAATTCAGTAAAAGGTTGTGATTAATAAGTAGAAAAAAAAAATTTTCACTGTTACGGTTAAGTCAACATCGGAAAAGACTGTTCATAGGAAGGGTGTGACAATAATCATGGGATGATTATATATGGTGATATAAATCAAACTTATAGGTACTTATTAGAGAAAAAAGTACTGGATAGATATGCAATGAGATATTACATGGGTTAATCTCATTAGTGATCTCATAAGAGTTATATTATCGATCCTTAGACTTGAGATTATTATAGTATCCTACGTGACGAATATTATGTTTTGACATAACCAAACATTATCTTTAATCGGATAATTATAAAGGTTTTAATTGGACATGATGAGAATTATGCAGAGGATAGTGAATAATCAATAAGGAATTTGTCCCTTTCTTATAAGAGAGATATCTATTGGGCCCTTTAATAAGTAGGACTAAAAAATGAATGGCCATGCTCAAATGAATTGATGGAGCGATCAATGTCATTTGATATTATCAGTCTATTTATTGATCAAGAAATTATATGTTTGAACTATATAAGTTTGACATAGACCTTGACTTATGTTTAAATAAGATATCATGTGGCAAAAGGATTATAACATGTTCTATTAGGTTAAAATTGAATTATCAATATTCATATTATTTGGGTAGTTATAATATCTTGTTAGAGGCCGCTTATGACTTTTGAGCCCGTAATGGGATTGGGGCCCACTGCCAATATAATATAAACCTATTGGGTCACATACATATAATGTGATGAATGGACTAAGGGTTAATTCGAGCATTTTGAATTTTATTTTATGATAAATTAAAATTCAAAATAAAATTTTAAAAGTTAATATTATAATTCTTATTTTAAATAAGAAATAAAGTGTTTCTTATTTTAATAAGAAATATGGGCCCAAAATATTTTCTTTCTAAATTATGGTTAGGTCACCTATATATATCATGATATGTGTAGTTTAAACCATAATGAAACACACATTAAAAGGTGGTAGCCATCTTTTTTAGAAGAGAGAAAAATTTCATTTTTTTCTGTAACTTAGAGAAAGAACAAAAAATCATACCCTTGCTACCACGAAAGGGAGCTAGCACCTCGGGCAATTTCGATCATTCGTTCAAGTGTGAATACTAGTAGAGAGTGTTCGTTTCGATAGAGGCAGCACCTAAAGAATCGATTTTCTACACTTCAAGAGGTTGGTAATCGTTACATCCTTCTTATTGAATTAATTGGATCACATGGATCCTAGTGGGTTTCTATTTTTTCGCTGTGATTATGTTTTTAATTATTATTTTAAAACCCAACACCGAGTCATCACCAAATCCAACCAATGCAACCTTTCACACACCTCTTTAAGATTACAACCCAACTAGAAAAGTCATCATTTTGGACACCTTTGGGCTTATAAATATATGAAGATAACTACATTTTGGAGATAGAAAAACTACCAAGTAACTTCCAAAACAATTAGAAAAGATTATGAGGAAAAAGAATACACCAAGGAAGAGAAGAGATCAAAAGAGGTCATTTAACATTCAAGTATTTTTCTAAAAAAGCATAGAGGAGTCATCAATATTCTTTCTTCTTTTTCTCTTTAGAGCATTACTTGATACCATTATATTTGTGTATTTTTTTTGACAATATGTATTTAGGCTAACTTTGATTGTTAGAATTGCAAGTATGAATTGATCTATATTAATACAATTATATTATTTCAAGCATGAATGATTTAAGTTTAGTTGGATGCTTAACTTGTTATGCATGTTTGATTATCATATATAATGTGTTAATCAATTTGTTAACAATGAGAATTGGGGCATTTTGGTAGAAAGGCAATTAAATTTACTTAAAGTCTAAAAATCACTTAGGAAACAAGAATTTCACTTTGAGGGGTTAAATTATAGGCATAAAACTTCATAGTTTTTATCTATCTCCACAATGACATGAGAGTGCTTATGGACTTTAGATGGAAATGCCCTTATTTGACAATGAGAGTTACATCTAGGGATAATAGGCTTTGTTCTCTAATAATTATATGTATATGTGTCTCATTGAATCTTTATTTGATCAATTTATGACTTGTAATTCTAATATCTTATTTGATTGTTTGGTAGTTATTAATTTAGATTAGATTAATAAATTAATTTAGTAAACACTTTAGTATAAATAAATTCACTCAAAGTTATTATTGCCTATCCATCTTAGTATCTACTCGATTAATAGAAAATAACTCTTATATATTGATTTCTAGAGTTCAACACCCTACTCACACTATCTAAGTCTTAGAAACCAGGGTAATAAAATTTACACCACAACAGTACTCAGAATAGAGAATTGGGATATGGAACCAAACCTTTTTGTGGCTTTACGAACTAACGCTTCTTTAAAAGATAGAGTTGCAACAAGTCCTATTTCAATCTCAACTTTTTGAGGAACTTCAATTTCCATCAAGGTATCATCGCTTTTTCTCCGTTTTTTGCTTGTTTTATTGTTCGGCTGTGAGGGAGGGGGGATTTTCTCCACTGTCGATAAGATTTCACATGTTACTAGAGCTTCTACAGTTATCAATTTTGTTTCAGCAGTTAGGGTTCTTTCAGTTGTTTACGTTCTACAGTGTATTTTTGTAGCGTTTTTCCCCTTTTCATGTTATTCAAGTATATATAGTAACACTCATTTTATTGGATATCACTTATTTTGTACATACATGTGATTTTACTCTTATTTTCTACAATAATAAATTACGTGCCATTTGTTTTAAAGGATAATATATGTTCATTTCGATAAATTTAAATGTAAAAACTATCCATTTTGAAATTATCCATTTAAATGTAAAAATTAAACCCTTAATGTTTGTTTCAATGCAATGTCCCCTCTAAAGTTTACAAATTGGGGAAATGTGACCTCAAAACTGATAGGTCCATTATTTTGATTATTTTTCGTTAGTTGATTGTTGATGTAGCATTGAAATTGATACGTGGCAAGCCAGCTTATGATACATCAAGCTTCATATGGCAAAAGGAGTCCTAAGTGGCAAGGCTAAAGGTGCAAAAAATCCTTTAAAGTATTCCAAAAAGCACAATTTACTCCCTAAAGTTGGGGCAATTTTAATTCCTGTTGACATGTCACACTTGCGTCATATCAGCAGTCAACTGATGGAAAATAATCAAAATAACAGAATCATCAGTTTTGAGGTGACATTGCCCGAATTTGTAAATTTTAGGGGGAACATTGCACCAAAACAAATATTAGGGGGGTTAATTGCTCTTTTTGTTGAATTTTATGGGGTGAATTGCACTTTCAACCTAAAATTAAAGTTAAAATTTAACCCACTACAAGCCAAAATAAATTAATTTCAAAATGAAGGTTCTGGATATATATATATATATATATATATATATATATATGAAAAAAATATTTTTGTACTACCTTTTGTTGGAACTTCATTTTCATAATGGCATGCTAAGAAAGGACAAGGAACCCCATCACATAGTATTTATCACATAAAATTCGTGACATGACTATTTGAGTTAGACCAGTCAATCAGAACGGATCAAACAAATTTATGTCATTTTGGATAATTTTTTTTATTTTAAAATTTTTAGATCATCATTTTACGGGTGATAAATCACAATAAGAACTGAGCAAAAACATATCGAAATTAAAAATAAAATGATTGTAAGTCATTTGGTTTTGAAATATCAATGCGGTTATATCATTTTGGTTTTTAGAATAAAAAATCAGACTAAAATCGAATTAATCAAACTATTAGTAAAATTATATCGCCCTGTACCTTTTTATATATTTATTTATATAAAAAACTTTTAAGCGTGTTTTCTTTCTTTCTGTTTTTTCTTATTTTCTGCCTTTTTCTCTCAATTGGTAAAAAGAACAATAAATTAAGTTAAATTTTGGATTGATAATTAGAATAGAAAGTTTTACCAGAAACAGGGGAGACCCCTCTTTTTTAGGTTTGAGATGCAATTATTTGATAAAAAAATTGAAAGAGTACAATTGAGTAGTGATAGCAATGCAAGATGGTGGATAAGTAGTGAGCAGTCGAATAATGACCAATTAGATCGATCATGGAAAGAAGAAAGATAAAAAAATACTAAATTATTTATTTTCATTTTACTTTTTTTATTTTTATTTTCCTTTTATTTGTTGCTACTAAAAAATTATCTAATTAAATATTATCTTTTATTTTAATTGAATCTAATTTTTATGTAAAAAAATTGGGATAGGATTATTAATAAAGCAGTGTAGTATCAATATATATATAATTAAATTACAGTTTATAAATAAATATAACATAAAATAAAATCAATTAAAAAAATTGGATCATGTGTTCATGTCGGGTTGGATTAGGTTTCAAGTATTTTTGGATTCGACCTTAAATTTTTGGATCATTTGAATTTTCTTCAAATTCAAACTATTTTTTAGGCAAGTTTAAATCGAATTTTTGAATCGAATTAAAAATTGTCAAGTCTATCTAGTTAGTGTGTGTGCACGTGCACTTTTTTTTTTGATTAAATAGAATCGGAGAAATTTCGTTATGGAGATAAATAGATATGGTAATTAAATTTTTGGGTTAAATAAATTGGTATCAGTTCTTTGAAAAGGCTACAAGTCGTAACTTTTTAGAAAAACACATTTTTGGGTATAAATAGTTATCACTGCTGTTTCCATAGCTTAACAAAATATTTAACAATGAGTTGATTGAATAGAAAATTAAATCAAACACCTTTTAAATTTTACTCTCTTATTTAGTTTTCAAGAAGGTCGATATTTTTCTTCTATTTTTCATTTTTATTTTAATAATTTAGTTTAGTAATTTAGAAATATATATTGGTGATTTTGTTACATATATTTACTTTCCGTGAAATATAAATACTTCATTTATGGGTTGTTTCTAATTGGTTAGCAAGATGAAATATTTTATCATTTTAGTTAGATATTACCTAGTGTCTGAATTAGAAATATTCGTATTTTTTTAATGTTTTAATTTTATTGTTTTCATTATACTAGCAACTTTTAAGTAGAGATTTAGACAAAAAAAAAATTGAGGGGCAAAATAATAATACTTACAAAACGTTGAGGCTAAAATAATTATTTTTGCAAAATATAAAGGGCAAATCAGTATTTTTCCAACTATGAGTCAATAGAGAGCACAACTCACTTGCGTGCATGGTGATGTAGACTGAAAGTTTGTACACGTATGTGCCACGTGTGCAAAGTGTAAGCCACCTCAGCATTCATATTAGCACCATTAGTCTCAAGAAATAGCAAAATAACATCAATATTGAAAGCATTCAGTGGGGTGTGCAGAATCAAACCAAGATCGAGAATCGAATTGAATGAAGTTTGATCTATTTAATTATGTTATTTTAATTTTTGGTTCGTTTGATTCTGAATCGAAATAAAAGATCGATTAAATTAATTAAATTCGATTTCTAAAATTGAAAAATGAAAAAGCTGATCCGACGGAAGTTTTTAAAATTCACCGTTTTATATATATAACACAAAATGAAAATTAGATTTCGTAAAATATCAGTTTATAACACAAAATGAAAATTAGAAATTAATTAAGATCTTTGAACATTGGCAACCTAGCTCCCATTGAAAGAAAAGGAAGAAGTACCAACTCGAGATTTTTGATTAATTACTAAAGTTTAGAAACTAATTAAGAAAAGGAAGAAGCACCAACTAGAAAACCGAATCAATTGGCTTTTTTTCCCAGCCATGCCTCCAACTCGAGATTTTTGATTCATAAAACTTGAGGTGGTCCAATTCAGCCGGTGCTTGCACCTGCGGCAATGCCTTTTGAGCCGCCTTACTAATAGGGGGAGCAAGCGGATTAGCGGGGTGTTTTGGTAGTTCGGCCGCTCTACCTCAACACCACCTTCCTTTGTTCTTTGCATCTGTCTCCTAAGATGCAGATCTTCATAAAAACCCTAATGGTAATGGGTAAAGACTGGCAAAACAAGGGCCCATTGGTCTTCTAAGCAAAGAAAATAGATTGACAAACGTGAATGGGCCATCACCCAAAACAAACTGAAAAATTAGCTAAGCAAGGGCCCACTAGGCTTAAAAATTTCCATTTCTTTTTATTGAAATTTTACATTAACACATTTTGAAGTATCTGCATATATTTTGAAATAGAATCGTTTGAACTGAATTGAACCGATCTAAATTATTTCGATATATTCAATTTTACTTCTAAATACTTCAGTTTCGGTTTAGTTATTTTATTTTGCAAAATTCGATTTTAGGTTTTTTCAATTTGGTTCAAAATCGAACCGAACCAATTATTTGCACACCCCTAACATTAAGTTATGTTTGGCATATAATATTATAATGTAATGCAATGTAATGGATAATATATTAATTAATTTATTTGTTAATTTAAATTTTTTTTACAGTGCATTGTAATTATAAATACACATATAATTTTCAATACATGCATCAACAAATGTATTTTTTAATTTATAATATTTTGTCATATTTTTCATTATATTTTTCTCTGTCAAATTAAAACCTATTCTTACAAATTGCCTAAATCTCTCAACTTTTATATGAGATTGAATTTTTAATATAATATTTTTTAAACACTATGTTTTATCAAGTTCGGACTTATTTTTTCAGAAAATAATAAATATTTACCCAAAGTAGAAATTTCTCATATGATCAAAATTAGTATCTTTTTCGCAATAAAATTTATATTGTCAAACTTAACTTGTCATGGTCCTCAAGGTCAAGTGTGGCATCCATATATATATACATATGTGGTATATTCTAATGATATTCAAAAAGTTATTGGTCTTAATTTGCGGAGGATAAATTTATCAAGTGGTAAAATGGTTATTTCTAAATATTTAAAAATTTTTCAAACTAAAATCTCCAATACAAAATGTATAATTAAAGGATAAAGAATCTTTACCATCATATCTCATTTATTGGGGCAACCAAACTATGTGATGCATTTGTCACTTATATTAGTGCATGATTCATATCATAAATTTGAATTCAACTATTCACATTTGGACATTTTTCTGAGGCTTTATAAATTAGGGTGAATTTTTGTTATTACAAAGATTAAGAAAATAATAGATAAACATTAACTGAAGGAGAAAATAATACATGCGAAGTAGAAATTAATTGATGATGTAGAAAAGAGAGAACTAGTGCTTGGAATTCGCAGATGATCCATAGGTGTAAGAGATGTAAGCACCAAGTGCAAGAATTGCAACTCCAACATTTACTAAACTTTGCCTCCTTTCACTCGTCATCTCCATCCCAAATCCCGTTACTGTTTTCTTAGAATTATCATTCTTCCTCACTTCCTCACCTTTTTCTACAAATTCCTTACGACTCTTTACCTTCTCTGAATCAACTTCTGCTTCGTTTCTTTTCTTGACACCTTCTTGATCATCACTCGGGGCCGCCAATGATTCTTTCCTTTTCTTGATGCCTTCTTGATCATCCCCTGGGGCCTCCAACGGTTCTTTACTTTTCTTGATGCTTTCTTGATCATCACTTGGGGCCTCCAATGGTTCTTTTCTTTTCTTGATGCTTTCAAGATCATCACTTGGAGCCTCCAATGATTCTTTTCTTTTCTTGCTGTTGGTTTCATCTTTCTTAACCAATGGTTGATTTGATTCAAGATTTTCATGTTTTTTGGTAATCAAGGGATCATCAGTTAATGCTGAAGGTGTTTTGAGTGGTTGAGCGTCTTTCTTCTCATTTTGGCTAGCTGCTGTGGAAGGTTTTGTGATGGTAAGTTTGGGAATGGTAATGGTAAGAGTAGCATTTTGGAACTTTGCAGTGACCTTTTGGACATCAGAGTTTTCTGGAACAGAAAATGGTTCAATGAATTTTATTGATTTGTTATTACTTATCCCTCGCTCTCCTGAAACCCTAATTGTACGGCTGGAGTGAACGGATGTGATTTTCAGTTGCTTCTTCTCGAAACCTGCATCAACCGTATATACACTTTTATAATTTTTTTTTTTCATGCATATATTATAGATAGATAACTATTAGTGACGATTCCATGCACTCATGCACCGAGCGTTATGCCGATCGGACCAACGCAGTGCTCGGTACATAGATACACGGCCGATGGATTTATAATCAAGGCCAGATTTAGAATATTCATAAAAAAAGACCAAAATTTAAATATCACATGGATAAAAAAATTTGAAAAAGGCCAAACTATATATAAAAAAAACTGATGATTTAACTATACTATAAAAATTCTCCCACCCCATTCCCCCTTGGGTTCCCTTTCCCCTGCTAGCTCAGGGATTAGGGCTATAATTACTAATGGAAAATAAAAATTACATAATAATAGAAAAGAAAAATGGACCTGGAAGATGTAGAAGCAATAAGTTAGCCCCCTCTTCTTCTTTCCATTCAGAAACGGGTTTGAAATTCTCATTCTGAATAACATTAGATCCTCCAACCCTTGTCTTTGTTGCCATTTCTATTTCTTGTTCTTTTCCTGTTCAAATCTTTTGGCTTAGTTTAGATGTATATGAGGGCAGTATATACGTTTGAAGGGGTGTGTGTGTGTGTGTGTGTGTGCGTATATATATATATTAATACAGGAGTCCATTGAAGAGGGTTTGGTGTAGCAGTTTTCTTGAAAAGAAAACAATTCTTTGGTTGTTTTAATTATTTTGAGGGATTTCCATGTGCATATTGCGAGGTATAACTTTATAAGAAATAAAGCTCAAGTTCTTTGTTTGCTTTCTGCTCATTTGGTTATAAATTCACCTCCATTTTCCTCTTCAAAAATTTTCCTTTTTTTTTTTAAATGCACCAACAAGCATCTGAATTTTTGTTATTAAACCCCTATACTTTTATTTTGCAACATTAAGCTTTTAAACTTTTATTTTCTTTTAAGTTAAACTATACATTTTATTGGACACGATTGTACTACTGTATCTAAACGTTAATTTAATGTGTCGTTATGTAATATCAATTTTAAGTTAACCAAAACTTTCAATTGGTACTCTAACATCAAAATTGATAAGATTATTAACAATAGCACATTAAATTGAGATTGGAGTACGAATAATAAAGGCGTGTGAAATGGAATTTACTGTTCAATTTCACTTTTTTTTTTTCTGCAGAGGGCTTAATAAATAAAAAATAAAAGTTCAAGAATTCAATAAAATAAACAAAAAGTATAGGGATTCAATAATAAAAACTCCAAAAGTTTAGGATTTGATAATACATTTTTCCTTTTTTTTAAAAAAAAAAAAATCTCCCATATATATAATTAAGTAGTGGCTTTGAAATTTATTTATATAGATTTGGAACTTCAAACTGGAGCATGCTTTTAAGGAATAAAATCTCAGCAGTTTGTGTAATTAAATTGGGCAAGATTATTTGTTTGCCTTTGGTATCTTTCACCTTTCAAGAAATCGGAGAAGGATAACTTGCAGTAAGAAAACACTTCTCTCTCTTCTTTATATATATATATGTATGTATGTATGTATGTATATATATTATATATATATATATGTATGTATGTATGTATATATATATATATATATATATATATATATATATATATATATATATATATATATATATATATATATATATATATATATATATATATATATATATATATATATATATATATATATATATATATATATATATATATATATATATATATATATTTGCAATAGATAGGATAACTCCAAAAAGTTTTGTGTCATATCCATTTTTAAACACATTTATTAGTTAAGACTTAAGATATATTAAACTGTATTTACACTAATTTAAAATTAAAATTATACTATTTATATTTGTTCCAAATCTGATTATTAATATAAATATATTATTCGATATCCATTTAAGTATCCGTTTATAAATATTCTCTGAAAATTAAACAGAAACAATGTATTTATTATCAAATTATATAAATATCAATATAAATCAGATTAAACACAAATCTTAAGATAAATAAAATTAAATCTAAATATAATATTCTATAAAATTTAAGTATAATGACAGAAATTAATATTAAAAATAACTAAAAAAACTATTCGAATTCGAATAACGGATATCCAAAAATTTAAATCCGAATTCTGAAAAAATTACTATCCAAATAAATTTCAAATCTATTTATTCACTATCTAATTCATTCCATTAGAATCGGGGTAGAACTAGATACTCGAAAAATTTATATCCGGTGACATCCTGTATAAGATCTAGTTACTCAAATATTAAGCTTAAATCTAAATTCAAATTCAAATTCAAATTCATTAATCATAATTTTTTTTAACCAGCGACTCAATTATTATTTTTTTCAAGCCCTACATTAGAGTTTCTATAAATTTGAAAAATACTTAAAATATCCAATAAAAGAGTAGAAGGGGAGGATTCAACAGATTCAAAGATTAGGTGAACAATGTGAAGAAGAACGTGGGCTCAAATAACACTAAATATAAGAAACCCATTTTCTTAAAAAGAGTTTAAAAGAAACAGCACATCTACACGCCCTTTTTCATTGTCTCCACCACTTTCTCTTTCTCCCACTCAAAGAAGAGCACAAAAATAAACGAACTGCCAACTAACAACACCGCCGAAAAATGCTCACTTTCGTGTCTCTTTTCAAATTTTAGCATTAGTATTAGTAGTATACCCACCTACCAAGATTGTTTCATTACTGTACTCCATAACTGTTCTCTGTTTTTCTTTTGCTTTCTCACTGCTTCTCTGTTGTGCCATTTTCTTTCTGCTTTGCTCAAGTAAGTTCCCTTTCTCTCTGCCTCTCTTGAATACGGATACAATGTGCTTGTTGGGTTTTCAGAAATGCTTCACATCACTCGTAATCTGATTTGTGAAGTAATGTAGGGGAAAAATATGATGAAGCACACCCAAATATTCGATATTTTGTTTATCTAACTTTAAGTAGTGCGATTTCTTTATTCAACTAGTTCAGATAAGTGTTTTTCTGTGCAACCAAACGGACTTTATGAAGTTTTTATTTTTTATTTTTAAATTTTATTGCTTTTGGGCATTCGTTTAATCTTGTCTTTTCGGGATTTTTGAGGAGCAAGAGCTCTACAAGTGAAGATGTCTAGGATTACAGCAGTTGAGCTATTGGGGATTTTGTGGCTATGGTTGTGGATAGCAATGGCAGAAGCAGAGTACCTTAAATACAAGGATGCCAAACAACCAGTGGGAGCTCGAGTTAAGGACTTAGTCAGTAGAATGACTATTGAAGAAAAAATTGGTCAAATGGTACAGATTGACAGATTGGTTGCTACTTCTGATATAATGAAAACCCACTCCATTGGTACTTTTCTGTTTCTTAATCATCTCGTTTTATTTTTTTTCATTAATAATCATTATCATCATGCCACTAGATCAAGGTTATGATGTTTTTGTCTGTGTTTACTGCTCTTTTCTCATATTCTGTCCCTATTCTTGTCATAG
Organism: Excoecaria agallocha; assembly: GCA_037975025.1. Taxonomy (NCBI): domain Eukaryota; kingdom Viridiplantae; phylum Streptophyta; class Magnoliopsida; order Malpighiales; family Euphorbiaceae; genus Excoecaria; species Excoecaria agallocha. Next base: position 38,314,865 of record CM075815.1, on the reverse strand, counting down.
TTAAATTAATACTATGATGCTTCGTATCACTTCCATCTTTGACCACTTTTTCCATTTTTTTTTTCTTTTGGTGTGTGTGTGCAGAACTTCAAATTCATGATATGAATATTCATTTTCTATATCTAATGTTAAATTTGACGTTTAATCTTTAGTTGCTTTGAATTTTCTTGAGGTGCTTAACTGGATTGTAAGCCCTAGCTTGTTACTTCATCCTTGATCTCTTGCAGTTTAGTACCAATGCACGAGTGGAGATGATTGCATATCATGATTAATGTATAAAATATTAAAATTCTTGTAAGCATTAAGCACGTCAAGACTCCCCATCTTTGTGCATTTGGTTCAATCTGTTATTAGACATCTTACTTTTCATCCTTTTGCTCATATGATCGAGTCTCACATCAAACTTCTGGTAGAAAAACTGAATGTGTGGCATTCAACAACTAATTTTTAGCTCGGCTGTATAATGAAAATAACCAAGGACAATCATGATAGCTAATAAAAGACGTCATGGGCTAAATGTTATGCTTTGTTGCAGGTAGTGTACTAAGTGGCGGTGGGAGCGCTCCACTTCCTGAGGCTAGTGCTGAGGATTGGGTTAACATGATTAATGAGTTTCAAAATGGATCTTTGTCTAGCCGTTTGGGGATTCCAATGATTTATGGCATTGATGCTGTTCATGGACACAACAATGCCTATAATGCTACCATATTTCCTCATAATATCGGACTTGGAGCTACTAGGCAAGTATCAATTTATAGTAACCTACAACTTACCAGACTCTTGTTGAACTTTATTAACCAACAATTTGTTTTTTGGTCTTCACATGTGTATGCAATGGTGCATTTGATACATCAACTCCTTCACTCTTTTTTTTTTTTTTTTTTAAATTTATGTTTTTTTTTATGTCTCGTTGGTTGAAAATTTAGGCCCTGTTTGGCTGGCTTTTGGGCAGCCAAAAAGAGGCTTTTAGACCATATAAGCCACCTTTGGGAGTGTTGGGCATAATTATTAAAATTACTTATGGAAAGCCCTTTTGGAGGGTCTTCTCTTGGAAGAGCTTCTAATAGAAACGCGAGAAACAATATTTTCTTTTAATTAAATATTCAAAATGCCATTTTTACCCTCATATGTATATATAATAAGTGATAAATTTCATTTATGTCTCGAAAATTCTTTTGTCCTACCTAAGTGTAATAAAATTGAAAGATTTTTTTTTTTTAGTTTTTCTAAAAGTCTTGTAATAGTAAATTCTTTTTATTTTGTTTATTGGTAAATTAATAGTGTTAAAATATTTTATGTTTAAAGAAGCAATTTTATTATATTATATTTTGTAATTTATTATATTTATTTAGATGTAATATTTTAATTTATTTTAATAAAAAATATAACATAATATTATTATGAAGCGATAAAAATCATAAAATAGTCTTTACTCATATTATAATGGCTTTAGATATATTCAATCCAAACAGATACAAAAACTTTTATGAAATATGAAGTTATTTTAGAAAATACTTTTCAAACACCTAATCTAAAGTTATAACTTTTATTTCTTGTCTTCTACTACTCAAAAGCCAAAGTGAAAGCCCTGCCAAAGGGACCTAAATGTGAGTTTAAACATGATTAAACTTACAATGTATTTTCCCAAAGGGTGAAAAAATCCATGTAAGTGGAAAATGACACATTTGGCTACAAAATTGCTTGTTTCTCTTGTTATGAATTCCTTATCGAAAGAGCATTTTATTTTCGAATTAGTTTATCTTAGTAGTTGTTTGGAGACTAGTCCATTAAGTTATTGGATACTTTTAGCACTCCCATCAAGATGTTATTTGTTAATGCTATAATTTGTTGAACTGCTTATAAACAGGGACCCTGACTTGGTGAAGAGGATTGGAAGCGCAACTGCTCTGGAAGTTAGAGCCACAGGAATTCCTTATGTCTTTGCCCCATGCATTGCTGTATGAAGCATAAGTTGACTTATATTTTTTTAACTATATATATATATATATATATATATTAGTTATTAGGTGCTTAAATTTGTGAACTAGGTGCCCTTTTGCAAATTTTGTTATTCAGCATTTTCTTTCCTTGATTTCTTCTTGAAAGGTCTGTCGAGATCCAAGGTGGGGTCGGTGCTATGAAAGCTATAGCGAGGATCACAAAGTTGTTGAAGAGATGACTGAAATTATATTTGGCTTACAAGGAGATATTCCCTCTAATTCACGGAAAGGAGTTCCATATGTTGGTGGCAAGTGCGGAATTTTCTTTCATACAATAGAACATTAGAAAGCATGCAGTATAAGCTTGCTTGGTCTCATTTCTTTTGCTGCAACTAAAAGGAGCTTTCTGTTTCACAGTCTATGTTGGTTTTAAGATAAAATATATTGATGCTCAGGAAATGTAGCAGTTAAATGATGCCATATGTAAAATATATCATATTCAAAGCACCCTAGGAAGTGCCTTTCTTGTTTTTAGCAGTGATGGACTGCTCGTTACCAATTTGCAATTCATACTTCTAATTTTTATTCGTTTATTTATTTATTTATTTTTTTAAATTCAACTCTATTGTAGGACAAAAGTTGCAGCATGTGCAAAGCACTTTGTGGGTGATGGTGGAACAACCAAGGGCATCAATGAAAACAACACCGTGATTGACAGGCATGGGTTGTTCAGCATCCACATGCCTGCCTATTCTGATTCAGTTATCAAGGGGGTTTCAACGATCATGATTTCCTACTCCAGTTGGAATGGGGAAAAGATGCATGCTAACCGTGAGCTAATTACTGGTTTCCTCAAGGATACCCTCAAGTTTAAGGTAAACGTCACATTTCAGTTTTGATGCTTTTCTTGGTTACTTTGGTAAATAGCACCTAGGTCATCTTGTATGACATGGAAAATTTGTTTGCTTATGCAAAATTGAGGACGTGGGTATAGAGATATGATTGTATTGTGAAATCTCTATCTCTCTCTCTCTCTCTCCCGCGTTGGAACTGATTTTTTATATGTACAGCTAAAGTCCACAATGATTTTGTCCCAATCATATTGCGTTGGCTGGTAGTGTTCTAAAATGTATGCTGCTGTGTCACTTTTCTGTTTTGACCGCATAATTTAATGCCTCTAAATTTGATTGTTCTTATGTGCTTAAGGAGTCAGTGATTTGTTGTGAAGCATTAGAATATTTCATGCAGGCCCGTTTTCATTTTCTATCTTATTTTGCACATTACACATCTAGCATCTTCAATTTGCTATTGTCCACTTCTTGAGCTTGTTGTCACTTGCTCCACCATTATTCTGTATGATGGATTTATTCCAGATTTGCTTGACTGCAAGTTGGGTCTTTTCATTGTTTTCTGGTTAAATAGATTTATACTGGAGGTCTCCGATTCTTTCATCTGTCTTGTGTATGCACAACATGAGCTATAGCATATGATGCTAACTGCACCATAGTCTTGGTTGAATTTGTAGGGTTTTGTTATCTCAGATTGGCAGGGTATTGACAGGGTTACTTCACCACCACATGCAAACTACACATACTCTGTCCAAGCTGCAATTCTAGCAGGCATTGACATGGTTAGCGGCTTGCTTTATTAAACAGTGACATTTGAGGCTAAATTCAAATGAAATGTCTTTGAGCTTTGGGGAGCCTGATGAAAAATGCCAATGAAATAAAAGTGAATATATTTGATACTTAAGTGTTTTTTTGTTTTCAGGTCATGGTCCCTTTCAACTACACTGAGTTCGTTGAGGATCTCACTCACCTGGTTAAGGAAAACGTAATCACTATGGATCGTATTGATGATGCAGTTCAGAGGATTTTGCTCGTCAAGTTTAATTTAGGCCTCTTTGAAAACCCTTTGGCTGACTTTAGCATGGTCAATGAGCTTAGAAGCCAGGTAAGTAAAATCATAGCTCAGGCTTGAAATTTGCAGTTCAAAATTGTACTATGATCTTTAATTTGGCTTCATATGCTGTTGGATAAAGTAAGTTTATGAACAACGAAACAAATATCCCGTTTACATGTGTAGACGTGCCTGAACTGATAAGCAGTGCATTTAGTTGAGGTTGATCTTTTTGTTGCCCTGACATCATAGAAGTTATCTCTATCATGGAGAATAATGATAGAACAATTGTGGAATGTTTGGTTATAGGAACACAGAGACTTGGCAAGGGAAGCTGTGAGGAAATCGCTTGTTCTATTGAAGAATGGAAAAAATGGAACCGATCCATTACTACCCCTTCCCAAGAAAGCTTCAAAGATTCTTGTTGCAGGCACTCATGCTGATAATTTGGGCTATCAGTGTGGTGGGTGGACAATGGCATGGCAAGGATTTAGTGGCAACAACTATACGAGGGGTATGTTCTTGCTTCACATGTTATTCATTATAATATGCATAGGGCATGCACTTTGCTTAGTTTACATTTTCTCATAACTTACATCTTTATGTTCACTTGCATGGACAACATGAAAAAACAAAGAAGAGAAAAATATCATTTTCTTGCAAAATTGTAGGCTATATTTTGGAATCATTGGCTCTCGGTCACAAAAGTCCAAAGTTTTTAGAAGAGTTAAAATTTTGTTATGTTTTGTAGAACCATCCCAAACAAGCTTGGGATTCTTTCCCACATGAGATATGTGAAGGATTATTTAATAGATAGTGGCAATAAAGTCTTGATATGTATGTTTATTGCTAATGAAGGGATGGTTTCTTGGACCTTTTTGTATGTCTGGATCAATGTGCGAAGACCTAGGAATGTTAATGGCGCTTTGGAACTTGAGATAGGCGCTAGGTTGTTAGATTCACCTGATTAAGTACATTAAATTCGGTAGTCCATCATGGTGTTGAATAACAGTTATCTTATTTTACCTATCTAGTGATTAGGACATAAAATTGATAATTTTGTTTCAATTGTAGGGACCACAATCTTTGGTGCCATAAAATCAGCAGTTCATCCAAGTACTGAAGTTGTTTTCCAGGAGAACCCTAATAGCAACTTTTTAAGGTCCAATAAGTTTGCTTATGCCATTGTTGTTGTTGGTGAGCCTCCTTATGCTGAGACTGCTGGTGACAGCTTGAACCTCACAATGATAGATCCTGGCCCAAGCGTCATCAGCATTGTCTGTGAGGCTGTTAAGTGTGTTGTAGTCATTATCTCTGGCAGACCTATTGTGATTGAACCATACGTTTCCTCGATTGATGCCCTAGTGGCTGCATGGTTACCTGGCAGTGAAGGCCAAGGCGTGACAGATGTCCTTTTTGGAGATTATGAATTTAGTGGAAAACTTTCAAGAACATGGTTCAAAACTGTAGATCAGCTACCAATGAATGTTAACGACTCACATTATGATCCGCTCTTCCCATTTGGCTTTGGTCTTAAGACTGGGTCAGCACCAAGTATAATTGCAAGGTAAATTTTATGATTAGCATCTTATTCTTCAACCATTTTCCTGTGATTACATAGTAGCCGGTGTTGCATATTTATATACTCTAAAGTAATTGTTGGTGGCTTTTCTTTGCAGGTCAACATCAGCTGGTATTGTTGGGAGGCCATATATGCTTTCTGTTATTGTTTTAGTAATGTTCAGCTTGTACTTGAATCGTATTTTTATTTTTATTTTAAGCTGAGCTAGCAATGAGGAAGCAATATTTACTGATTTTCTTGTGATTAATGCAAACTTGTCTGATTATTATAGCTTTTAATTGAAGATCTCTTGGATGATTTCTTTATAGCAGTGATATTTTCATAAGAAAAGTTTCTAATTTTCTATGTTTCATAAGAAATACATGACTCTTCAGGTTTGTGCTTCCATCGCAAGTGTCCGGGTTAGGCAACCTTCATCTTGCTGGGAAGGGTTCATCCAACAAAGCCTTGCATATCGGTGACCAGAGCTGGTACTCTGATGTTCCGTAGCCAAGGTGGTTAACTGGTCGAAGCTTGAATGCAGCTTTTGCGTTAGGCTGGTAAAATTATTCCAACACCTGAGCTAGGGTCAATGCTGCCTTGGGTTCCGTTGTTGCCCATGAAGCCATGGCTGCCTGTGGATCTTTAGAAGTTCCTGTATTACCTCCTTCCGTGAGATGTAAAGTTGGGGTTGGATCCGTTCCGCATTGGCGAAAACTCCGATGCCTAAATAAGAATAATTTGTATAATATTTATGTTACTAGATTGACTTACCGGTATTTATATTTCAGTTGTGCTGTGGTTAACTACGTATAATTTTCAAGGGAAGTGGACTTAGCTGAATAATCTATGCAGTATCACAGGTGGATTGACTGAGGCAAAGCTGGGGGGATGTCACTTATTTATGCTTTTGTTGTCACTCAGCAAGCGGAAACGGACTCCGTGTATAATAAATTATATTATTAGTTTTTTTTATCAGTTATTTTTATTAAAATTAAAAAATATTAAATAAATTTAAATTTAATATTAAATTACGTTATTAAAATTAAATTATCAAATCTGATTATTTCTGACTTTATTGACAAAGAAAAATAAATTAAAAAAATAAATTAAATTATATTAAAAGTTTAAAAATAATAGATAAATAGAATTTAGATTTTATTTAAAAGTGACAGATAAAAAAAAACGGAAAGAGTATGTTTTAATACATATTATAATTACATATTTTTCATGACTTTAAAAAATTTAAATTATAATTAAAAATATGGAATACATATAAAATAAAGCATGAAGAAAAATATTGAGACATCGTTGCACAGAATTGATTATATTTCCAACTTTATTACTTTTTCAATTCCATGTAAATTGTCATTTAAAAAAAAATAAAAAATGTCATTTAAAATGACGCTTAAAATTAAGATAAAATTTATTATATTTATTCCGAACTTGCCTATTGTATTGGTATCAGCTATAGAGTAATATATTCATTAATTTTTCTTTTTTTTTTACACATTTTTCTCCACTATATTTGTATTTATTAAATATAAAATAGATTTGACAATTTTGACTTGACCCGAAAACCATATCAAAATCTGTTTGAAAAATGTGATCCAAATTTAGAAAAAATCCAAATGACCAGAATCTGAATTGCTCGAGAAATTTGGGGTCAAACCAGACCTGTAATCAAAATTTGAAAAATCCATCCAAAAAATCCTAAAATCCAATCCAAATTTGTGATCCAAAACTTTTTTAATTAAATTTTATTGTCATATTTATTCTTAAATTATATATATAATAACATTTTATTAATATTTTCATCTCAATTTTTATATAAAAATTAAATTTAGTTGAAAGAAAAAAATATTTAATTTTTTAAATTTCAAGTTGTAAGTAAAAAATAAAAGGAAAAGAACCAAAAAATTCAAATGGAGTTAACAAAGTGTAATATGATATCATTTTGGTTAGTATTTATACACAAATATTTTTGAGGCATTTACATAAAATACCTTTTTTTACCTCACTTTTTAAAAATATCTCTTTTTTAATTTATATTTTTAAAAATACCCGCTTTTCTTTTAAGTCCTGACTCTATCATTTTAAACCCGCCATCTCCCTCTCTTTTTGCATCTAAAGATAGCAATTATCTTGCAATAACTTCTGATGGCTACTAAATTTTAAAAATCAACAAAACCGAAAGGGAAGGATTCAAAATTCAAAGTCTGTTACTAATATTCCGAGAAATATATCCTCCTCCACGTTCAAATCCGTATATTTTTTCTCATACTCTCATACTAAAGCTGCTTCATTTTAGTTATATATAAAAAGCTAACATAAGATTACTTAGTTGTATTCATCGCAGGAAGCAAATAATTTCTTAAATTCATTTAGTTTGAGGATTGTATAGAAATGGGTTTGCAGAGAGAGGTAAGAGCTGTTGTGATTTAATGCGGTGATATTTGATTATGATAAGGATTGATACAAATGTGTTTATGGAAATGCGCAGGTGGCGAGGCATTGGAGATTAATGGATACTGGGCAAAGGTCATTTGCTAAGGCTTACAATTGGGATTTGTGTAGGTAGCAGTTGGGATGGGAATCCACAAGGCAAAGAAGCAGCTGTTCCATTCCCCAGATGTTCATGTCTCCAAAAAGAGAAGAGAATTGTTCCTTGAGATTGAATTAACTGACTCTTCCATTGGGATAAATTTATTAAAATTACCTTTTTTTTAATTTCTTATTTTTAAAAATACCACTATTTGTTTTAAGCTCCATTCTCAACTCTATTTGTTTCTTTTTCATACCAAATCCCTGAATCACACTGCATTCGCCAAACTTGAGCATGCCACTATCCTTCACCTTTCTGTTTCACCATGCGCCCACCTTTTTCCTTTGTGGGTGGTGCATTGCTGGTTCTTCTGCGATTCTAGTTCTTCTTCTTTCTATTAGATTTTTTCCTCTTAGTTAGGTTACATATGTTGATTTTGATTTTTCTTTTCTTTCGAGTCTATAATGCAACCTTTAATATTTCAATGAAAGTTTTGAATTATAGGATTTGATGTCTATTTTGTTGTTCTTTTTTAGATTTTGGTTTTCTCTTTCGCGTTCTTAACTTCGGAGCAACGGCCAATCGATGAAATCGTATTGAAATTCAGCTCAAAATTCCTCACTTGTTAGACTCTTAAGTAATTTTTTCAAGATTAGTAGCAAGTCTACCAATGTATAACAATTATACAAATTATTCAAACGGGTTTGTTGTAATGAAGTAAATGTTATCATGTTGTTGTTGCTCTCTCGGAGCTGTTAGTTTTTTATTCATTCTCAAAGAGGTACTGTTTGATGCTTGATTTATCTCTGGTGGCTTGAAGACTTGCTATTGCTTGATATTTTTCACCTCTCTGCCGGTGTCAAATTTTTTGGGTTATGCTTGAGTGATTCAGTGTTTTCTTGAATGTTTGTAGCATTTTTTTATTTTTATGAAGGTGGTTGTTTGATGCTTTGTTCTTAGAAAGAGTAGTTTTTGCGATTTCCTTGCTGTTTCGGCCTTTTTTCATGCTAGGTTTGGGACTGTCAGTTTTAGCTGTTTCTTGGAGTTGTAATATGTGATTTTGTTTCATTAAAATTGCAATAAATAATAGGTTATATAAAAAAGATAATTTTGCAACAGCATCAAGAATTTATAATATATATTGATTGATATTTAATGAAAGAGTCTGCATAAGCAAATGCTCACTTTAGCATAATGAAAAAAATTGTAATAAATCTGCTAAAAGTAACTTAGTTTTCTAACTCCATTGGCTATGTAAAATAGAAGATTTTACTAATCATTTAGGTTGTTAATGATAAAAATTGTGTATTTTATAATTTTTTGTTCAGTAAATAAAAAAAATAAAAAAAATTGTATATCCAATGGTATACCTGGTATACCACCGATATACCAAAACCCAAAAGATAATTTCAATTCTAGATTTTCGTATACCCGACGGTATACCTTGATATACTCGTGGTATAACAAAATACAACAGACAATTTCAATTCTGAATTTTGGTATACCTGGTATACTACCGATATACTAAAATCAAGAAGATAATTTCAATTCTGGATTTTGGTATACCTGGTATATCACCGGTATACCAAAATCCAAAAGAAAATTTCAATTCTGGATTTTGGTATATCCGACGGTATACCTTGGTATACTAGTGGTATACCAAAATCCAGCAGACAATTTCAATTCTGAATTTTGGTATACCCAATGGTATACCTGGTATACCACCGATATACCAAAATCAAGAATGCAATTTCAATTCTGGATTTTGGTATACCTGGTATATCATCGATATAGCAAAATTAAGAAGGCAATTTCAATTCTGGATTTAGGTATACTTGATGGTATACCTGGTATACTAAAATCCAGAAGATAATTTCAATTATGAATTTTTGTATACCTGACGGTATACCTAGTATACCACCGGTATAACAAAATTCATAAGACAATTTCAATTCTAGAATTTGGTATACCACCGGTATATCAATATACCAAAATTCAGAAGATAATTTTAATTCTGGATTTCGGTATACCGATGGTATACCTGGTATATCATCGGTATACCAAAATTTAGAAAATAATTTTAATTATGGATTATGGTATATCAACAGTATACCTAGTATGCCACTGTGTATACCATTTTAGTATTGTTTTCGGTGGAGCAAAATAGGCCTTGTGTAAGCACATATATTTTATAATTATTCCTAGTAATTAGGTAGATTTTTATTTTATATGAACTTTGAAAAACTGAGTGTAAATGCATTGCAATATCCTTCGTTGAAATATTCAATTCATTATCCATTTGCTAAAATCAAATAAACTAAATTGTCTACGGTTCGATTCAGTTCAATTTTATACCGTCTAGTTAATAAAAAAATTAAAAATTAATTACTTGAGCAGTAATAGTAACATCAAAAGAAGAACATCCAAAGGTAAGAACACTGGTGTTGATAATAGTGAGGTGCAATTTTTCAATTTCAGCCACAATTTTCTCACGAACTCCTTTGCTTTTCTCATAGTGAATTCTTATAAGCACATTGTTTTCACAAATTCTTGCTTCAATCTCTGGTAAAGGCTTGTTATAAAAATGGGCTTTGGAGAAAGTTTCATCAGAAGAAGACGTATCATCCTCACCAAGAACAACATGAGATTTCTTCACAAATACTATTGATTCCATTGCTTTTTTCTTTGTTTCCTCTTTTAGTATTTTCGCTCTTTCTTGCAATTGTTTCACGTACTTTATAGCATCTCCAAGAACTGAAGCCTTGTCCATTTGAAATTCAATTTTATCTTTAACATTTCCAAAAATAAATGGACAAACACACCTATCTATTGATATTGATCTTAATCAAGTACGAGCCACCAAAGAACTTTTGACAATTATTCTAATGGGTTGATTTTATATGATTTTAATGTATCAACACCCCATAACAACTGGTCCTTATTTAGTATTATTTTTGGATATTTAGTTAGTTATTGATTCTTATCATTTTACACAGCGAGGAGCTCTCCCGCATACTTTATGCTACAGCAGACATAAATTAACAATTAAAAAAGATTGATTGCATTTTCACTACATAAATTAACAAACGTGTTAAGATCAATTGTTGACTGCTAAGGTACCCAAAACAAATAGTCAAATAACACTACCAGCCATATCCATACTTTCGACTTTATATATATACATATAAGGAAAAATTATAACTTGGTTGTGAATTATAACTCCCCGAACTCCTCCCTGCTGCGGCGCCGTTTAAGAGAGCTCTTACGTGAGAATGTCTGACCAATAAGAGAAGCTCGATCTCCTAATCTTAAAAATTCTTTATCTTATAAGAGGAAGCGCTAGCAGTTGTTGGGCCAGTCGGATAGCTAGACCTGCAAAAGGAGTGCCCGGTCGGACCCAGGCATTAGCACTCCAAAGCTTAAGTTAGTAGCTTTACAGAGAGAGTGATTTTAAAAGAGCGAGAAAGTCTCAGATATTCAATACCTGGAGCCATTGTGTTTTAGGCTATTTATAGGAGTTCTTTGAAGGGGTACTTGAATACATTGGGGAGTGATAATCGGCAGTCAGAGTAGGTAAATGACAAAGTAACAGGGAGTAGATAGAGAGTATGGGCATCGGCTTGTGTCAGTGGGCTGATAAGACATGATGTCCCATTAGTCCGATTGGACATCACGGTTCCCTGAGCTGTCTTCCAGATCACTCTTTGCTTTTTTGCTATTAGGCTTAGGCCCTACCAAACGTTGTTGGGCCACCTTGATTGGACCTTTAGGAATGTATTTGCCATAGTTATCACTTTTTTCCCCTCCAACGGGTCTGACCGAGCGGTGCATTAACTTATCATTTTGGCAGAATTTTTGAATTTTCGGAAGATGCCCTCTCGAGGAGATACATCCATAGATTTTGGGACAACCTTTATGCATTAAATGCCTACACATGCGCCGAAGATGATGCTTCGCTCTTCCTGTCATGCATTCAGTACCTATACACGCGTTAATGGTACATGCGTCGAGGGCGACACTTCATTTTCTGCTATGTATTTAATCGATTGGTGCCACATGATGATTATTTTACAGAGAGGCAATTGGAGGATTCTAGAAGCTTGGAGCCTATAAATAGATGACTTTCAGTGATCCTTAGCAATATTCTTGTCATGCCTTTTTCCACAAACTTAACCATTTCAGCTATTTCGGAGTCTCTTTGAGGTTTGACCAAGTAATTCCTCATTCGCAATATCATCATCATTTTCTTTATTTTCCCATTATCAAAGATGGCTTCAAGCAGTATCAAGTTTATAGAGTGGAGTTTTGAGGTTCATAAAGACCATAAAACTGAGGATCGTCCTTTAAAATTCATAGAGGAGAAAATGATTGATATCCCTTTACAATACAACCTTCCTGCAAAGGTGTTTGTGATGGTGCGTCCAAACTCCGTGGTGATGAATGAAAGGCTTCTTGGATGTGAGAGCAGTAAGCCGTTCATTCGCCGTTTGCAGACACAATTTCTGAACTATGCCTCTTTTAGTGTGCTTCAATTTTATACTATAATCTTGGCCAGATTTCGTGCATTTCCCAATTATTATACCGTCGCTCTACTAATCGACGTCAATGTAAGGAGAACCATCATCATCGAGGCTGCCAACACGTTTGACCTTGCTTCAATGTAAGGAGTACTATCATCATTAAGGCCATCGACACGTCCGAATTTGCTCAACATTAGTCTCAAAATTGACATTGTCATCGGATTTTTGTCTCTGACCGACCGTGTTCTGAAGTAGATTCGGAAACATATTTGTTGTTTTGTTTTTTTTTTGTAAGAACTCTTCATATATAAAAATCTATCGCCTTTCAATTACGTCTTTGTGCTGCAATTTGCATTTTAGGAAACATTTGTCATGGAGATAACTAAGGAGAATAAACATTATCCACCATGAATGAAAATCATATATGTAGAGTTCATATAATTGATTAAGGAGAATACTTCCTAAAAATCAATGTGCTGTTCGAACATCACAGTGTATAACTATCTTTAATCGACGATCGTTTTAATCCGATCGAATTTTAAAACACAATTTCCCTTCAAATAGGAGTTGCGATTTAGATTTATCTCATCAAGCGCAGCAGGCGACCTTTCGGACTTTTAATTCGATCGAAGTATTAGCCAATTGGATGTTCGTTGGAGAGTCATGCATGGCGAATGACCTTTCGATTTTTACATTATATTGGAGATTTGGCGACTTTCCATATCAAGTGCCCCAAAGGAGATAATTAACTCAAGTGGCTTATTGGTGGTGCTCACATGTCAGGTCTGAACTGAACTATTTAATAAATAAGTCGATATACCTCGCATCTTCCATTTTGGGCGTAACAGAGGGACTTAACTTATAAGTGAAGTGGATTCCCACTTTCTCCTCTTTGGCTATGTCAAGCCTAGTGATTGGGACAATACGGACTGATTAACCAATGCCCTTGGTTGTTTTCTAAAGGTTATCTTTTCTGGGAGCATTTTAGCCAATCGAAGGCGATGGGTCGCTCGCCTACCGATCGGTATCTCAGCAGGAGATCTTACCTTTTATTCCAATGGTGGGGGACCCGATCGGCTTTGGATTATCCATTAGTCAGGATTTTGATTGATCGGAGTAAGACAAACGACCTGCAAATAAAAAATAAAGTCTAAAAACAATTAAATAAATAGAAATGTACCTTTTTTTCGAAGATGGAAGGGATAATAAGGGAGAATCTCTTTGTTGAATGTCAATTCCTGTTTCTTTGAGTATTAGATTAACCATATCAAAGAATCTTTCCAGCGAGAGTTTTTAAATTGGCTTGAATCCATTAAGTCATGCCTATTCCACTACAAAAAAATGCATTTTACCGACGGATTTGTGATTTTATCGACGAAAAATGACCTTACCGATGATTTTTTATTATTTTATCGATGAAATACATCTGTCGGTAAAACGCTCGTAGGTACCAAATTACCGGCAAAAAATTCCGTCAGTAAATATTACTGATGGATTTACCGACGGATTATATATAAATATTTCGTCGGTAGATTTATTTAAAATTCGTCGTATGTTTCGTCGCGTTGACCGTTTAACGACGAAAAGTTTTTTCGGTGAACCATTAGTAAATTGAATAAATTATAAATTTATTTTAGTATAAACAGCGATGGATTTTTCGTCGATAATTTTGTCAGCAAATATATTAAATATAATATTAAAATTATTGGAATGGCCGCGATGGATATTTTCGTCGGTAATATATCGGTAACATATATTTTTCTAATTTTTTGCAAAAAATGTATATTTCGTATTTGTAAATTCCAAATTAAACACAATAAAGTCAATATAAAAGTATAAAATCTAAATTGAAGGTATATATTAATTAATAATTTTAATATATAAAAAAATAATTTATACAAATATTGTGTAAATTACAATGCCAAAAATATAAAAGTTAACACTAAATACTCTTAGAACATTCTTAAAAACAATGAAAATTTTAAATTATTAAACCTGTCCTAAGCAGTCAACACCACATTAATCAACCTTCAGTCTAAAATTTAAAACTAGAATGACGATCAACTATAGAATATCTTGCATAAATTCCAGGTTAATCTGCTTCAAATTTTGGTATCTAGGCTACAAAACACAAGAAACATATAGCCAAAATACTATTTAGCTATAGAAAAATATAGCATACAAATATCACAAAAAAACCTCAATTACCCATGAAAGAGCAGCTATAATTCGATCTCCAGCCTTATTCATCTCACAAAAATCAAGAACCTTAATTAAAAAAAGGAGTCTATACCAATTGGTTCTTTATACATTTTTCAATTCAGAAAATCTGGAAACAACCATCCTACTTTTCATTGACATAAAATTATACATCTCTTGAATAAGGAAAAATAAAATATCTTAAAGATTCTACATGAAAATTGAATAAAATAATTTTCATTATTCAAGAAATTTTAGATCAAAGTCAAATAGCCCAAAATTCAAAAGTGAAAAATAAATAAAAGCATCAATGCATCGTGGATACATCACATAACCATAAGCATTTATTCATGTTAATGTGCGAAGAGGGTAAATGGTTAAAATTGAAAAATGCTCTAGTCAAATACTAAGGGAAATGAATGATACCATTATTCCACACCCCTTATCACCACCCTATCTCAGCAATATTAAGGAAATTGATAACTTTAGATTCGAAACATGATCCAATATCATATTCAAAATTTCTCATAAAGAAACACTAAGAGCATTTTACAATTTTCAAACACCTTAGTACCACCATGTGTGTCTATACTAACAAGTAACATACAACCATACACATAGAAGGAAATAATAGTAAGGACTAAGAAGAATATAGAATTCTAAAAAATGAAAACTCATTTTGCATGATGTTTGTAAAAAATTGAAAAACTAGTAACTTCATATAAACAATTTTAAGCTATTTGTACCATCAATAAAATGTAGTTTTCAGAAGCAAAAATGATTGTCTCACTAACTTGCAAAATTGGTTTCTATCTCATAAAATCATATCAAGTTCTAACAAAAGCTGGATATCTATACTTGACTATACATTCATTTTCTGCCTACACTTTCAAAATATTTAACTACTGGCCTCTTGTTTGCAGTTTCAGCAATAATGTCCAGTAAATAGCATAAAACACATTACAATGATTCTTTTTTAATTTTTAATCTTACAAATTCAGCCTAGTGCTCTTTACAACAATTGATACCTTCATTCAAATATCTAATATGAATTTTAATTTTGAATGTAGCACTAGTAATTAGAGGTCAAAACATGTCTACAAGTTATGCAACATAAAGCAAATGTCACTTAAATAAAAAGCAGCAAAATGACATGCTACACTAAACATTTAAGCAATGGAAAGGAATTAAGTGAACTTATATTACTATCTCATAGATCAAAATGGAGGAATAGTGGAACAAGAAAGGTTCTAATTTTGCCATAACTTATGAATGATGAAAAGATTTAATGCAAGCAAGGATTTGTTAATTAATTGTTCCAAGGTTAGCACTTCTGGCATTACTCAAACAAAAATATCAAAATGCCCAGCTAACAAAGACAAAATAAAAAATAAGATCACCTTTTCAAATTTTTGTCCTTGGAGCTATTTTTATAAGGAAAACAAGGGAAAACAATAAGGTGGCTCCTTCTCTCTTTCCATGCTCAATATAAGACAATATTTTATCAAACTGCTGCTTATCCACTTATGCATCCATTAGTGAAATGAAATTCATATTAATTTTAAACTATTATACATAGGTTCGGTGATAAATACTCAATTAAAATTCTGAAATATTTCTTTATAATTTTTAAATAACTAAAAAGATAAATTAAAATTTATATATTTTATTAGTTGAAAATTCAACCAATTATCTGAATAATCAAATCAAATTAATTTGATTTGATTTTCAGCCAAAATTAGCTTTCTATTCACCCCTATTTTTTGCAAAAAAAATAAAAAGAAACATCACTTTAATTTCAATATTTGGATTTATTTGACCTGTGGGCCTTAGCAAGATTTGGGATGAAATGGATCACTAACAACCCAATCTTTCGCCTTCTCCACTAACTTGTTTACAAAGTGCATCGTAAATGCCTTCCTGAACATAAACTCTTGAGCTGGCCTCACAAACCTCTCCTTGCAATACAATAATGCAAATGAAACTAATGGAGAATATGGATTTTGAGTCTCAGCAGGAAATTAAGAAATAATATTAGATTGTCGAAATGAATTTGCCTAGTTATAGAGAATTCCAAAGAGAGCAAGATCAACAGCTTTATCAACATCAGCATCATCAAAAATTAAGAGAAGTGATTTGCCTCCTAATTCAAGGGAAACTTGTTTCAAATTGCTTGTTGCTGCAGCTTTGCAATGAACAATGTGACTATTTAAGTGCCAAATAGGCTACAACAAAAAAGATAATTAGATTATTTCTTAGTGCAACAAAATTAGAAAATAGGAACTGCTCATCCCCTGAACTCTTTGACACTGGAGCAATAACTACTCTAAAATAGATTTAAATTAGAGAGCAATTAGATTTATGCAAAAATAATTCTAGCACAAATATGAAAATGAAAATGGAATAACTATTTTTATTTAATTAAAAATTTGATGCAAATCAACTAAATTTCTTATTTATATCCTAATCTATGATACAAATTACTTAAGTAAATTAGCACATATATATACAGGATCACTAAGACACAAAAGCATGAAATAGAATTTGGCACATATTTATTCGGTTCTTTGATGCAGTGAGCAAGGGGAAAAAGAATGGAAAAAAGGCATGCTTCCCTCAACATTTCAACATGTCGCAAGGTTATGAAGGTGAAGTTGTATTCATTTTGAAAGGTCAACCAAATGGTCCAATAAGCAATCACCGTCCCACTATTTCATCCTCAAGAATTGTTTAATCATCAAACCTTATTTAACAAATTAACAACTTGAAAAGACCATTCAAGTTCCAAGAAGAAATATGACGTTACCTTGACCAAACTCAAGTTGGAAATTGAAATTTTAACATTTAAAACTATAAATCTAGAATGCTCATGAAAGACCCAGAAGCACCTCCGATCAACATAATCCAGTGAACAAGTAGATCTGAAAATGAAGAGAAGTCTTGGATTACGAATTAAAGTTAATAAGCAACAAGTAGGAAGGAAAGGATTAAAGTTCAAGAAAGATGATTAACTTACATTTGAATTTAAATCCATAATAAGAATTTCATTCATATCAAGAAAAGTGAAAAAAAGGTGAGAAATCAGCTAAAATATGGTGAAGAGATAGGGATGTGGTTATAGTATGAGTTGGGTAATATGAATACTTGAAATTTCATTATGCCAATTTTATGTATCCAACTTTTACCAAGAAATCAAAATGATACACAATTTTATCCCTGCTTTCTAAAAAAATTTATTACTTTGGCTACACCAGATCTCACACCCAAAATGAAAACAGTAACTCATAACAAGTGAATTGCTTTCAAATGGGAAAAAAAGAAAAGGATATGAAAAAGCAAACCAGAGGAGCGAAAAAGTCAAATTTCCATACCCTTGGTGTCAACGAAAACCTGCAAATTTGAAAAACGATATCACAAAGAAACATAGATTTAATCTAGAGTTAGTTTTTCATAATAATTATTTGTTCTATTGAGTAAATACTCCAATAAAATTCCAACAAAAAAGAGAGAATTCTTTCCATCGCAGATATAAGATTTCACTACCAGTAAACCCATTGCCACTAAAATCAAAAATTTCAATCGAAACTGACACAAAACGAAGGAAAAGCCAAAGGATATAGGGCCAAAAATGATAGATCTAAAGATAAAAATGAAGGAAAAACCAAAGGATCTAGGGTTTAGCTTAGAGAAGACACAAAAACTCAAAGAAAGTTTTGTTAGATAAACCTAGATGGTGAAATGACGATCTGATGGGTGGTGGCAAAACAACATTTGGATGGTGGCGGTGGAGAACTAACGATGGGGTAATCTCACCGTGGAGAGGGCCAGGTCAGAATTTCTTTTTTCAAGTGATGAGAGATGTTGAGAAGGGTTTGATTGAAAAAGGGAGCAGATAACCTTAATTTTTTTATTAATATATTAAATATAAATTATTTTATTTATAGCCTACTGACAAATTTACTGACACCAATAAACCGTAGCAAAAAATTATAGGTCGATAAATTCCCTAAGATATTTATATTATTGACGAAAATTTTGTCGCTATAAAGTTAAATGAGAAAATTGTTATCGACGGATATATCGGTAAATCGGTTTCTAAATATTGGCGCCAACATTTCCCGTCAAAGATACCGACGAATTTTTAATTCTGTCAGTAAAAATATCATCGTTCATCAAATTTATTTTTTTACCTACGCTTTGTCGATTTGGTCGGTAATCTGTCGGTAATATGTTATTTTTACCTACGGATATGAGTCTGTCAGTAAAATGGATTTTTTTATAGTGTTCATTTCAGCCATTTTTCATTTATTGTTGATGTGTATGCTGAGGGCGATGCCTCATTTTCTGGAACCGCCATAATGATCTAGAGATGCGTGGTGGTTGATCAATTATTTAAGCGTTTGGAGAGTTTTAGAAGTTTTTTACCTATAAATAGGCATTCTTATGGCGATTTTTCTTATTTTTAGTAATTTTTGGCGAGGCTCTGCTAAATCTTTCTGCATGGACTTTGCCGTCTTAGTGATTTTAGAATTTCTGCAAGAATACCTAAGTAAGTAATCAATCCTTGCTTTTGATTTCTCTTCCTTATTCATAGCGTCATTTTCTATTTCTCTCCCTCCACCAAAGATGACTTTACGTAATAGCCAGTCCACAAATAGAAATTTTCTTGGAGCTTGTACAGATTGTGAGACCAAGGCTTGTCTTTTAAAGTTCATAGAGGGAGAAATGATTGAAATTTCTTCTTGATAGAAACTTCCCGCAAAAGTCTTTGTGATGGCCTGTTTAAGTTCCATGTTGATGACAGGGGGGTTTTTTAGTCATGAGAATAAAGAGTGGCTCATTTGCTATTTATGGAGCTTGGATGTTGGGTTGAGGCTTCCTTTTAATGCCATTGAGACTGCAATTCTCAATGGTTATAAAATTGCCCCTAATCAGTTTTATCCGAACGAACGAGGAGCCATGTCCCACTTCGGGATCCTCTGTGAGGTGGTAAGGGTGATGCCACCCAGTTGACTATAGAGGCAGCTATTTAATGAGTTGCCATCTCCGCACGGTTTGAAGGATCGAGCAGCCAACCGGCCTTTTGGGCAGTCCGATCGGGGACCTGAACCCCAATGCTGCCACAGACGTGGAGCGTGGGTATTGTAATTGGAGTGTAGAAGAAGCATACATATAGATAATTATGCATTCCATATTTATGAAAGGTATATCTGCTGGAGAAACACTTATCTTATATTTTTGTGACGTAGCCGCAGGTGTGATAGCCAAGGGAGACGATGTTGTTAAGCAACTGGCTAATTGAGCTAAGGCAAAGATGGAGGCAGAACATGTAGCCAGGGAAGAGAGAAAGTCAAAGAAAAGAAGGCTTGTGTCTCATTCAGAAGTGCAGGTTTCCATACCTTCTGCCAGCGCTTTGATCTCCCATTCCCATCAGCCTCTTTCGATATCTATTGTTGTGCAGCCTTTATCAAAAGGCCATCACCCCTTACAGCGTTCCTTATTGAGGGATGAAACCGATTCAAAGGAAGAGCATCCAACTCTACCTCAAAAAGGGTCAGTTAAAATCAATACGCCTCTAATAGATGAAACTGCACAGAGGAGAGTTGTGGAGACACCTAAGGGAAAAGCCATTGAGCGGGTGGCTGCTGCAGACGCTAGGATTGCTGCAAGAGCTTTTGAAAGGCATGCTACACCACTAGAAGAAATCTTAAAAGGTCAGTTCGACAGTGGCTGGTCTATTGAAAATAGGGCAGTATCAAGCTTTTTGTGCCGAGGCATGCTCCAAGAAGGTGATTTTAAGGTGATTTTAAGGCAATAGGATTGCTGCAAGAGCTTTTAAGGCATGCTCCAACATATTGTCCCAAGAATGCAGCCTTTTTCAACAGCAAATTCTGGAGGTATATATATATGTTTGTTTTAAGCAAACTTTCATCTTACGATTTGTTATCTTCTTTATTACTAAATCTTTCTTCTTCTTATGCAAACTTCAGCTAATAAAAATGGGCTTACGCTTGTATGGCATAGCAAGACTTTGCAGAAAGAAATGGGAAGATTTTGACCGGTGTAGGAGGGAAGCGGAGGCCAAATATGATTCAGCGATAAAAGAGTCTTTACTTGGCCGATTGGAAGTTGAAAGGCTAAAAAAGGAGTCCGCTCATCTTTCCTAAGATCTAAAAGTTCGGTAGAAAGAGGTTGACCACCTCAAAGAAGATGTAGCTTGTCTGTCTGTTGAATGTTCCAAGGTTAAATTCGAGCGTGATCTTTTGTGTAAGGAGCGGGATTCATTGCAGGCTGCCATAGAAAATGAGATGGCATAGAGAAAGAAGTTTGAAGAAGAACATTTTTCCTAAAAGGGTGATATCATGGATCAATCAGGGGAGGCCCAGCATCATCTCGACCAAATGCCGATGCGGAGATCCATTCTGAGGCTGCAACTTTCCTATTGACAGAGAATGCTTTCGGGAAAATAGCAAAATCTCTTAATCCTCCTATTGAAGTTGTTGTACGACCTTCTTCTAGTGTAGAAATAGCAGACATAGAAGTGTAGCTTTTTACTGTGATGATTTGTAAGAATTATATAATATTTGGTCTTCCTTTCAGTTGCGTCTGTAGACTGAAATTCTTATTTTAAGTGATATTTATCATAAGATCAGATAAGAAGACATTATTAAATTGACTGGGGAGAATCGTGTGCAAATTACCCATGGAGAATATATACAAAGGAAAAATGCTTCCTGAACTTCAATATGCTTTTCAAGCATGGGCAACTCTATCAACAGTTGCTTAATACGATTGAATGTACAAAGTGAACTGTTTAGTTGAGAATCGCGATTTAGATTGATTATATCAGGTGTAGCGAATGTCATTTCAGTCTTTAACATTGTTTTGATCAGATATTTGAGAGAGTTAGTTAACTCAGCTGTCGACTTTCGCATCCTAAATTCAGTACATGCATTGAGAATCTGGCGAATTAATTGATGTATATTAAATGGGTACGAGCGCACTTCACATCTTGAGCTCGGGATAAGCATCAAACTTAACAGATAAGTTATGCCAAATAGGGAATTTTGACCCTGAAAGTTCAAGGGAGTTATTCGCTTGGCGTTACCTATTTGGATCGGGATATATATTTTTATATATCCAATCAAGATTAAGGTGGCAATGCCGATCGTCAGAATAGACATCAAACCTGGCAACCAAGTCGATGCGGATCGAATTTTGCGCTCAATATGGACGTCGAGGCTAATGATGGAGTTGTGCCACTCAAGCATTTATATGAAATTTTGAACTATCCTGACTGTTCAGGGAGAGATTTATAGGCGTCAGGGCCTTTATCCCTATCTCTTGTTAATGGAGAGATTTTTTGGGCCTTTGACCCCAGTCCCTTTCGGCACAATTCAGTCTTTGAGATTAAGGGCTCGAGAGTGTTGAAAAGTTATCGAGCTAGACACACCGATTGGGATGTGATGTCGATCGAAAATTTTACAATTTTATCCTGCAAAATAATTTCATAAATACTTACCAGTTCGTTTTATGGCTGCTTCAGTTTTTTGAGAGATTTTCAAAGCCGTGGTTAGCTATGGATGAGAATTTTTCAAGGCATATTTACACCTTTATCGACCCTATCCGTGTTCGGCGGTACGATAATGATATCCGACCCGCTCTTGGTGGTGACAATCATGCTGTCCAATTCGCTCTTAGCGATGGCGACAATAATATTCGATCTGCTTGTGGCAGTGGAGATCCTACAATTCGATCCGCTCTTGGTGATGGATGGTCTTCCTATCCGATCCGCTTGTTGCGATGGCAATTATGTCGTCCGATCCGCTCTTGGCGGTGGGGACAATAATACCCAATCCATTCATTACGGTGGTGATCATACCATATGATCCGCTCTTGGCGATGGATGCTCTTCTTATCCGATCCACACTTAGCGGTGGCGACAATAATATTCGATCCACTCGTTGTGGTGGTGATCGTACCATCCAAGCCTAAAAATCAAATTGCTGGGGAGTTAAATGTTTTTTTAAATGACAAGTATTAACTTTATGAATTTTGGACACGTACCTCTTTTTCAAGTTATCTTTACTTTGTGGAGACACTTATTTTGTGTGCATCATGATGTTGGAATTTTCAACAGCTCTTTGCATGCTGCAGCCCCCCCTCCTCTCATTTTTTTATATATTGCTGTCTCTTGAAAAATAGATCTTTAAATGGCAAAACAAGTAATATTAAGAGAAACTGGTATTCTGGCACCTATAATAGGGGAATAAGAGAACATTCAAATTTAGTAGAGATGCCTTTTTAAGAACTCAAATTGTAACAATTGCACCTGATTTTGTTGTTGCTTATCAGTCTCTTGAATTCATCTGTGTTGATCTGGCTTTTCATGTTGGCAGTTTTTGTTTGAACCAGTTACCTCATTTCCATTGTTGGGCAATTTATAGGAGCTTTCCCATTCATTATTTCAAGCATTCAACCTCATGATATGGTTCACGGTTTTTATCATGGCCTCCACTGCTTCTTCTCTTACTTGGCCATTTTGAGTCGATTATCCTTCCTGTATTTTCTCTTAGAATTCATCGGCGTTTGGCAAGAACTGGTACTAAGGGGGGTGGAGGTCTCAGCCAATCAACTATTGTGATGGTCTGATTTATTCCATTCCTCCTTATTTCCCCTCTTCATAATCCTCGAGAAGACCGACCGTTTAAGTTTCCTATTTGTTCGATCAGGCACGAGGGTTATTTTGAATGGCTGACCATCTAAATACTACAGTCTGCCCATCACGTTAGGTTTCCTGACTCTGTTAGATCTGAGAGCATCATCTAACTAGATGCATTTCCTGACCCTATTCATTAGGTCAAGAAAACTACTTGGTGGCCTTGACGTCAGTGATTCGGCAAATGGACGATCCGTGACACTTTTTCCAAGGCATTTAATGCTAGTTCCATGCTTAAATCCCCCGTTTTTGACATTATAGCTTGGAAGCGAACGATGTAATCTCTAAGACTTTCGTTGGTTCTTTAGTAGAGGTTGCACATGCCACTGGCCGACTTTGTTGCGCGTGTTCGCATAAGGAATCGCATTTCGAACAATTCTTTAAGTTGCTTGAAGGAGGTGATTGATGCATGAGGGAGTTTGAGGAACCATTTCAAAGCATCCCCTCCTAAGGTGGTTGGGAAAACTCTACAAGCAATCCTCTTATCGAAGGTATAGACCTGCACTTTAGTCAAAAATTCCGCAAGGTGAATGGTAGGACCATTTTTACCCGTATATTTGTCCATTGCTATATCTCTCCATCTGGGAGGTAGCTCAAACTCCATAATTTCCCTGCAGAAAGGGAAGGTGCTGTTGCAAGCATTCCCTTCAGACATCCATTTCATTGGCTCCGCCAATCCAAACTTTTCAAGTTTTTGTTTAAACCATTCATCATCGCTGCTCATTGTCGCAGGAGTGAACTCTTCTTTTGTCATTTGGAAGCAATCATTACTGGGCGCATATCTTCCCTGCTTGCCAAAAGACGGGTTGTACGATCTACTAGGAATATAAAGAGTATCTTTGCTCGAAAACATTGCTCTCTTTCCCTTGTCGTATTTGTTCACGATCCTAGCACCTGCGCCTCGTTCATCATGAGCACTTGGTTCTCTGAGGGAGATCCCTCTATTCCTCCTTCCTTCGAAGTCTTCGGCTATTAAAATCATTTTTTGATCACTTTTGGAAGCTCTGGGCATTCTTCCCATTTCCAAGGCTTGGACCACGCTCTCAGTGAGGTGACCAAGTGCAATACGCATGTCTCATACAGTAATAGGGGCATTCTCCTGTTGTCGTATAATGACGTCATCAAGATTCGGAAGGGGGTCACCTCCAACTGGTGATCTGAAAGATCTCTCCCTCAGCCTTGAAGGTTCGAATCTTTCCTGGTTATTGCGATCATGCTCTCCATGAGCTACACGTTCATAGGATCTTGAATCTGCCATGGCTCTCAATGAAAGCACCAAATGATAAAGCTTAAAAAGTCTTTATCTTGTAAAAGGAAGCACTGACAGTTGTTAGGCTGGTCGGATAGCTAGACCTGCAAAAGGAGTGCCTAATCGGACCCAAGCATTAGCACTTCGAAGCTTAAGTTAGTAGCTTTACAGAGAGAGTGATTTTAAAGGAGCGAGAAAGTCTCAGATATTCAATACCTGGAGCCATTGTGTTTTTGGCTATTTATAGGAGTTCTTTGGAGGGGTACTTGACCTTGGGGAGTGATAACCAGCAGTCAGAGTAAGTGACCGACGATGTGACAGGGAGTAGATAGAGAGTATGAGCATCGGCTTATGTCAGTGGGCTGATAAGACATGTTGTCCCATCAGTCCGATCGGACATCACGGTTCCCTGAGCTATCTTCCAGATCACTCTTTGCTTTTTTGCTATTAGGCTTAGGCCCTGCCAAACATTGTTAGGCCACCTTGATTGGGCCTTTAAGAATGTATTTGCCATAGTTATCAATAAACACTAATTTCTCTCTTCCACATCTTAATAATCTTGAAAATAAGATTCAAGAAAATGAAATGAACCTCACACCTTTTTCATTCTCAGCAATGTATTTATATACAAGGTAAAGCTGCTGAAATAAAATAACTAACAGAGTAGCAACAACTAAAAAAAAAGGAAGGGTAGCAGCTAAAAGGAAAAGAAGGAGTAAAAATAGTTTAAAAGAAATAAATAAAATATATTTATTTGTCTCATTACATCTCATTCATCTTCTTCTCCATTTCCCCTCCTTTTATCAGCTCCATTTCTATGTTTTTATTATAGTTTTAATATCTTCAATATCTCCAACAATAAAAATGGAAGGAGACGAAATTGTCAATTTAAAAAGAAGGAAAAAAAGAAGATGAAAAAAAAGAAGAAGATGGAAATAAGAAGGTGGAAAAAATAACTAAGAAGAAAGAAAGAAAGATCCTAATTTGAGTTATATAAAAAAATGGTATTTTTAAAATTGAAAATTTAAAAAACGGTATTTTTAAAAGGAAAAATAAAATGTGGTATTTTTAGATAGGACTTCTTATTTTTGGGTATTTTTGTAAAAATCCCTATATTTTTATCAAATACATATTGCCAAAATATCAAATTTCCATTTTCTTTTTCTTCTCTTATCTATTACTCATACTTTTCATCTCGCCGTCCAAAATCTTAAATTTCTAACCTCTCGATAGTTTTTTCCTCTTTTCTTCTATTGCTCATTTTGCTGTTCTATTTGTCTCATTTTGCCTATTGTTAAAGGCCTCCAAATTTTGATATTAAAATGATATAATTTTACTAAAATTTTATGGATGTGATTTTAGCAATTTTTAAATATTGAAAACCAAATCGATTTAACAAAATTTCTTTTTCAAAATTGAATTGACTATACCAATTTGTTTTTAGTTCGATTTGATATTCTATAAGGACCGGTTTGATTTTTTAGTCTTAATTATGATTCGAGATCCAAATCGAATCCAGCTAAAAAATAAATAACCCAATTAAAAAGTGAGCCAAAAAATCCAAATTCAAAAAGAACTGACACAAATTTGAACCTAAACTTGCTCGACCCGACTTGTTTGCCAGTTCTCACATTAAGGTCATATTTTAGTCTCTTCAAAATACTATTTTTTTAATGAAATTAATAAATTCTAATGATTACCTTAATATTTTTGAAAAAGTAAAGTAGTGATAGTTGACATTGAACAAAAAGAATCATATTTTATTTTACATAAATTACACATGCTATAATAATAATAATAATAATAATAATAATAATAATAATAATAATAATAATAATAATAATAATAATAATAATAATAATAATAATAATAAGAAGAAGAAGAAGAAGAAGAAGAAGAAGAAGAAGAAGAAGAAGAAGAAGAAGAAGAAGAAGAAGAAGAAGAAAGAGGAGGAGGTAAACAAGTCAAATGCAATTAAATTTTCCTAATGAAGTTAGATAAATATTAATTCAATTATTTTTTTGTTAATAGAAAGTAATATAAAATATTGAATAAATTACATCATTTTGTACCATTTTATGTACTTATTTATATAAAAAATTTGAACCCTATTTTTTCTTTCATTTTTTATTTGTTCTTATATGCTGTATTTCCTCCTAAATTAGTTAAAAAATAATAAATTAAACTAAATTTTGGAATGATAATTATAAAATGAGATTTTACCAAAGAAAGAAAAAAGACATCTTCCTTTTGAAATGCAATGGTTTGATTAAAAAAAATGGAAAAGTATGGTTCAGTAAGCGATGATGAACTAAGACAATGGATGAGCCATGAGCTATAGAATAGTGGCGAATTAGGGTATGAAGTAAAAAAAAAGATCAAGAAAAGAAATATGCAAATAAAAGAGATCGTGAAATACAATATATACTTTATGCCACTTAATTATTATTTTTTATTTCTTTTTTTTTTCATGTCATTTTATCTTTTACTTATCAAAACTGAAATAATTACACATTTTTAATTCTTTCGATTAAGTTTAGGTTTTATATAAAAATTAGATATATATATATATATATATATATATCACTTGAGTTTATGAGAGAAATACTAGGGTTTACTTTATAATCTTATAGTTTATGAGAGAACAGTTTAGGTTGTTTTCTCTCATAAATCACTTGAGTTTACTCTATTGATATATACAAGAAGAAAAGTAAAAAGTATATCTATACTAGGTGGAAAATGCTATATACTAGGGAGAAAAGGCTACAGTAAAAAGTAAGCTACAAAGAAAAGGATAAGAATAGCTAAGGCTAAGTCTAGCTATTTACATTATTCTGTATCGCTCCCCCTCAAGCTAGAGTATAGATATTAATCATGTTCAGTTTGTTACACAAATATTCAACTTGAGCCCCATTTAAAGCATTTATGAGCAAATCATCTAACTGTTCTCATGTTTTCACATATCCTATTGAGATGATAGTATCTTGAATCTTTTCACGAATAAAGTAACAATCAACTTCAATATGCTTGGTCCATTCATGATACATTGGATTGGAGGCAATATGAAGAGCAACTTGATTATCACACTAAAGCTTTGCTAGGGACGAGGAATTTATACCAATTTCAGCAAGTATATGATGAATTTACAAGATTTCACATACAAAATGTGACATAGCTTTGTATTAAGATTTCGTACTAGATTTGGATACCACAGTTTGCTTCTTGCTCCTCCAAGATTTTGAATTTCCTCTAACAAAAATACAGTAGCCTGTAGTTGACCTCCCATCAATCTTAAAACTTAGCCAATCAACATCTGTAAAACATTCAATTTGGGTATGGCCATAATTACTGTAAAGAATACTAAGTCCAGAAGCTCCTTTCAAATAGCATAAGATCTGCTCTAAGGCTATCCAATGTTTGACTGTAGGAGCAGACACGAATCGACTAATAACACTTACAGCAAATGCAATATCTAGACGAGTTATAATGAGATAATTAAGTTTCCCAACTAGCCTCCTATATTTTTCTGGATTATCAAATGAATCACCATTATCTTTCATAAGATGCACATTAGGAACCATAGGAGTACTACAAGTCTTGGCTCCTAGTTTTTCGGTTTCTACAAGCAAATCAAGGACATACTTCCCTTGAGACTGAAAAATTCGCTTTTTGCTCCTTGAAACTTCTACTCCCAAGAAGTATTTCAGTTGGCCTAAGTCTTTAGTGTGAAACTTGGTATGCAAAAAGAACTTGAGAGAAGAGATACATGCATAATCACTTTCAGAAATAACAGTATCATCAACATAAACAACAAGAAGAATGATATCAGTTGATGATTGTCTATAGAAAATTGAATGATCACATTGATTCTTCTTTAATCCAAACTCTTGAACCACTTTGTTAAACTTTCCAAACCAAGCACAGGGACTTTCAAACCATATAGAGAATTCTTCAGATAGCAAACCTTACAATACTCTTCTTGAGCAATAAAACTAGGTGGTTGATCTATATACACTTTTTCCTGAAGATCATCATCAAGAAAAACATTCTTGATGTCCAATTGGTGTAAGGGCCAGTTTTGTGAAGCAGCTAGAGAGATAACCAATCTAATAGAAGTAAGTTTAGCCATTAAGAGAATGTATTTGAATAATTCGCCCATATGTCTGAGCATATCCTTTTGCAATAAGCCTAGCTTTAAGTCTAGCCACAGAGCCATTTGGATTAACTTTAAATGCAAAAACCCATATGCATCCCATATCCTTCTTACCTTTAGGCAAATCAACTAAGTCCTAAGTGTGATTCTCATCTAAAGCATTTATCTCTTCTATCATTATATCATGCCAACCAGGATGAGTCAAAGCCTCTTTAACCATTCGAGGAATAGATATCAAGTCGAGAGCAATAAAATAACATATAGATTGAGATAAGTGATCACAAGAGACAAAATTACCAATAGGATAGGAACACTGGCATTTACCTTTTCATAAGGCGATGGGAAGATCAAGATTATCGGGGACTAAATCTGATGATGAATTTGATTCAGGCATTGCATTGTAGGTTCCATGTTTCCTATAATAGGCTTGTACAATTAGTGGCTTTGTAGAAGCAGGTGGTGTAAAATTATTGACAATAGTAGGAATAAGATCATTTAGAGCAGAAAAGCTAGAATCTTTTAGAGTAATAGGAATAGGATCATCCGAAGCCTTATAGTAATGTTGTAGACCAACCAATGATCATCTTCCCCATGACTTGTAGAATCAGATCATGGGTAGAAGGGTTTATTTTTCCAAAAAGTAACATCAATAAACATAAGATACCCATTAAGTTTTGAACAATAGCATTTGTATCCCTTTTGAAGATGAGAATATCCCAAGAAGACACACTTTAATGACTTTGGATCCAATTTAGTAATATGAGATCGAACATCTTGAACAAAACAAGTGTTCCCAAATATTCTTGATTCTATAGGAAACAAAGACTTAGATGGAAAAAGAATAGAATACAGAGTCTCACTAGAGAGTATTGAAGATGGCATGAGATTAATTAGGAAGTAAGTAGCAGACATAACATCGGTCCAAAATTGTTTAGGAACTTTCATTTGAAATAAAAGAGCCCGTGCTATTTTAAGCAAATATCTATTTTTTCTCTCAGCAACTCCAATTTGAGATGGTGTATCAAGACATGAGGATTGATGGATTATGTTATTCTCAGTCATGTATGTCAGAAATGAATCTGAAAAGCATTCTTTGGCATTATCATTCCTTAATATACGAACATAGACATTAAATTAGGTTTTTATCTCAGCAAAAAATGCACAAAAATGAGTGAATAATTCAAAATGAATTTTCATAAAAAATACCCAAGTCATACGAGAGTAATCATCCACAAATGTTTCAAAATACTAGAACCCGAGTTTAGCCACAACAAAACACGATCCTCAAATATTTAAATGAACTAAGTCAAATGCAGAGTTAGCTCATATATTAATCTGAGGACTTGAAAAATTTTGATGATGCTTGGCAAGCTGACATGACTCACAGTCAAGAGAAAAAATATTGGAAAATTGAGGATATGGTTTCTTTAAAGACGGTAACAAAGGATGCCCCAATCTACAATGTGCTTTAAAATGAGAGAGGACAATAGGACAAGCAATTGGTCTAGATGCTTGTTGATTTAGAATATAAAGACCATAAGCCTAATGTCCTTTTCTAATAACCTAATTTGTCACAAGATCTTGAAAAACACAATGATTAGGGAAGAACATTATACTACACTTAAGGTTTTGTGTAAGTTTACTTACAGAGATCAAATTAAATGATAACTTTGGTAGGCTTAGTACAGATGATAGAGATATAGATGAAGTTGGATTAACAGTACCTGAACCATCAATATAAGTAGTTGACCCATCAACCATAGTGATCGAAAAAGACGATGTATTTGGCCAAAAATTAGAAAAAACTTTCTTATTACCCATCATATGATCTGTTGCTCCAGAGTCAATAAACCCACCTAGATGAAGAAGACAAAGACATGTACTTTGCTCTCTTAATCAAACAATTTTAGTGATAGATAGGACTTTTAGTGAGTTTTGATACTTGATGAATTTAGCATATTCATCTATAGAAATACGAACAAATTTTCCAGGCATACCCATTTCAATCAAACTAGCAATCCACGAATAAATGAGACCAAATCCAACAAAAAAATCCACAAGCAACAAGCAAAACTAGAAACAAATTAAGGGTTTTCAAATGCCAAAACCCATCAGATGTCGGAATGAAAGAAAAAGACAACAACTATCAAATTAAAACAATAGATGCACACCTGAGTAACACTAAAAGGTGGTCAAAACAAGAGGAAATCCTCTAGATCTGAAGTTGCTCAATCATCGACAAATCCAAAAAGTTGATAGAATTGATAACCAGCAAGAGAAAATCCTCACTTAAGAGAAACCACAACACCAGCAAATTCGATGACCAAACAGACATCGTAACGATGTCGAAAACATCCAGGCGATGCCGAATAATTAATCAAAAGATCGTCGGACATAACACGCATCGGTGAGTGAGGAAAAGGGCAAGAACCGTAGCGGCGCGTGAGGCTAACTCGTCAGCAAGATGGATACTGAATTTTGTAGAGAGGTCGAAAATACCCTTGCACTCCTTCCAACATCGGCAGTGAGACACAACTGTCACTGAAAAAGGTGACCCTACAAGGAAAAGTAGCAACCTAGAATTCAAAAGAGTCTAAGGCTCTGATACCATGTAAGAGATCAAGAAATGGGAAAAGGTGTTCTCTCATAAATCGCTTGAGTTTACACTATTGATATATACAAGAAGAAAAGTAAAAAGTATACGTATACTAGGTGGAAAAGACTATATAATAGGGAGAAAAGGCTACAATAAAAAGTAGGCTACATAGAAAAGGCTAAGAATAGCTAAGGCTAAGTCTAGCTATTTACAACATAGATAAAAAGATTTTTCTAAAAGATCATGCAAATTCTAGCTCAACAGTAAACCTATATCCATTGTTACCTATTTAATCATTGTATAAAAACAACTTACTAATTTTACTTTCACAAAACCATATAATTTCTTCTTATCAGTAGAACAAGCGGAAGGTTGAATCTCCTAGAGAGTGGACGTAGCACGCCCGGTTCTTCCAAGTGCAACCCCCACTTCTGCAGTAGAACCACCATGAGAGCTTGACTAGTTAGTTCCATCACCTACTACCAATTGCTTCACTCATCACCTCAGATCTAAGAAAACAGGCATTTGCTCCAAAACAGAAAGAAAAAGAATATCATACTAAATGCTGCCTGACAAGAATGATCCCATCCACGAAAACTAAAAGAAGGGAAATATGGCTTGTGCTTGAAAAAGGAATTAATGAGTGATAGCATCGCATTAGACTGTTAGACTAGTGGCTACACATATTCACGACAATTCAAATTTTAAATCACAAAAAAACTCTTATCACATAAATACAAGAATTTCACTGAAAAATCACCATCTTCCGAAGTTATTAGCTAGATCCAATCTGTGGGTCAAAATCCTGTTACCACTTTCCCAAATCCACCATGATGTTTTTCACTAGTGTCATCCATGCTTTCCTCATTTAAACAACAGCCATGGTTCCGATAAATTGTAAACATGATTGAAGGAAGTTGTACATTTTCAAGTCCTTTTGCAACAATTATTATATTATAACAACCACAATTATTAAATGAAACAGGTTTGCCTCTCCACTTTTGTTTATTTAATGGGCTCAATCACAAAAGAAATATAGATTTGTTACTGCATAACAAAATTATAGTTAATTTCGCTAATGGTTATTTTCAAACTTATACTAAAATAACAAATCCATAATAGTAAAATATTATTTTATAACACAAAAATATCTTAATTTTTTTAAAAAATTAACCTTAAAAATCATTGTAACTGTAATCAACCATGAAAACAACTAAATATTCGAGCCAGCACTCCATATTAGTACGACTTAGTATTAGATCTCACATATGAACAAACAAGTCAGCAACTATGTAGGATGCGTGTCATATGTCAGTATAATGTGTTATCTCAATCCAATCATCATGCCACATGTCAATTTGACGTGGCACTTATTTTACATGACTTGATAACTTATTTACCTGTGTGTAAGCTAAAGTTCTACCATAGATTTCGGTGGTGATTTTCAATGGTTTTCATGGTTGATCATGGTCATAATAAATTTTGAAGATAATTTTTTTGAAATTGAA
Organism: Excoecaria agallocha; assembly: GCA_037975025.1. NCBI lineage: Eukaryota > Viridiplantae > Streptophyta > Magnoliopsida > Malpighiales > Euphorbiaceae > Excoecaria > Excoecaria agallocha. The sequence goes on along the minus strand of CM075815.1, from coordinate 38,281,976 downwards.
TTTTTTTTTTTTGCGTTATAAGTTTTTTTATTGTTATTTTTCAACTATTTTGCTATGAATTTAATTAGTATGGATGAAATTAGCCCGAAAATTGAGGTTATATGTATTGTGTAGCTTATAAAGTTTTGAAATCGTTCATAAGAAATTACTATAGTTTCATCCATTTACGCAATTCATCTAGCTATTTAAAACTGTAAATGAAATAATTGAGCACGTAAGAAAGTAAAAGTTAAATGAACTATAAACCAAAGATGACGCAGGAACATGCAAAATAAGAAGTTGATAAACAATGTTTCACTTAATAATAACCATCTTTTGAAGAAGTTCTAGCCGCCACATGACTGTTTCAAGATTTTTCTGCGTTCTTGGAGTTAGAAGATTCAAGTGACTTTCGAGAGATTAATCAAGATTGAAAAAACTCTCCATTTTGTTTGAATGCCTACTTTCATTTATGTTTTGGATTATAATGAACTTGACAATGTACGTATAGTGAACTTTTGTATTTCCTTTTTGATTAACGGAGTGATTTTTCATGAGTTTGTGCAATCTTTGTTTTTGGCTCAACTATTTCATGTAAAATGTTATACTTTGATAATGGTTTTAATTGAGCAGTTAAGATTTGATATTCTTTTGTTACTTGAATGAACTTTGAGTTGCATGAGGTTTAGTTCTAAACTTATAGCCGAGAGGAACCCTAAATCTAAGAGTGATTTTCGTAGTTTGTAAGCTGAAATATCGTGTAATACATCAAATGGGTTTAGGAGAAAGAACCGAAAACATTGAAGAAAAATAGTTGAAGAGATCGAAATTCATGCTTACTTATATCTCTTTATAGGAGATGGGAAGGGATCGACATTCAAATTCCAGTTTAGGGCTTTTGATGGTCCTGTGGTGACTCTGTTGGTGGAAGTGAATTTGGAGGCTGAGAGGCTGGAGCCAAGAGTGGAGTAGATCGTTATATATGGGTATCGGATTTTGAAGATGGTTTTAGTTTTAGAACATGAAGAGTGAGGATATATATATATACACACACACTCTTCTACTTGATAAGTTATTTTTAGTAAATTTTATGATATATATTTTTACTAAATTGAAAAATATTATAATATTAAATTAAGCTATAAATGTAAAATATGTCTTACATTTTAAAATATAAGAATCAAAATAATAAAGTTATTTGATATTTTGTTATACAAAACTAATTATATTTCTATATTCAATTAATACTTTTTTACATTAATTGAAAATACGAAAAAATAGTATTTTATTGAATACAAAAAATATAGTGCGAGTACTTTTGGGGTTAATATCACCCATAATCACTGAACTTACGTTTAATAATCCAAAACTAACTGAATTATTTTCCGTAATAAAATGATACGCTATTTTGCGCAAAAGTTATTTTAACCAGTTTCCGGCAAAAATCATTGCTAGAGTACTAACGTGGCACGCTACATCATCTACTTATACACATGTTGCCACATCATTAGTTGATATCAGCTACTTTTGCACATGTAGTCTGCCACAACGTGTCACGTTAGCACTTTGATAAGGGTCATTATCGAAAACCGGTCAAAATAATTTTTGCGTAAAATAGTATAAAGTTCAATGATAATTTCGTTATGAAAAATAATATAGTAATTTTTGGGTTATTAGGTGTAAGTTCAGTAATCATAGGTAAAATTAACTTATACTTGTGTTTTATTTTATTTTTTTATTCTATTTGATTTTATGTGACAAAGTCTAATTTTTTATTTTCTTCGTAAAAATATTTTTATTAATGCTAATGAGCATGGATAATAGCAAACTATTGAAACTATGACAAAAAATATTAAAATTTTACAATTTAAATGAGACAATAAAATATGATTTTTTTTTTTCATATTTCATGATTATTTATTACAATAAAATAAAATTTCTTACCTGTACTTATTAATATGGTTACTTTAGTTTAATAATAGGATAATAAAAGATTAATTTAGTCTAAAATATTTTCATCCCACTATATATTTATATATATATAATACCACTGACAATGATTATACTTAAGATCACGACTGATTCTCATATTCAAATAAAAAATAAAAAAATTATACACACACGCACATATATATATATATTTTCTAATCTTCAATCTATGACATTTTTAAAATAAAATTATATACGATAGATAAATGAAAAAAAAAGAGACCATCGTACAATTTCTTTCTTCCTCTTCAACTATGATATTTAATTATTAACATATTGAGTTTGGATTGATTTCAACAACTTTTAGTTTTTTGTTTGTAATTCATAGCAAATATGTATTCAGAAAGATCTTTTGCAAAAAAAAAAAAATTTTTTTTCTTAATAATAAAAAGTAATATATCAAAAAAATAAAAACTGCTCCATAAATAATAATAATAAAATTGTAATTTTAAAATAAATTATAGAATTATATTCTATTCCAAAAATAAAAAATACTAAAATATTAAATATTTCTATATTCCTACATTAATTATAATTCTAAGTGGGTGGAATAGAAATAGATCAATGAGATAAAAATAGATGAACTTTTGGTTCTTTATCCAAATGGTGTGATGAAACTTTTTTTTTTCCAATATTCCTAACTTTTTTACAATTCTTAAAAGATAATAAGGATATTATTAAGTTTTTTTTTTAAAAAAAAGTTCACCTATTTTGTACATCTATATATATATATAATTCATATAAAACTTCCTGCTATTTTTTTTTTGGAATTTTCTATTCCATTTGGGGTGATTTTCCGCTGGAGAAGGAAATTTCTCGTTCCATGATTATCCCTAAAAATGGCATTAGATATTAAATTTACTGCTAATTCAGCAATGAAGCCAAGTTCTTGCTAATAAATTTATTTTAGCAACAAAGTCTTTCTCACTAATTTAGCAACAAAACAACGTTTGGTAAATGGTCTATAATGATAGTGACAAAAAATTGATCGCTAATTCAGTAACAAAACATTGTTCTTGCTAAACTAGAACCATAATTATACTAGCAACAATAATGGTCCTTGCTAAATTAAGTTACCTTGTAGTTTAGCAACGACTGACCCATTAGCAAGGACTTGGATTCTCACTTGAATTAGAACACTATAATTTTTTAGATTATGAATTTGTTATGAAATGTAAAGTTCTCGTTCAAGTGGAGCCATAATTAGATTTGCAATAACAGTGATCCTCAAGTTATCTTGTAGTTTAGCAACGATCTGCTAGTCCTTTGTAATTCGCTGCGACTTGTGTTCTCACTAAATTAGAACACGGTAGCCTTTTTAGAGTACGAAGTAGCTACAGCATTAATCCCCACTAAGCGAAGAGACCAACTTTTCTATCCAATTTGCAATAATTCTGGCGACAAGTCTTTCTTGTTGCTAACCGGATTCAATTTTTTCTTATTACTTTGTTGCTAACATTCAGGTCATTCCGTTTGCCGCAAAAAGGTATAATTGATTGCTATGTAATTTTTTTTTTCTGTAATTCAGCATTTAGTTCTGGTTTTCTTGCTCATTTGTCGGGGATAATTTAATCCGTATTTACTCAATTTTCATAAAAATAAGGTTCTGATTATTATATTTTGATTGTTAATAATAAAAGAATCAAGTGTTATTCTATAACAGTGAAATCAAATATGTCAGATAATTGTATTTTCGGTTATCGGCGTGTGAAAAAATTTTTAACTCAGCAAAGTCAAATATTATCTTTTTCTTTATTTTGGATAAATTAAACTTCATTTTATTCATCTCTACCCTTACCCCCTAATAAGTAATTGATCAATCACCTGTTGGGACAACAGTTTCCAGCATGTCGGTTTACTGTTACAACAAAATAATATTTTGATTATTTTATTGTTACCAATCGAAATATAGAGACAAAAAAATTATTTATACAAAAATTAAGTGACTAAAGTTGAAACTATCCCCACTAATTTGATTGAAAATTGTTTTCCTTACTAAATTCTTTCCCAAAATTGTAATTACGGGATAGAAAGAAAACTACTATTTTTAATTGTTTTACTCGGGCACCAAAGAAAGCAATAAACCGCCTCTTTTTAGTTCAAAATCAAGAGAGGAGAGCATTCGTTTACAGGGATCTCTCAAATTCAATCTCTGAAATTCTCCTCCTTCTTCCTAAGCTTCTTCCATAATCAGTTGCCGAACTGGGGAGCAATCTATACACTGCGTTTGCTATCAGTGTTGGAACGAAAAATCCATGGCCATATATAATCAAAACAGTAAAATTTGTGAAGCCCTAGATCTGCTCTCCGTTGATCCTCTTCCTCATAAAGTATTTCTAATTCTTGTATCAATCTCCATCTTTCTTTCCATGAATCATCACTACCTTTCCAAGGATGATTTTGACTCCATCAGATACCATAGCAAAGGTCATTATCGTGGTCGTTTTAGTTACATTTGGATTGTTCACGCCACGCCCATCACTTTAGTATTAATGGTGCAATGGTTATCGTTGGCGTCCAGAAGGAAGGCAATAGCGAGCCCTTGCGCCGCGGGAAGCTCGCCCTGGGTTTTAGTTGGTTTGATTGCTCAGTTATTGGTTATGGCTTGGTTTCAACCAACCATTCATCATAGATGGCCTCTTAGGTTTTGAAAACTTGTTCTTCCCGCTGCTTTTTATTTTTTTAATTAATTTCATGTTAAGCTATTTAGATTATTATCGGTATCAGTTTGTATAGCATTATGCTATATTGATTAATCGTATTTGAAATCAAATTATATTAGTTTATAATATTTTATAAAATATTATAATGCACAATGTAGTATTTTGTTTTTTGATACCCTTTACTTCTATTTTATGTGCACTTAGAAAAATAACAATAAAAGAATTAATACTGTTAATTTCTTTTTTCAAAATAACATTTCTTTTTTGTAAAATTTTAAATGCTATATTAATAGGATAAAAAAAAGTATATATACAAGTTTGCAGAAGAAAACTATATAATAAATAATTAAATTAAATTTAAATTAAACTATATATTTCAATCCATTTCATTTCAGATAGAAATTTGATTATGAAATGCTATTACTTTTCTCAACTTATATCACCAACAATCCAAATATAAAAACTCAATGGTCTGGTGACGGTTGAAATTACGATGATGTGATGTTGTTCTGGAATGCGGCTGGCGGTTATTTAACAGAGGCAATTTTTGTGTCATACTTTTATCCTTTTTTTTTTTTTGAATGGAGTGTCATACTTTTATCCTGAAATGTATAAAATTTAGAAAGTATTAAATGGTAGAAATTGCGTTTTAGATTGTAAAAAGAAAAAAAAACAATAATTAATGGAAAAACATCCTAACACTTGAAGAATTTTTTTTTTTAAATATTTGGTATAAAATTTTCAAATATTTGACACTTGTTTTGAGTTTATATTACTTTTTTCTTCCCACTTAATTAATTTGCATGACTTTAGATATATTTTTAAAAATTTGATTTTTTTTATATATTTACTCCTATTTATTATCCGCAATTACATCTTATAGAGTAATAAATTTAATTTTGATCATATGCAAATTAAATTAAATGAAATTAATAAAAAAGCAAATTAGTCAATTCTTATTATACTTTTTTCATAACATTTTCAAAAATGGACGAATGAAGTACATTTAAATTTTAAGGGCGTTTGGTATGTATAGTTGCAGATTTTTTGTTTCTAGTTTCTAAGAACCAAAATCTACTTTTAGTTTGTTGACATATATATGTTTTTTGAAAATAGTTTTGTCTCTTTTAAAACCATCAAATATAAATACAAAACGCACTGCATATATAGCAACATGTGTGTGTATATATATATATATATATATATATATATATATATATATATATATATATATATATATATATATATATATATATATATATATATATATATATATATATATATATATATATATATATATATATAAAACTCGAGACGTAATATTCCTAGTTGTAATATATATATATATATATATATATATATATATATATATATATTAATTTTATAAGTTTCTTTATTTTTAAAATCAATTAATATTTGTTCAAAAATATTATTTTCAATATCTATAATCTTAAAAGTGAAACCAAGGTTGAAAAATATTTGTATCCATAGCTTGTATATTAATATATTAATTTTTATATTAATTAATTGCTTAATTTTGACATAATTAATTGCTTATTATTTGTTATTATGATGCAATATTATATTGCATTTATATTATTTAATTTTAATAAATTTTAGTTATTGTTATATTTTATTTTCAAACTTCATATAAATCTATATTTAACGTATTATTAAATAAAAAATGTAATATTATTATTATATCCATTTTATTAATATTTGTTAGCATTAGTTTCTATTAGACATAGCAAAATTGACCCAAACCCAAAATTTCACCCAAATCCGCAAAAAAAAAAGAGATCCAAACCCAATCCAATCTAAATAAATATCAATTGGATCAATTCAAAACTAACCCATTTTATTTTTCAACCCAAACAAATACCCACTGGACCAATTTAAAACTGACTCATTTTATTCTCCAATTCATTGGATTTGTAAGGACCCAATCATGGCCCTAACCGGATTATAGTAAAATGACGAGAATTATGGTTAATTAAGATAAATATTGAATTATTTTGCATTGTTAAGGTTAAGTCCCATTACGGGTATTTTGGTAATTTCAACATGTATGTAAATTGAGTATGGTTAAAATTAAGATAAAAGAGGGATATAGTTGAAGCAAATAAGAAGTTTGAGTGTTAGAGGTTAAGAAAAATAAGTTGATGGGGTTAAGTGTAATGAGGGCAAATTTGGAAATTCACATAATGAGATATTTCAATAGCTTCTTGGAGAAGAAAAGTAAGGGTTTTGAGAGGGGAAAATCGGCATTTTGAGGGATAGCTCTCTTTCTCTCTCTCTTTGTGCTGGTTACGGGTTGGAAAAGGGGAGCTAGGGTTTGTGAGTTAAGATTTAAGGTAATGTCTTCCCTTGAAAATCTCTTCTTCCTCTTCATTTATGATTTTTGGTCACGAGGGATTGTAAGATCATGTTGTTGTTCCTGTGTATAAAGAGAGAAGAGACACAGATAGATCAAGACTAGGAAAAGGAAGAAAGAGCCAGATCTGTGAATTTTTGAAGGAGATGGAGCTAATATTGAGGTATGGGACTCTATATAAATGGTTATTTAATGATTTTTCTATGTTCTTGTATGTGTTTCTTTAGTTGAAGTGAAGGTTAAATTTTAGTGTTTAGATGAACAAAGAATGATTTAAATCTAAGTATTTGAGGTGAGTCTTGGGTTTTAAAATCATTTGAGCTGGAAATCGGGATTTTTAACCCATTCTACCGAAATGCCTTGCGTGGCCGTGCAGCCATCCCTTTTTCCTCTGTGTGGCCACACATGCCTTTATTTCCCCTTAGCTATCTCGTTGAGTGGCCACGTGATTTCCTTTGATTTTGCATGAGTGGTCGTGTGATTGCTTTGAGTGGCCACGTGATTTCCTTTGGATTTCCATGCGTGGCCGTGTGTTTTCTTTGGTTCTTCATGTATGTCCACGTGATGGCTAATTTCTCTCCCTGCATGGCCACCCACTGCATGCCTTTCTCCTTTCTTGGCCACGTGAATGGCTCCTTTCTTCTTCTGCGTGGCCATGTGTTTGGCCCTTGTTCTCCTTGCGTGGCCACATGAATGGCTTACTTCTCCTTCTGCTTGGCCACGCATTTGGCCTTTGTTCTCCTTGCGTGGTCGTGTATGCCTTCTCTTCTTTCTTGGGCACAACCACTCTTATGTTTTCTTTTAATGGTTCTACTTCACACTCTAAGCTATAAATTCTTCATGAATCATGAATTCCGTATTATAAAATATAATTGGAAAGAATTAAATGGACCATAAGTAATGTACATGATGATTAAGTTAATTAAAGTGGTTGTTGATAAGCCTTATGATTTCTAAATGAAATAATTGAGCGGTGAAGTTTTTTAAGGCATTATGAATGACATAGGTAGATGTTAATCTCAAATTTGAGTACTTTCACTATTTGTGAGACACTGAATGTATGTATATAATATATATAGGATGAACTAAATGTATGAAGATTAAATTAAGTATAATGAAGCAAAGAAAATGGTTTTGAAGAACCACTCAGGTATGTTCTTCTTCAGTGAATATGTTTTTACGTGTGGAGTCATGTGATCATGGTTTATATGACTATATGTATGGTTTCATTTTCATGAACTATCACCGGGTATTACCAAAGTTAACCTTGAAATTCAAATCATGTTGTTACTTCATGATTTTATGTTCAATGATATGTATTGCATTAGGTTCTTAAAACATTATTTTGAGCTAATATTGCATAATACTCAGTTACCATTATGCTAAAGCATCCCAGTGCATGATATAAGTTATCTGGTAGCTATGCAAATATATGAACAGGCAATGTGTATCATTGAATATCCAGGCTTTAAGCCAGTATTGCTATGAAAATGAATAATATGTGTGTTCAATTATGGAAAATGGCTTTAAGTAAATGTTATATTAAATAAGAAAGAATATGATGAATGAAATATGTTCTTAAAGTGATAAAGCCTGTGGGTCTTAGTTCAGTTGTGGGTTAGATAGACATGCCTAGAGGGATTCTGCAGCTGCCATAGTTGACCCCATTTGGGTCTTGTTCCTTTATGGAACCATCGTTCGGCCCTTTTGGGTCTATTGTTTGTTCCTTGCTGGAACCATTGATGACCCCATTTGGGTCTAGTATTTTGTTCCTTTATGGAACCATAGTTCGGCCCTTTGGGTCCATCATTTGATACCTCGATATCCATTGTTCCCGTTATCCACCCTTGAATTATTACTTATTAAAAGTTTAAAAGACTCAGCAATTTACTCGAAATGAAGATATATATATATATATATATATATATATATATATATATATCATTTGCCTCACCTATATAATGTGAAAATGATAATGACCTACTATATTTCTTGGTTTAAATTTCTTTTTTGGCTAGAATGATTTCAATGAAATGTAGTTCTCTACTCTGCATTATATAACTATGATTGCATGACATATGTGAAGTATTGACGCCTAAAATGACTCTTATTGATAATGTATGATATATATACTTCCTTATGTTTTGATTGAATATTAAAGGCATCTCATACATAATAAATGTGATTAAATGCTTACGATGAAAGCTGTACTATCAATTACTATGGAATCTAGATTATTGTAAGAATAATGTTCATGTTTAGGATTGCAATTCATTTGGTATAGCAAGGGTGAGATCGTTTAATATTGTTGACTTATATGTTTTCCTTAATTTAAAAGGTGTAGTGATTTCATGATATTTTATTAGAGTTTATCCTTGGATTTGGTTTCCCCACTAAGCTTTATAGCTTAGCACAGATTTGTTATCCGTGTAGGTACTGGTTAAGCTCTAGTGGATAGATAGCTAGTGGCTAATCAGCCTTTGAATAGAAGATCTGACTGAGTGCAGTTGCTTGAGGATTTCATTATGTATTTTCTTTGGCATTATGTTAGGCCTTTTAATTATAAGTTTGTTTTAAGTTATTATGGCATGTAATTATTATGGCCTGTGCTGTTTATTATTATCTATGCCTTATCTTGCTAGGTTATGATGGTGATTAATGGTTATGCTTGGTTAGTGGATTAGGTTGTTACAGGATTTGTACCCAATAGGTTTCTTACAAAATTATTTTTTGAGGTTTCGAATGGTCTTAAGTTTTATGAACTTTGATAGAGAACTCCAAAATCTTTGCTGCTTTCCCTCTTTGGCTTTCAATCGTCGCTGGCCGTTAAACTTAGTTTAGGAGGGAAACATGTTTAGGGCTCTTTCTCATTTTTTTTCTTTCATTTTGGTTATCAGATCCTTATTTCTCAGCTATTTTTCTCTGATTCGAGCATAAAGCAACACGAGCTCTATTTCATAGGAGCTTTCTCAGCCGATTCTAATTCCTCAACTTCCTTCTCGTCATCTCCATTGAAGCAAGTAAGATTTAATTGGTTGAATTTGTTAATTAGAGTTTGATAACGTTAAAATTTTATCTCTTAAGCATTCCAGAATTAGAAATGGAATTCGATCTTTGTTGTGAGTATAACATAAATTTAAGATTTTAGTTTGCTATTTTCTATTTACACGATTAGTTCTATGAATTCCATCCTTTCTCTCTATACCAGAATCTGCCACAATAGAGGCCCCTTCACTAATTTGTGAGCATCTTTTTCTTATTTTTGTTTGTTGAATTTAACGCGATTATTGTTAAAATTGCTTCATTCGTTGATTTGAGATACTTGGGTCACTAAAATTTATCTAATTAAGGATCTACTATTAGAGATTAGTCACATTATGGTTTGAGAGAAATAAGGGCTGTTGATTAAAATTTGAAAATACACTCGAAGTTTGCTTTTTTTAGTTATTTTAATTGTTGAATTTGGGTACGACTGGAGTTAAAGCTTTTGTATTTGTTGATTTAAGACATTTGCGAAGCTGAAATTTTGCTTTGTTATAATCTATCGTTACAATATTCTTTTTGGAAAGTTTGATTAGAGTTTATTTTTGAATTTCATGATTTTGCGTCGCAACCGAATCGCTAGCTTAGATTCCCAGAAAAGGTTGACATGCAGATTGGGCTAGTCGGTTCAAACTGGATGCATTGCCTAAGCTATATGCAATGGGATATTGAGTTACTTGTAGTAACAACTCCATTTATCGAATCAATCCTTTCTTATTGAGTAGTTAAAGGTGTATGGTGTATTTTCCCCCTGGTCGTATAGTGAAGATACATACGTTTTAGTTGTGCCCCTATTTAAGTTTGTCATATTTTATTATCTAATGAAGTTATTATGGTTGGTTTGTGTCTATTAAGTTATTCCATTATGTTGAACAAAACCAGCATCTATGTTTATAATTTTGCTTTTTATTGTGTTTTTTGCTATATAAAGATCACTTGATCGCAATATTACCATTCTATTTGATTTTTATTCTTTTAATTAGAAATTAATTGAGTTTATTTTTGTTTTTCTTTCTTTACAGTTGTTTATGAAATGGATTGTAGTGTTGGTAGTATGGATAAAAGTATTGACACTTCTGCCGAAACTATTTTCAAAAGACAATGAAAGTCTTTTATATGTAATGAGTTTAATTTCTTACCAGTAAGTCAAAATAATGATGAAAAATCAAGAGCAGAGTGCAAGCATTACTCAAAAAAATATATCGATGATCCTACATCTGGAACTTCTAATTTAAGACGTCACTTGAAGGTATGTCCTAAATTTGATGTTGTGGTGTCTGATGAAATAAAGCACAAAATAGACCAAAATGTGTACAAAGAGTGTGTTGTTATTTTAGATCCTCATTATAAGTTGGATTTTGTAATATTTTCTTATAGAAATTTATTCGGAGATGAGAGTGTGGTTAAATATGAATGCAAAAAAATTAAGGATAAGTTGTATGATATTTTTGCATCATATACAAGTAATAATCTAACTTCAGAGGCATTATTAGAAAGGAGACCAAGCATGGATGATGATCTCATGAAAGTGCATCTCTTGTTTATATAATTTATATTTATTTATATTTTTATTATTAAGGTCATTTTTATTATTTGTAGGATTTTGATTTCCTTGTCAACAATTTTGAAGATAAATCTGAATTAGATATATATTTTAATGATGCAAGAATGAGTAGAATTCCATAATTTGATGTGCTATCTTGTTGGAAAGGTAATGAAATGAAATATCCCGTTCTTTCACTAATGGCTAGAGATATTTTAACAATTCCCATTACTACAGTTGCCTCAGAATCAGCATTTAGTATGGGAGGAAGAATTATTAACAAATGGTGGGTATCTATGTTACCTGAAAATGCAGAGGTTTTAGTTACCACTCGTAGTTATTTATCTGGATTTGAAGGTAAAATTAATACACTTCTTTATTTATGTGTGTGTGTATATATAGTATTTTTACTAAATATTAATATTATTGTAGCTGAGAAAGAGTCTTAAGATAGTATGGGTAAAGATATTAAATTTTCAAAATCAAATCAAAGTGTGGACTTATCATTAATTGAAGGCGAAAATTAGATTAACATATTATTTTTATTTTGTTAGACTAATTTTTAATATTTGTATATTCAATATTTGTACCCATTAATGGCACAATCCAAACCCACTCATTTGCCACCTGTAGTATGTATAAAAAATATATAAAAAATAAATAGTTATAATTAGTAAATGTTAAAAACAATTACTGAATTATGTGAGGAAAAGACTTTTATCTCACATGTAAAATTAACAAAGATAGAAGTAGTGTTTAAAAATGAGGATTTTTTTTTGAATTAAAGTGATTTGGTGTAATTTTTGGAAGAAAATGATGTGAAAAAAATTTTCAAGTTTTATAAAGTGATTATAAATTAGACTAAGTTAAATTAACAATTAAGCGAATCAAAAACTAAAATTAGACTAAAATAAATTAAATGCAAAGTAAAATTTAAATGGCAATAAAAATCAATAACTAAGATACTTCTGCTAAGTGACTATCCACCTCACCTTTTACTGATAATGACTTAATTCTAAGATAACACAAGTTGTTATGGAAAACCAGTTAACGACATATCTTGTTCACAATATCATTCTAGAATATTAAATCATCTGTTTAAGAATAATCCAATACTTAGCATGTAAATCTGGTTTTTAAACTTCTAAAACTTTGGTTAAATCCTCTTTTGAAGCACTTAACCTCAGCTTATTCTTAATTAAAATTCTTAAATCTAATAAACTGATGAACAACAAACTCTCACCTCAATTTTCAAAACATAACAATAAATTGACATGAGTAGAATAGGTCAAAAGCATTCATATCATTGATTAAAAACTTAAAATAACATTTAATCATCTATTCAAAACATTGAACATCAATCAAATCTTAATCGAAGATAGAATTCAGCATGGGAATTAAAAAATAACAAACTTGCATTAAAATGAAGCTTAATTGAGAGTCATTAAAATAAAAGAATGAGAGTTCAAGTTTCCCTCAGTAAAAGTAGAAAATTACTCAATGTTCATGATCGAAATAAATGAAAAAATAAAATAATTAAACACTTTACTCATAAACCTTTAAACTTGATCTTTGAATCTCCAGGAACAACAAAGGCAAAAGCTTGAAACCCTAAGAGAATAGAGCTCTTGAAGTTCGAAAAAACAAAACTAAGTCTAATTTAAGATTACAAACTGTCTAACTCTCAAATTCTAACTTAAAGATGCTTAAATACCCTAATTTTCAGAAATCTAACTGCCACTCAACTATTTAAAAGAATAAAAAAGCTTTATTTATCATAACTTCTACTAAGGAACCCGATAGAAATAGTTATGTGTCTCTACCGAGTTGATTAAAAACCACTAAGAGAATGAGTAACTCGGTGGGAATAACTGGGTACCCTTGTCGAGCTCTTTAATTCTGGGTGACAAACACAAAAAACTCTGTGGGGATGAATTTTAATGATTGCTGAGTTGATTTCTTCTGGATGGAGAGTAATAGGCAATTCAATGGGGATGGAATTCCCTGACAAGTTTTTTTTGCTTCTGGACTAAATGAGAATTGTATCAAGCAACCCGATGGGGAGCTCTCTTATCCATACCGAGTTAATTTGGTTATTTTTCAACAAAAAAACTGCAAAAACACACAAAATCAAACTTAAACACTCCCATCTCAAAGCACTAACATTTTAACATATAATCAAGCAGTTTAACATTAAAAACTACTAAACAAACCTAAAAAAAACTAAAAAAATAGTTGCAATTCAAAGTTATCAAATACCCCATACTTAGCCTTTGCTGAACCTCGAACAAATTTGAACAAACCAAATTCTTGAAATAATCAAACTCCAAACTAAGAATTATGCAATTCAAAATTATGATCAACAATTAAAAAAATCACTCAATGACATCCCAACTAAATTAGATTCAAACAAAAAAATATAATTAAGTTTTCCTATGTGTGTGCAAGACCAAAATATTTTAAGTTTTTTTTTAAACCAAAACACTAGTGCAATCTAGTAACCAAGCTACATAATAAATATACATCAAAATGCATATGCGATTTTGCACTTGAAACTCTAAAAATGCCATAGGCCTCTCCTTTAGCTTCGAAACCCTAAGTTCATCTCCGGTAAATAACACAAAATAAAATAGAATCATTAGGACTTCATTAAGGTTGTAATATGGTTATGGTAAAGGTTAATCAAAGAAAGGTCAAAGCTAAATAAGAAGAACAACCACCCTCTGATTGTACACACGAATATTTCCTATAATTTGACTTTACCCACACTAATGCTACCCAAATCACCAATTCTTAATTCCATAGGAAGGCAACATATCAAAGCAATAAAAGAAAGGCTACTTCAAATTTCCTTCGATTTTTACAAATTCAACCAAATTTGGGAGTTAAGAACCTTTCTTTCTCTCTTGCAAATACCCCATATTTAAAAATTTGCTATAAAATGCTATCTTATTGATTTAACTCTTTTTATTTTTCTTTTTTCTTTTTTTTTCTCTCTCTCTCTCTATCTCTTTTTTAAAGAAGTACCAAACTTGCTAGCTTAATTTTTAGCATTGCTAAATAGCAAGGTATTCAAACATTCAATTACATTCCTAACTTGAAACCATCTCTTAATAACATCCCAAATGACCCCTTTTATAAACTACACTCTTTTAGGTACCCATGATCATTAATATATCCCAATCCTAAAATGACCAATTCTTAGAAAGGGAGATAAAGGCTTTTAAGTTATAGGATATAAAAATATGTGTAACAAGGAAATTAATCATTGCATGCCTTAAGCATTCCTCATTAGGTTCAAAAGGGCTAATAAGGGATCAATTACATGAAGGGTAGGTATACAGTCTCAATATGGCTAAACAAAAGAAATTTGCCTAAATCATGCTTTAAATTGTTTAAGTTATTTCAATGTTTCAAAGGGTGATAAGGAAGGTTCTAGTATTTTAAAATTCTTGACTCATCTACCTTTATGCACTGATTTTTCTTTTATTTCAGAAGTTGGTCTTAGTGTTCAAAATTATAGAAACTAACAAATATTTTTCAAATTGTATCCTAACTTGATTGGAATTTGATTGAGCAACATAACTTTCCTACTGCTAATCAAGATTCTGACCACTGCAACATTCTAAGTAAAAGTTCAAAAAGTTTACTTTCGAGAATAAACTAGGGCGAACAAAATTAAATGCAAACTATAAGATAGCAGAACTACACTATGCCATTAACACAATTATAAACTAACTACATAAACTAAAGTCAACATAAAAAAATAAAAACACCAAAATGAAAGATAAGAATATTACTACTTAACAATGGAAAATGCAAAGTTAACTGAGATAAGTTAATACAATTAACTACACATAAAAACAACTGAAATGAAAAATAAGACAACAAAATAAAACATGAAAAGAAAAGCATAAAACAACTCATAAACATAAGGGTGTTGAGATTTTTGAACGCTTCCTGAATCTCAAAGCAAAATTAAGCTTAAATAAGCTCTCCCCCCTCCAAAATTCCTTGTTGTCCCTAGCAAGGATATATAAAAATCACAGTCACTGTGGTGGTAGAGAAAATAGTGGTGGTGGTGGAAAGTGCTCCCAAAAGTAATGGAAAAAGTGATCCTGATGCAGTCGTATGGCATCCAAACTATATTGTAGCTTGTCTATCTGTCCTACTTGAAGCTCCAATCGAGCATTCACCCTATTCATAAAATCCATAATCTGCGGGGTAGAGTGTACCTTAGGTTTGGCAATAGCAGCATCGTCTCCCTCATTAGTGGCATCCTCCTCCTCTTCCTCATTGAAATCCTTTTCTTTCTCATTTACCTAAGCAGCTCTAAGTAATCACGCATGATCAATAATAACTAAGTTGAGATATTTTGTCCTATCGATCTAATGTCGGCAAGGCTCATGTCATAAGATCTTCATATTTTAAGCATTTTATAGTCTATATAGATCGGTGGACCAAGAGAGCATCCTAAATCAAGTTGCTAGAATGCCTTTGCATATATTAACACCATGCCCCCAAAGAAATCTTCTTCATAAAATAAGGTTTCCGTTGCAAATCCTCGATCTTTCTCCATAAGAGATAAGCACCATTCAATCTAACTCATTCAACCATACATCGAAGAATTAAAACTTCCCCTGTATTGACACCCTCAGGGCCTCTAGTATGCCCAAAAAATACCAAAGCCAAAAATCTATGATGGACTCGTAACACATGATTCTTGAGGTGATGAGACTTTATGTTCTTTGCCATGAAGGTGGTGGGCTCTATGTCACATATGATCACCTTCCAGTTTTGCCTTGGTGAGGAATTTGGTAAACCTTGAACATAGTTCACAGGAAAGCCAAAATGTTTGGTAAATTCCTTAAATTTCATTGTATATTTCTCCCCCCCCAACTAAAAACTGATAGTGCCATCCTTATCATCTTCATATTTAAAGTGGCAGCTGAAGGTTGTTAAGAAGTCCCAAGTTATTGTTGAATGTACTTCTGCTCTTTTCTTGAAAAATTCACTCCAACCAATATTTTTAATCAATTGATTTACTTCTGCCCATAAATGTTTAGTACTTATATCGAGGTAGAATTTATTCAAGTAAATAGGCTTCACGTACTGAACCCCTAAAAAATACTTTTATAATGTAGCATACTTGTCATCCATATATAAGGGAAGATGAACCCCTGAGAAACTTGAAGCACCATCAGTGTGTGCGTGCTTCAGAGCCACTGCACAAATCTAAAATAACAATTAAGTGCCAATATAAAGTTAAAACTAAAGAACCAAAATGCAGCACCTAAGTCAAAGTCATTGCAGGTAGCATCAAGGCAAAATGAATCAAAGCTTAAAGGCACAAAGTAACTATATAGACAAAGTGCACAAGTTAAGAATAAGTGACCAGTGTCTAGCAAGTGTACTAGATTGGCTAGTCATATAGGAAAATAAAGATTAAGACTCCAAATATCGAACCCAAGGGAAACTTGTATGTGTATGAACGAATTTTAAGCTTTAGAATGAAAAATATGTGAAGAGAGAGAGAGAGAAAAAATCCCCAAAAGTTATGATGAAAAATAAAAATCGAATTAAAGCAGTTGACTTGAAATGAATAACAAAAGTAAATAAAAACAAAGGGATAATTAATATTTAAAAGCAACTTTCACTAAGGGACTATCTAATGACTTAAATTCTTAAGAACACAAGTAATTATGAAAAACTAGATGAATAAGACCTGATACCTTGAATCAATAATATCTTTCTTGAATATCAAACTCCTTGTTAAGAACAATTTAACATTCAACATAACAATTTAGTTAAATTTCTATACCTTCATTAAATTCTTTCTCAAGAAAATTCAATTCCAGTATATTCTCAGCTCCTCTTCTCTTAATATTAATCAAAATTACCAAAACATAATCATCTCAAAACAGAAAACAAGTATGCATTGATTCAAAGGATTAATTCAAGAACATGCAAATCTTTTAATGATGTTTAAATTGACTCTTAGTTATTTGAACCAATAAACCAACAATCAACTAAACACAATCAAAGATAAGAATATATTTAAAATCGAGAAATAATTAACTTGAGTTAGCATTAAAGCTCAATTAAGTCATCACTACAAAAGTTTAAGGATTCAAGTATCCTTAGCAAAAGTTAAAGAAAACTACTCACACTTCATATTAAAAGCTAAAACAAAGAAAAATAGAGTTGATACAAAATTAAACCTAAGCTAAAGTATTTTGATGAAAAGAGAAATTTGTAAGGTAAAAGTCTCTTTAATTTTGATGCCTTCAGCTCTTTATATAGCCTCTCCGAGAGTAGTCTATGTCTCCTTTTACTTCCTTTCTTGGAAGAATTTATATTTAATTGAAATAGGAAGACTTTAATCTCCTAAATAGGAGAGTTACTCGAGTGAGTGAGCCTTGTACTCGGGAGAGTGAGCTTTGCACTCGGGAGAGTGAAATTCTTGCTCGGAAGAGTGGAGTTCTACTGCATTTTACGTGGACCTTGCTTGGGTGAGTGAAAATTTTACTATAGAGAGTGCTAAATCACTTAACCGAGTGATTCATGGCTGCTCCCCTTAAGTGAAAGCCATATTTCCCTTTAATTACACTTTTGTCCCTAACTTTCTCCTTTTTGCACTTTAGGCCATTTTTTCTTCAATTTGCCCTTGAAACACACAAAAATTAATAATTAGTCCTAAAAATACATAAATTAAATAATTAAACCAAAAACCAACTAATTAAGACTAAATTGACTCAAATAAACACCTAAAAATATACTAAAAATATAGCATAATTTATACTTATCAAATATCCCACACTTAGTCTTTGCTCGCTCTCGAGAAAACTTGAACAAACCAGCTCCTCAAAATTATTAAACTTTAATAAAGAATTATGCAGTTCAAAAATAAGCTTAACAATTAGCAAGAGTACTCAATCAAATTTCAACTAGTAGTAAATTCAAACAAGATAATATAAGCTAGTTTTTGTTGTGCGTGTGCAAGACCAAAACATTTTAAGCATCATTAAAACAAAACACCAATGCAAATTCATAGCTAGGTTTAGAATGAATGTACAACTAAGTGTACAAATGGTTTCATACTTAAAACTCTAGAAACATCATAAGCCTCTCCTTTAGCATCAGAATCCGAATGTCATCTCCGCTAAACAATTCAAAAGCAGACTTAAAATCACTTAGGTCTTAATTGGGTTGTAATGGGGCTAAGCTAATTGGTTATCAAAGAATGGATAAAAGATGATAAAAAAGAATAGCCACTCTAAGATAGATAGATTCAGAATTTTAAATTTCTAAACACAAACCCCTTTTTCCATACTTGTTCATTCAAACCCAAGCACAACTTAAGCACTTTTGAAAGAGAAATATCAATAAAAACTCTCTTCACATTTTATCCCTTTTCTTTCCCTTGTAAATACCCCACACTTAAGATTTTTCTATATATGCTAGCTTTATTGCTTTCCCTTTTTTTAAGACTAGCTTTGATGCTAGCAATTCAATAAAAATGGGTAATTACAAGGTAAATTTCATTATTTTCTTAATTTCATCTATAGCCCTTGACAATAGTATCAAAAATGTCTTATTACATCCTTCAAAATACCCAACAAAATTAATTCATCCAATCCTATAATGGCCAATTTTAGAAGGGAAAGATAAAAGCTCTTTAGGCTATATGGTTAATAATTGAGTGTAACAAGAAAAATAAGATGGCACGCATTAAGCATACCTCATTAAGCTCAAAGTGGCTAACAAGGGTCAATTATATCAAAAAGGTCGGCAAACAGTCTTTTTATAGCTCAACAAAAATAATTATGCCTAGATCACTTTCAAAGTTGCTTTGAATTGCTTTTATGCTTTAAAGGGTGATGAGGAAGGTTCTAGTGTTCTAAAATTTCTAACTCAACTATTTCAATGCATTGGTTTTTCTTTAGGTTCAAAAACTAGTCTTTTGTACTCAAAGAGTAGAAACTAATAGATATAAGTCAAGTTGAATGTTAAACTAGCTAAAATTCTATTAAACAACTTGCTTGCCTTAGTGCTAAACCAAAATTTTGAACAATGCAAATTCTAAGTTTAAGTTCAATTTTTTAGGATAAACTGGGGCAAACTAAGTTTAGTGCAAGATAAAAGACAAATTAGAACTGACTACATTCTTAGTTCAACTAGACATTAACAATTAAAAACTAAGTTACAAGGTCTTTAAACAAAAACTTAAAACAAAAGAACAAAGCTAAAAATAAAAACAAAAACTACAAAAAATACACGAAATTTCATGCACAAAAGAGGAGTAAAAACTTTTCTACTTCCTGGACAAAATTGAGCTTGAGTAAGCTCTACCCCCCTTTTTCAAAATCTTGCTATCCTCAGCAAATTACTTCGGTGGTAGAGGTGGTGGTGAGAATCTTCGCCAAAAGCTATCAACAAAGCGCTCAAAATTTTGCCTATGTTCATTAATGCTTTCCTGCATTGTACCGATTCTGCCTTGTAGGTTATCTAAACAAATATTAATCTGGTGTAACAGATTAAGTACTTGGAGATTAGCAGCGGCTTCAGCTTGTGGTGCCATTTGATGTTCCTCTTCTACCTCCTGTTCTGCCTCTTGGTGGTCAGGAACTTAAATCCCATGGTCATTTAAGTATTCTTGTCTAGTAGTCTAGTGTCGCTGAGGTTAAAGAGATAGAATCTTCATGCGCTTTAACATAGAATAATCAATATACTTAAGATCTCCTGCAAATGGATGGCCTAAATATATATGATGAAATGCATTGACCATAATGGTGGCTATCCAACCAATGGATATATCCTTAACAGTGGGTGGTTTCTTCTGTAGGCCCTTTATCTTTTGTGTAATAATCAATGCACCATTAATAGGAATGCCTTCAACCATACATCATAACAGCATAACTTCCTTGGAATTCACTGCACTAAGACCACTAAGACAGTTGAAAATGTTAATGGATAAATACTTAGGAAGGATACACAAGGCATGACTCCTCAAAGAGTGACATTTAATTTGGCCTTCTTTCCATGGCACCGAATCAACAGGATCTCGTACAATTTCCTAGTTTTCTTGCGAGGTAGCATTAGGCAATTCTCCAATGGCATTTGTTGGAAAACTTAAACATGCTGTGAATTGAGAAAAGTTCATCATATACCCCTTCCTTTCCAATTTAAAATTGATCGTTCCAACATCTCCTTCCCCCTTGAAATAACACTTAAATGAATAGAGAAAATCTCATGCAATGGAGGGATACACCTGTGGTTTCTTTTCAACAAATGCCATCCACCTTATGTTGTTAATTAATGGTGAAATTTTATTCCACAGGTTTCCATAAGCTATATCGAGAAAAAAATCATTCAAATATATAGGCTTCACATAGGTACAAGCACTAAAGTTTTCATGCAGTGAGTGCTTTCCTTAGTCCACATATACGGGGATGTGTGACCTGGATAAGCTGGAAGGTTCAGTATGCCGAGCTTTCTTAGGAGCCACTGCATAAGAAAGAACCCAAAATAAGTAAGAATTTCAGCAAGAAAAAGTATAATGTAGCACATGAGATCCTAAAGAGAAGTGTGATTAAAATCAACCACTAAAGCATTTGAAACAACGAGATAAATGAACAAAGATGCATAGAAAATGATCTGGCCAAAGATGGATTCAAATGAACATGGCAAATGCTACATAAAATTAAGTAAAAAATGAAATTGCATTCTTTGGAGCAATTCAACAAACACCTTATGGGCACATGTTGCTTAAGCTAAATCAAGATCAAATTGCAATTCAATTGACACCAAAAATGAATATATACATGACTAACATACTCTTTAAAAGCTCATACGAAAAGAAATGAAATAGCAACACATTTTCAAGCTCAAATTCTAAGTGTAAAAAACCCCAAGTTACATCAATTTCAAGCAAAATTAAGCTATTTGCCAAATGAAAAATCAAACTTGCAAATCAAAGAACACTTAGAAAAATGAAACCAAAAGAGATGCAAAGATTTAACTTGAAATAAAAGTACTCGGGCGAGTGAAATTGCTCAATGGGTGAGTGAGAGAATAAGTGAAACGATGTGTGCAAGAGTGAAGAAGAAAAGAGGGAGAGTGGCTTTATAAGGAAGGACCACTCGAGTGAGTGAAATCTCACTTGACCGAGTGAGTCCTTTCAGCTTCCAAAGGGACCAAATTTTTGCTTCAAAAAAATTTTTACGTGATTCCTCTTGGAACATCACTCAGGAGAGTGGAAATACCACTCGGAAGAGTGCTTAGGGGCTGCCCTTTTAAGGCTTAAAAAAATAGAAACACTTAGGATAGTGTAATTGCACTCAGGGGAGCATTGTGGTGCTCAGGAGAGTGAAATGGTCACTCGGTCGAGTGACCTAATGCTATCCCTTCTCTACAAAAATTTCTTTTCTTTGTCTTTAACCTCCATGCCTCTTTTAATTCAATGATTTACTAATTGGCTCACACCTTCTTAAATGAGCCCCTTGAATTACTAAATTACCATAGTTAGACATCATTAACTCATGTTTTAGTAACCTCTTAAGCACAACACTTTATTCTTCCACCATGTACTAACACTTACTCACCTTTAATTTTTACCTTAAGCATAAGTTGTCCTTGCGTAATATTCATGCCAAAACCTCATTCAAGCCCTGAATCACATCAAGATCATAAAGAATGCTCTCAATAGACAAGAATCCCTTTTAGGCATGAAATAAAAAATAAAATAAAACAATTCACTAACCATATAACAAAAACACTTCAAATACCAAAATCAACATAAAATAACAAAAGAAAACATAAAAATTAAAATAAAGAAAAACAAGGAAGACAAAGAGATTAAGAAGTCCTCAGCTAGACTAATATCCCTGAAATCAATCTTGAAATACCATGGTTGCCTTAGCAACCTCCATTTGCCAAACTCAATATGGTTTTAACTTGTGACCATTTACTTTGTACTCATGCCCATTTTTTGGACTTTTATAGTAACCATACCAAATTCGTTACTAGACAGGACTTGATAAGGCCCCAACCATCTGGATTTTAGCTTTCTTGGAAACAAACACAACCTGCTGTTATATAATAACACCATCATACCAGGAGTAAACTCTTTAAATTTCAAATGCTTATTATGCCAATATTTCATTTTCTCTTTATATATTGCTGCATTGTCATGTGACCATCGCCGAATTTCATCAAGTTCATTGAGCTATAGCTTTCTCTTGTCTCCTACACTTTTTAAATCAAAATTAAAAAACTTTGTTGCCCAATATGCTTTATATTCTAATTCAACCGGTAAATGACAAGATTTTACAAAGACAATTCTAAAAGGGGATATGCCTATAGGAGTTTTATATGCAGTTCTATAGGTTCGGAGAGCTTCATTCAACCTATATACCAATCTTTTTTAGAACTATTGACAGTCTTTTCTAAGATTGGTTTTAACTCCCTGTTAGACACTTTCACTTGCCCATTTGCTTGAGGGTGATATGGGATCGTTATCTTGTGCTTAACACCAAATTTTCTAAGCAATATTTTAATTTGATAGTTAACAAAATGCTTGCTTCCATCACTTATAATGCCCCTTGGTGCTCCAAATCTAGTAAAAATATGCTTTCTAATAAATTCAAGCACCACCTTGGCATCACAATTCTTAGTTGCTATGGATTTAACCCATTTACTCACATAATCTATAGCAACTAAAATATATTTTAATCCAAATGAGTTTGGAAATGGCCCCATAAAATCGATACCCTAAACATAAAAATTTCCACTTCAAGTATGTTATTCAAAGGCATTTCATCTCTTTGAGAAATATTTCCTACTCTTTGACGTTTATCACAAAGATCAATGAATGATTTAACATCCGAGAAGAGAGTAGGCCAGAAAAAACCAGATTAGAAAGTTTTTTGTATTGTACGATTAGGTCCATGATGTCCTCCAACTTCCCCTCAATGGCATTGTCTCATGATGTCTTCTTGTTTTCCCTTTGGAACACATCTTCTAAGTACTTGATCCGAACAAATTTTGATTAGATATGGGTCATCCCAAAGATAGTGTTTAGCATCTACTTGCAGCTTTTTCTTTTATTTCCAAGTGAAATCTTTGGGAAGATAACCTCCTACAAGAAAATTAGCTATATTAACATACCAAGTAGTCACAAAAATTACAAGCATAAATTGCACTAATATATTCATCAGGAAATAAATCATCTATTTCTCCCTTTTCAATATTGGCATGATCGAGTCTAAAAAGATGGTCTGCCACATAATTTTTAGCTCCATTTTTGTCTTTAATCTCAACATCAAATTCTTGTAAAAGCAATACCCAACGGATAAGTCTTGGTTTGGAATTTTTTTTTTTGCAAAAAGATGCCTTAATGCTGCATGATCCATCTGTACTGTGACTTTGGAACCTAGGAGATAAGATCAAAATTTGTCAAAAAAATATAATTGCTAAAAATTCTTTCTCCGTG
This sequence comes from Excoecaria agallocha, assembly GCA_037975025.1. Taxonomy (NCBI): domain Eukaryota; kingdom Viridiplantae; phylum Streptophyta; class Magnoliopsida; order Malpighiales; family Euphorbiaceae; genus Excoecaria; species Excoecaria agallocha. Next base: position 38,257,893 of record CM075815.1, on the reverse strand, counting down.
GTGGTATAATTGACTTGAGCTTCGGTGAGTGTGTGGCTTGCATAATAAATAGTATAAAAAATCTTTTCCTTCCTTTGGCCTAAAACTGTTCCCACAGCATAGTCACTAGTATCACACATGATCTCGAATGGTAAACTCCAATCGAGTGATGCAATGACAGGTGTTGAGATTAGCTTTTACTTCAAAAAGTTAAAAGCCTACAAACACTCATCATCAAAGTTAAATGCAGTATCTTTCATCAACAAATTAGAAAGCGGTTTAGCAATCTTAGAAAAATCTTTAATAAAACGGCGATAAAAGCCTGCATGACCAAGAAAACTTCTTATACCTTTAACACTTGTAGGAGGAGGTAGTTTATCAATAACATCAATTTTTGCTTTATCGACCTCAATTCTTTTTTAGAGATTTTATGCCCTAGAACTATCCCTTCTTTTACCATAAAATGGTATTTTTCCCAATTCAGAATAAGATTAGTTTCTTTACACCGTTTAAAAACCAATTCAAGATTATTCAAATATGATTCAAAATCACGACCATACAATGTAAAATCATCCATAAAAACTTCCATAAATTTTTCAATAAAATCATGAAAAATGGCCATCATGCATCTTTGAAATGTAGCGGGGGCATTACATAGACCAGAAGGCATCCTTTTATTTCTCGGTCCTTCGAGGCTATTGGTACTTGCATATACCCCTAATATCTATCTAAAAAGCAATATAAGCTATTTCTCGCCAATCTTTCTAACATTTGATCAATAAAGGGTAAAGAAAAATGATCCTTTCTAGTGGCATTATTTAATCTCCTATAATCTATACACACTCTCCATCCTATTATAGTACGGGTTGAGATTAATTCATCTTTTTCATTAGTGATTACAGTCATTCCTCCCTTTTTAGGCACACATTGAATTGGACTAACCTAATTACTATCAGAGATAGGATAGATAATACCTGCATCAAGGAGTTTAAGTACCTCTTTTTTCACCGCCTCTTGCATAGTGGGATTAAGTTGCCTTTGGGGTTGCACCACCGGTTTGAAATTTTTCTCCATTGGTATCCAGTATGTACAATAATTGGGGCTTATATCCTTTAAATCAGATGTTTTCCAACCAATAGCTCCTTTATGTTTCTTAAGCACTTCAATCAGTATCTTTTCTTCCAAACTTGTCAACAAAGAAGATATAATTACTGGTTTTACATTTTTCTCTAAAAACACATATTTTAAATGAGAAGAAATAGTTTTAAGTTCAGAATCTCCCTTAGGAGGAGATAGTACATCCTTCATATGTCCTTATTCATTATGTTTTTTTTTTCTAAATCTTGAATTAGCTCTTTTTCTCGTCTCCACCTCATTTATATTCTTTGGATGCATTAGACACTTCTTCAACTCATCATCCAAAATGATTTCCTCTTGCTTTGCTTCTATACACTCTTGGACTCCATCAACAAAATAAATTGATTCCTCAAAATCATAAGATGGATGTTTAATAATTTTGTTTACATTAAACACCATTTTCTCATTAAACCGTAAAGTGACGGTTTGCCCATGAACATCTATTAAAGCTCTTTCTGTATTCAAGAATGGTCTTTCAACTATTAAAGGCACTCTTCTATCCTCTTCCATATCCATAACCACAAAATCAACTAGTAATATAAAGTTTCCAACCTTTACCAACAAATCCTCAATAATTCCTTTAGGCCTTTTCAATGATCTATCTGCCAATTGTAATGTCATTCGGGTTTCCTTTATGTCTCCCAAGTTTAATTTTCTGCAAATAGAATAAGGCATTAAATTTATGCTAGCACCCAAATCACACAATGCACGTCCTATAAAATTCCCTTATAATTTGCATGGTAATGTAAAACTGTCAGGATCTTATAGTTTTTCAGGAATTTTGTTCATTAGTATTGTACTACAATTTTTAGATAATTGGACCATTCCTAATGCTTCTAGCTTTTTCTTGTTAGAGTATAATTCTTTCATAAACTTAGCATATTTAGGCATGTGTAATAAAGCTTCAGTAAATGGTAAATTTACATGCAATTTTTTAAACATATTTAAAAATCTATTTAATTGCTCATTTTTCTTTTCTTTTCTAGCTAAAGATGGGAAAGGTAGTTTAGACTCATCAAGCATAGTAGATACCAAATTTTCCTTACCTTAATTTTTTTCAACAATAAGAGGCACTTCATCAACAATTTTTGAGTTAGAATTACTTACCTCCGTTATTGGTTCCACCACTTTAGAATTACTCTTACCAATTTCAGTTGTTTGTACCTCTTTTTTACTCCTCAAAGTGATTGCCTTAGCCTCCTTTTTCGGATTGCGGTCTATATTAGATGAAAATGTCCTTTAAGTTTTATTGGTCAATGAGTTAGCAAGCTGTCCCACTTGGTTTTCTAAATTCCTAATGGATGCATCTTGGTTCCTCATCCAAATGTCTTCTAAGTTTGTTTTCTTTTCTTATGGGGGTGATGTTTTTTGAAAACCGGGTGGTTGATAAGGTAGTGTTTGGTGGTTAGAATGGTAGTGTGGTTGTGCTGGATTTTAGTATGATGGTTGATTATTAGAAGCTAAACTTTGATTAAAAAGAGGTCTTGGTTGAGAATTTGATTTAGAATTTTGATTATCTTCTCTCCATGCAAAATTTGGATGGTTCCTCCATCCCGGGTTATAAGTATTACTATAAGGATTTAAAAGGTTCACATCTTCCACTACTCCTTCCTCATTCTTCATAGCCCCTTGATTTCATGCATAAAAATTAGTTCCATTAGACAAAGCAGAAACATTCTGAACTTTTAGATCATTCAATTCTTTAGTTAACAATTCTATTTTAGCATTTAGCATGGCAAAATCATCTATGCTATGAACTCCCGGTTTCTTTTGAGTGACCTTTGAGCTAGCCCATTGTGCATTGTTAGTTACCATCTCATCAAGAAGTATGAATGCTTTTTTAGGTATTTTATTCATGAAATTGCCATTTGATGCTGCATCCAGTAAAAATCATGTAACTTGATCACACCTGCATAAAAAATATACATCAATTGATAAACAACAAATTCATGGTGTGGACAGCTTTTTAATAGTCTCCTAAATCTCTCCTAAGCCTCATGAAATGGTTCATCATATAACTGCTGAAATTCATTGATATTTTTTTCTAATGAGGGCAGTTTTAGTGGGTGAGAAGAATTTGCGTAAGAATTGCTCTTGTATTTGTTGCCATGATTGTATAGATTATTTGGAAGTATTTGCAAACAATCCCTAGCTTTACCTATGAGGGTGAATGGAAACAATTTAAGTCTAATGGCATCAGTGAACACATTTGATATTTAAATCGTGTCACTTATTTCTAAGAACATATCTAAGTGTTGTGTATGATCCTCTATTTCTGAACCCGAAAATTGATTTCTTTGTACCATAGTATTGGTAGCAGGTTTAATCTCAAATGGTTGGTTATTAAGGATCCTAATAGTTTTATGTTCTTCATTCCACCTAGGAATAGCATAATCCCTAATAGTTTTATGTCTAAACCCATTCCCTTGAGGTTGATAATTTCCTTGCTCATTCCTATGCAGTGGATCTTCCACCCTAGCTGGTGGATTTATTATGAGAGGTAGGTCTCTAAGGATTTCTTGATCTTCTAAATTCATATTGTCTTTCAACTTTCTAATCCTATGAAATGTCCTCTCAATATCAGGGTCAATAAGCAATATTGGTCAATTCCTTATCATAAACTACTAACACCTGCATAAATAACAAACAAAATCAGAATAGAAATAGATAAGAGGAGATAAAAAAACACACAAAATTCAATATAAAACTTAAAATAAATAACACAAGCCATTGTATTCCATAACAATGGTGCCAAAAACTTGATCGGTGTCCAGTAAGTATACTAGATCGACTAGTAATATAGAAAAATAAAGGTTAAGACCCCAAATATCGAACCCAATGGAAACTTGTGTGTATGAATAGATTTTAAGCTTTAGAATGAAAAATATGTGAAAAGAGAGAGAGAAGATCCCCAAAAGTTATGATGAAAAATAAAAATTGAATCAAAGCAGTTGACTTGAAATGAATAACAAAAGTAAATTAAAATAAAGGGACAATCAATATTTAAAAGCAACTTTCACTAAAGGACTATTCAATGACTTAAATTCTTAAGAACACAAGTAATTATGAAAAACTATATGAATAAGACCTAATGCCTTGAATCAAGAATATCTTTCTTGAATATCAAACTCCCTGTTAAGAACAATTTAACATTTAGCATAACAATCTAGTTAACTTCCTATACATTCATTAAGTTCTTTCTTAAGAAAATTCAATTCTAATATATTCTCAGCTCCTCCTCTCTTAATATTAATCAAAATTACCAAAACATAATCATCTCAAAATAGAAAACAAGTATGCATTGATTTAAAGGATTAATTCAAGAACATGCAAATCTTTTAATGATGTTTAAATCGACTCTTAGTTATTAGAACCAATAAACCAACAATCAACTAAACACAATCAAAGATAAAATATGCTTAAAACCAAGAAATAATTAACTTTAGTTAGCATTAAAGCTCAATTAAGTCATCACAACAAAAGATTAAGGATTCAAGTATCATTGGCAAAAGTTAAAGAAAAATACTCGCACTTTATATTAAAAGCTAAAACAAAGTATAATAGAGTTGATACAAAATTAAACCTAAGCTAAAGTATTTTGATGAAAAGAGAATTTCGTAAGGTAAAAGTCTCTTTAATTTTAATGCCTTCAGCTCTTTATATAGCCTCCTTGAGAGTTGTTTACATCTCATTTTACTTCATTTCTTGGAAGAATTTGCATTTGATTGAAATAGGAAGACTTTAATCGCCTAAAAAGGAGAGTTACTCAGGTGAGTGAGCCTTGCACTCGGGAGAGTGAAATTCTTGCTTGGAAGAGTGGAATTCTACTACATTTTACATGGACCTTGCTTGGGTGAGTGAAAATCTCACTCTGGAGAGTGCCAAATCACTCAGAAAAGTGAGGAAATCACTCAGCTGAGTGATTCATGACTGCCTCCCTTGAGTGAAAGCCATATTTCCCTTTAATTCCACTTTTGCCCCTAACTTTCTCCTTTTTGCACCTTTGGCCCTTTTTTCTTCAATTTAGCCTTAAAGACACGCCAAAATTAATAATTAGTCCTAAAAACACATAAACTAAATAACTAAACCAAAAACCAACTAATTAAGTCTAAATTGACTCAAATAAACACTTAAAAATATGCTAAAAACATAGCATAATTCACACTTATCAATAAGTATGAAAAACACCTTAAGAGAAAGAAGTCACTTTATATTTCAACAAATGTAACCAAGATCAAAACTTCTTATAACGTGGCAACTCAATTCAAGCATTTAACATGCAATAAAAGTGCAAATGCAAAGGGAAATTTTGAAAATGTGTAGGACTAGCCATAGAGAGATGCCAACACCGATAAAAAATTCCCAAATGCAAATTACACATAAATAAAGTATTGAACAATTGCTAATAAGTGTGTGGAGGTGAGGATTAGAATCTAAAAGCAATGGGTGTTAGTTTGGTGGAATAAAATGGGGTATAAGAACTTAAGTTATTCATTATGGCATTTTATCAAACACTATGTGAGCACAAAAACAAACAAGCTAAAGCAAGATGAATCCAATCCATTTTCATACCAGTAGTGAAGGATAACCAAGTTTAAACAATATAAACACCCTAATTTTGAAATGGCAACACAGAAACACATGCATTTCTAGCACAAACATAAACCAAAACAAGCCACAAATATCGTAGGCTAGAGAGAAAAATGAAGAAGAATAAATCCCCAATTAAATAATTCAAATCAATAATAAAAAGTAATAAATATGCACTTAGAATTAAAATTAGGGAAAAAAACTTACTTTGGTATTGTGGATTTGTCGAAGAGAAGAAGAAGTGTGGGAGAATGAGGGCAAAGAGAGTGGTAGGAAGAAAAAAGAAAAATGAGAGGAATTTAAATGACCCAATGGGGAGGTAGGGGTACTCAGTGGGTAGGATACGATTCTGCCTCTATTTATCTTAAAGAATTCAATGGGGATGGTTTTTATCCCTACCGAGTTCTAAGATTTTGTATTAAAGGCCAATAGGACTCAGTAGGGATGACAAGCAACCCCGCCGAGCTAATTTTCCCAGAATAAAAATATTGCTTTCTTTCTTCAAAAATCACCCCACTTTCTCAATTAAACTTATTTCTCCCATTTTAACGGCCCAAAAGCCAATTAACTCCTTTAATCTAATATAGAATAAAATTTCAAATTAATTAAAATCAATTAGCATAAACTTAGTGCACATTAAACTTGTAACAAAAATTGTGCCAGGATAACTTATAGTAAACAGAGAAAAGAAGTCATACCTGGAATTTAGAACTTAAAAGTCCACTTTAAGTACCCATTAATCAAAACTCTACCTTAGGTTCATAAATAACAAAACACATAGAAAAACAACAAAAGAACATAAAATATAAACACACTAAATAAAATACAAAAATAAAAAATTGAGAAAGGTTAAAAATTGTAGTTCTAACTTTATAAAGCTTCCAGCTAGACTTTTTGAAATCGCCTTACTTGTCATAAAAAATTAAGGTTGCCTCAGTAAACTCTACCTAAGCATTATTGTAAGGCTTTAACCGATGTCTATTGACCTTGTATTTACCACCATCCTTTGGACTTTTTATAGTTATCACCACGAACTCATTACTCGCAACTACTTGGTATTGTCCAAGCCACCCAGACTTCAATTTTTTGAGAATAACCTCAACCTACTGTTGTAGAGTAGTACTAACATTCCTGGAACAAACTCCTTCTGAACCAACTTTTCGTCATGTCAACATTTTGTCTTCTCCTTATATGAGGTAGTATTTTCATAGGACCAGAGTGGAAATTTCTCGAGTTCATTGAGCTGTAAACATCTCTTTTCACTTGCACATCTCAAATCAAAATTAAGAAACTTGGTAGCCCAATACACTTTATGCTCTAATTCAACTGGCAAATGGCATGATTTTCTAAAGACAAATCTAAATGGAGACATATCTATAGGGGTTTTAAATACAATTCTATAAGACTAAAGAGTCTCATTTAGCTTTTAAGACCAATCATTATTAACATTATTGACTGTCTTTTCCAAGATTGATTTCAATTCCCTACTAGAGACCTCTACTTGACCATTTACTTAGGGATGGTATAGGGTGGTAATCTTATGCATGACACCAAATTTTCTAAGCAGGGTTTTGAACTGATGGTTGAAAAAAATGCTTACTCCTATCACTAATAATAGCCCTTAGTGCCCCGAACTGAGTAAAAATATTCCTTCTAAGGAATTCAACTACCATTCATGCATCACACGTCCTAGTAGCTACAGGCTTTACCCACTTGCTAACATAATCAACAGCTACTAGGATGTACTTAAAGTCGAAAAAGTTTGAAAATGGTCCCATAAAGTCTATTCCCCAAACATCAAAAATTTCTACTTCTAAGACATTGTTCATAGGCATTTCATCACGCTTAAAAATATTAACAACCCGTTGGCATCTGTCACACGAAGATATAAAAGACTTAACATCAATAAAGAGAGAAAGCCAAAAGAAACCTGATTGCTCCATGACATGATCTCATGATATCAACTTATTCCTCCTTAGGAATGTATCTTCACAACACTTTTTTGGACATAATTTAAACAGGTACGGCTTATCCCATAAGTAATACCTTGCATCCGCCTTCGAATTCTTTGTGTGTTGCTAAGTATAATCTTTTGGAAGATAACCCTACGCAAGATAATTAGCAATGTCGGTGAACCAAGGAATGGAAATTTCACAAGAATAGATAACACATATAGTTTATTGAGAAATAAATTAGAAATTTTTCCTTTTTCTACATGAGCATGGTCTAAATGCGATAAATGGTCAGCTATAAAATTTTCTGCCTCTTTCTTGTCTTTAATCTCCATGTCAAATTCTTGAAGTAACAAAACCCATCTTATCAACCTCGATTTAGAATCTACATGATCAAACCAAACTGTGACTTTTACACCAAGAAGATATGGCCTAAATTTTTCAAATGAGAACACGATCGCCAATAGTTCCTTCTCAGAGGTAGTACAGTTTACTTGTGCACCTGTGAGTGTGTGACTTGCATAGTAGATGGTATAAAAAACTTTTTTTCTTTTTTTGATCCAAAACTGCTCCCACTGCGTAATCACTAGCATTTCATATAATCTCGAATGATAAACTCCAGTTCAGTGATGCAATTACTAGTACTGAAATTAACTTTTGCTTCAATAAATTGAAAGCTTACAAACACTCATCATTAAAGTTAAATACAACATCTTTAATCAATAAATTGGAAAGCAATTTTGCAATCTTGGAAAAATTCTTAGTAAATCGGCAATAAAATCCAACATGACTAAGAAAACTCCTAATGCCTTTGATACTAGTAAGGAGAGAAAGTTTATCAATGACATTAACTTTGGCTTTATCAACCTCAATCCCTTTTTTAAAAATTTTATGCCTTAAGACTATACCTTCTCTCGCCATAAAATGATACTTTTCCTAATTAAGAACAAGGTTAGTCTCTTCACAACTCTCTAACACTATAGCAAGATTAGCTAGACAACTCTCAAAATTGCGCCTATATAATGTAATATCATCCATGAATTTTTCAATAAAATCATGAAAAATAGCCATTATACACCCTTGGAATGTGGTCGACACGTTACAAAAACCAAAAGGAATTTTCCTATAAGTAAAGGTACCATAAGGACATGTAAAAGTGATCTTTTCTTGGTCTTTAGGGGCTATGGGTATTTACATGTAACCTGAATAGCCATCCAAAAATAATAAAATCTATTTCTTGCTAATCTTTCTAGCATTTGGTCAATAAAGGGTAAAGAGAAATGGTCCTTCCTCGTAACATTATTTAACCTCCTATAGTCAATACACAATCTCCAACTCATAATTGTATGTGTGGAAATAAGTTCATTGTTTCCATTAGTCAATACAATCATTTCCCCTTTTTAGGCACACATTGAACTAGACTAACCCAATTACTATAAAAAAATAGGGTAGATAATACCCGTATTAAGAAATTTGAGTACCTCTTTTTTTACAACCTCTTGTGTGGCTAGATTAGTAGACGTTGGGGCTACACTACTGGCTTAAAGTCACTTTCTATAGGAATTTATTGTGTAAAAAATTGGGGCTAATTCTTTTGAGTTTTGAAGTTTCCCATCCAATGGCTCCCTTGTGCTTCCTTAACACTTATATAAACATCTCTTTTTCCAAACCTGTCAAATGAGAAGAAATAATTACAAGTTTTGCATTATCCTCTAAAAACATATATTTCAAATGGGATGGTAAAGTTTTAAGTTCATAATTATTTTCTTCCTTAGGAGGGGAAGAATCTTCCTTTTTTATTCCCCTATCTTCATGCTCGTTATCTAACTCCTTCACCAGCTCTTCCTCCTTCTCACTTATACTTTCCTTGTCCTTAGAATGCATTAAACAACCTTAAAGTGCATTTTCCAAAATGATATCATCTTAAGTTTCGTCTACACATTCTTAGATGTCATCAATGAAGCCACAGACTCTTCAAAGTCATATGAGGGATGTTGCATCACCTTATTGACATTAAACACCATCTCCTTATCATAGAACTTTAATGTAATTTTTTGTCCATCAACATCTATTAATGGCTTTGTGGTGTTCAAGAATGGTTGCCCAATAATTAATGGCACTTTCTTATCTTCCTCCATATCCATCATAACAAAATCCACCGGGAAGATAAAATTGACCACCTTAATCGAATGATCCTTAATTATGCCCTTAGGTCTCTTCATAGACCTATCTGCCAATTGCAGTGTCATTCGTATTTTCTTAATATCTCTCAAATTATAATTCCTACAAATGGAATAAGGCATCAAATTTATACTAGCACCCAAATTACACAAGGTATGACTAACGAAATTTCCTCCTGGCTCATATGGCAAAATGAAACTACCTTGATCATCTAGTTTTTTAAAGATTTTATTCATCAAAATTGCACTACAATTCTTAAATAGTTGTACCGTGTCCATACCTTCTAGCTTTTTCTTATTAGAATAAAGCTTTTTTCATAAATTTAACATATTTTAACATGTTCAATAAAGCTTTAGCAAAAGGTAAATTTACATGCAACATTTTAAACATGTCAAGAAATCTAGCCAATTATTCATTTTACTTATCTTTCTTAGCTAGAGAAGGGTAAGGTAACTTAGACGTATCAACACTAGCAAAGCCAGATTTTCCATACTTTTACCTTTTTTAACTACATTAGGTACATCACTAATAATATTGGGTTCGGAAATACTTACCTCCGTTGTCAGTTCCACCACTTTTGAAGAAATTTTACCTTTTTTTAGCTTCTTTTACCTCCTTTCCACTCCTCAATGTGATAGCTTTTGCCGTTTCCTTGAGATTTTGGTCCACATTGGATAAAAATGTAACACGAGTTCTATTGGAGAGTGAATTAGCAAGTTATCCTACTTGAGTTTCTAAATTTTTGATCGAGGTATCTTGATTTCTCATCCACATATCTTGAGATTTTCATCTAGCATCATGACTTGCCATAAAAGTGGACTAGATGGTTATGAAATTAGCAAGCATCTCCTCTAAACTAGGTTTTCTCTCTTGTGGAGGTTGAGGTATTGGCTAAAATCTAGGTGGTTGGTAAAGTGGAGGTTGATTTTGGTGTGGATCTTGGTAGGTAGATAAGAAGTGCGTTGGGGCTAGTGTTTGATAAGTTTGATGGTTGTTGGTGTGGTGGGCTATGTTTTCGTTAAAGGGAGCTCTAAGTTGGTTGTTGGAAGTAGATTCATGATTCCCCTCTCTCTAAGAGAAGTTAGGATGATTCCTTCAACTAGAATTGTAGGTGTTACTATATGGGTTTATAACATTGACATCCTCAACTAATGAACTTCCAACATCCCTAACCTTACTTTCTGGTATAACATGTCCGCCTCTATAATTATCACATCCTTGAGAGAGGCCTGACACATTTTACACCTTCAGTATACTCAATTCCTTCTTCAACATCTCTATTTGAGCCTTCAGCATTGCCACTTCATCTACACTGTGCACTTTTTGCTTTTTCTGTGTAGTTCTTGTATTGACCGATTGAGCTTCATTTGTAACCATTTCATCTAAGAGTAAGAAAGCTTTTTTCAATATATTGTTCATGAAACATTCACTCGAGGCTGTATCCAGGAGAGATCATGTTGATTGAGTGACACTTGCATAAAAAGTAGACATCAGTTGATGCATAGTAATCTCATGATGAGGGCAACTCTTCAAAAGCCTCTTAAAGCTCTCCTAAGCTTCATGAAATGGTTCCTCATAAAGCTGCTAGAAATTATAAATGTTATTCCTAATGGTAGCCATCTTAGTTGGTGGGAAACATCTCACTAATAACCTCTTTTGTATCTGCTCTACGGACCTTATAGATTGGCTTAGCAACATTTACAACCAGTCATGTGCCTTACCAATAAGTGTGAATGGAAATAAGTTCAATCGGATAACATCCATAGACATATTTGGAATTTGAACTGTATCACTTATCTCTAGAAAAATGTCTAAATGCTGAGCCGAATCCTCAATTTCTGATCCCAAGAACTAATTCTTTTGTACCATCATGATAATGGTAGGGTTCAGCTCAAAGTGATTATTTCGAGGTAGTATGATAGTCCTGTGCTCCTTATTCCCCATAGGAGTATCATAGTCCCTAATAGTCCTTGGTGTATCTAATTCTGATTTTGATTGACTTGCCCTCCTAGCAATGGTAGTTACTCATTAAGAGATGGGTTATCTCGTGGCATTTCCTGCAGGTTCATATTTTTTCTTTGTTATGGCCTCCTTCTATGCAATGTCCTCTCAATCTCAGGGTCAATAGGTAATATTAGGTCATCTTATACCATACACTATTGACACATGAAAAGAATAAAAGAATAAATAAATAAATAAATAAAAGAATAAAGAATCACACAAAATTCAGTGTAAAATCTAAAATAAATGCCAATCCTCGACAATGGTGTTAAAAACTTGACTGGTGTCTAGCAAGTATACTAGATCGACTAGTAATATAGAGAAATAAAATTAAAACCCTTTAATATCATACCTAAGAGATTGTGTGTTTTAGATTTTAGAATAAATGATGTGTGAAAGAATTTCCCAAGTTTTATAAAGTCATTATAAATTGGACTAAGTTAAATTAACAATTAAATGAATCAAAAACTAAAACTAGACCAAAATAAATTAAATGCAAAATAAAATTTAAATGACAATAAAAATTAATAGTTAAAACACTTATGCTAAGGGACTACCCACCTCACCTTTTACAGATAATGACTCAATTCTAAGATAACATAAGTTTTTATGCAAAACCTGTTAAAGACAGATATCTTGTTCAAAATATCATTCTAGAATATTAAATCCTCTGTTTAAGAACAATCCAATACCTAGTATGCAAATCTAGTTCTCAAACTCCTAAAACTTTGGTTAAATCCTCTTTCAAAACACCTAACCTCGGCATATTCTTAATTCAAATTCTTAAATCTAATAAATCGATGAACAACAAACTCTCACCTCAATTTTCAGAACACAATAATAAATTAACATGAGTAAAACAAGTCAAATCATTAAATAAGAACTCAAAATAACATTTAATCATCTATTCAAAACATTAAACATCAATCAAATCTTAATCAAAGATAGAATTCAGCACATAAATTAAGAAATAACAAACTTGTATTAAAATTAAGCTCAATTAAGAGTCATTACAATAAAAGAATGAGAGTTCAAGTTTTCCTTAGTAAAAGTAGAAAATTACTCAGTCTTCATGATCGAAACGAATGAAAAAGTAAAATAATTAAATACTATACTTATAAAGCTTCAAACTTGATCTTGGAATCTCTAGGAATAATTGAGGAAAAAGCTTGAAAACCATAAGAGAATAGAGTTTTTGAAGTTCGAAAAAACAAAACCATGTCTAATCTAAGATGATAAACTGTCTAACTCTCAATTTCCAACTTAAAGACACTTAAATACCCTAATTTTCAGAAATCTAACCACCACACAACTAATTAAAAGAGCAGACAAGCTTTTTTTTATTGTAACTTCTACTACGGAACTTGGTGGAGATGGTTGTGTGTCTCTATTTGGTTAATTTAAAACCACTGGGAGAATGAATGACTTGGTGGGGATGACTAGGTATCCCTTCTAAGCTCTTCAATTTTGGGTGACAAACATAAGAAACTTGGTGGGGATGAATTTTGGTCCCTACCGAGTTGATTTCTTCTATATGAAGAGTAGAAAATAACTGGGTGGGGATGGAATTTATCCCTATTGTGATACGCACTGGAGCCCACCCTTAATTCTGGGTTCACCTTCGGAGGCTTGCTTTTAGGGTTAGAGACCAGAAGAGGCTCGCTTTTAATAATAAACTGGCCATTTTGCAATAAAAAGGATTGAACCCTAGTTATTGCTAGCGGTCAATCCATGAAGGCATCTACTAATGGGCTCAAAGAGGCAGATGTTATGGAGTTGTTACCCAGCAGGACATTAGGAATTGAATCTCGACCTTATCTTGATGCCCAAATAGAGATTGGTGTTCAGGACATCCCTCTTATTATGTATCTTGATTAGTTGTTGTTTTATAATTGAGTTTTGAATATTAATCCATTCTCCTCTTCTCACACGATGCAAGCGATAGAAATTAAGTAAACATCCCATTCAACTAAAAAAGATAGTAAATAAATCCGACTTAAAAATTATTACTTAAGCAAATTGTCCAGTAAAGAAAATAAATTACATACATAAATCGGGGCATTTATTTGAGTTGGGAACATGGGTTCCCTTATGCATGTTTTACAAAAAAAAAAGGTTTTATTATATTATGTGAACTTTGGGTAGAAAATTGGACATTGGTCCATGTTTTATGGAAAATCCTGATTCATTTGCTAGAAAATATTTTAAATGCCCTTTTAGGTTTAATGTGCTCGAAAAAATTTTCTTTTTTGCTAGCTATTACAAACCCTAAAAAATAATACATTCAAAATTAAATAAAATACTAACGAAGAAAATAAATAAATAACAAACAAACAACTTAATAATTAAATAAAAATTGAAGTAACCTAGATAAAGAGGGCGACCAAAGCGGGAGCACGACTTCTCATGCAAATATAAGATATCCTCCATGGCCATAAATATATGAATTACTCGAAAATAATATCAAACAGGCAAATTATTTAGCATTGATAAAAAAATATTTTCATAATTTGTACACACAAACAGATCGATTACAGGTACTGCAACATGCATACAATAACAAAAAAAATACCAAATATTGCATAAATACTTCATAATACAAATATTAAAATAAAAGACACAAAAAACCCTAAAATGCATGAAAAACACCCTAAAAGTACCGCAGGGACGGCTAAAGGAAGTGAGGGACGACCAAGAGGAAGGTAAGAGGATGTTTCGTCCCTCGAATGAGGGATGGCCATCCCTCACACCTTCTTCTCGTTTGTCACCTCTATAAAAGAACAAAATTTTGCAGAGCGAAGAAAAAAATGCAAAAAATTGCTCAAATGAATACCTTAGTCCTAGATATGCATTAATTAAACATCAAATCAGGCCAAAATACATTAAAACACTAAAACATACATCATGTTGCATTAAAATTGAGGAAATACAATACATATATATATGCAAAGAAGAAAAGCTTCATAAAAACAATGAAGGAATCCCTATTGTCTATCATGCCTCTGATACATTACACAAACCATAAATGAATTATACTTTGACAAAGCAAGCATATTATTTAGTTTTAATAGTCAAAACGAATCAAATTAACATCCAAATAATTATGAAATTAAGTGAATGAATTGTAAAGAGAGAAAATATAAATGAGCCTAGAATATTACCCTCAGAAGATATTTTTACTCTGTGATTTCTAAAGTTTAGATCTTTGCTCTGAATCGTGTTCTTCGATTTCCTTAAAAGAAGTATAAAATTTATATTGTGTGTGTGTTAAAAAGATTGCAAAGGCATGGACCTTTTAGAGAGAGATAGAAATTTATTTTCTTCCTTCTCTAATGGTTTTCTCTCAAAGAATAATAATTCCTCCCCTTTTAAAACCCTAAACTTTTGTTTATATACCTAAAGGAGAGTTTCAATTCAATTACAATTTAATAATCGCCAGATTAGGAGATAAAATTCTCAAAATTCGGACCTGATAAACCTTCCCCTTTTTGAAATTCCATGAAAACGTGGGAAAATCTGGATTTTAACCCAGGAATGGGCGTCTATGAGTGAGGGACGGCCGTCCCTCATCCCTAGACCTTAGATTTCCCAAAATTCCCTTGATTTACATTGTTTTGAAGGTAAAGACCTACAAACAAATGCCTTTCAGGTGACAGACACTGTCATTCCAGAAACATGGTTTTTTTTGTCTATCTTGTTAAAACACTTGAAAATATTTGAAAGTATTTAGAGAATCATGAAAATTTTTTAAGAGAAAATGACAAATCCACGATCGGAGTTTCGAGATTTGATCTACTGTCAGTAATATATTGTTTTCTCATCATCGGGTAACCCTTATCTAGGCTGGCTCGGGTCACAGTTTCTAAACCTGCCAAGTTGTTTGCTTCTAGACCAAGCAAGAATTGCATCAAGTAACCCGGTGGGGAGCTCCTTCATCCCTATTAAGTTGATTTGGTTATTTTTCAACAGAATAACGGCAAAAACACACAAAATCAAACTTAAACACTTCCATCTCAAAACACTAACATAGTAACATAAAATCAAGCACTTTAACATTAAAAAAAACTAAACAAACCCAAAAATAAATTGAAAAACATAGTTGCAATTCAAAGTTATCAATGACATATTATGTGTGATGATTTACTTTATGGGTGATGTCTCTGGTTCAAGTCCCCACCAAGTTAGAAAAAAAAACAAATAGAGACATAGTTCTAATAAAGGGGATCTATAAGCCGTATAGTTATGGCAGCTTTTCACCGGGACTTCGATGGCAATGCTAAGCCATAAAGTTGTCATGGCTACATTTTTTGTTAAAGTTTGTAACTATTTGATTAATTCTGAAGGATAATTGAGAGAAAAAATTTTATCCTAAGATTCTTACTATTTTTTTTCTTGTTAAATTTAGCAAGAATATCTTTCTACTTGTTTCGTTGTTAGTGCTTTTCTAAATTATTTGATGAATTGTTAGCAACAAAGTGTTGTCACTAGGTTCTTATTATTTTATCGCAAACATAATTTTTATATTTATTTTTTAATTTATTTGATAAACTTTTAGCTACAAATTTTTCCAACTATTTCATTGCTATGGTTTTATTTTTTATTATAATTTTTTGAATGTTTTTCTAACATGTTAATTTATTGTTTTATCAAGGATGATTATTTATTATCAAGTAATGTTTTATGTTTTGCAAGTAATTATTGGCTACTACATTAGATTTTTTCTATAATTGTTCATTGTGAATTTGTCTTAGTAATTCTTTATGCCACCATTTGGGAGGGTTATCATTCTAAACATTGCCACTAGAGTGAAGATTGGTTGTTTTATTATGAAAAAAATAGTGCATTTCCATAAATGGAAATTGAATTGTATGACAGTGGAGGACATCATGGCATTATAGGAACCAAAGTTCTTTTGGAATCTAGGAAGAGATTTTAGAGAATTTATATAGGATTAACAAAAGGAAATCATCATGAAAATAATTTTTGGTATCATGAACTTCTTTTTTTTCCTCTACAAAACATAAAGGTAATGGAATATGTGCTCTCTAGCAAAATTTATTACTTATCTGGGGGTATTAATTGGACATTCAGGAGGCATTGATTCCTTTTGAGTGGTTTTCAGATAGCGAGCCAAGCTACTAAAACCACTAGAACCATTGCTAGAACTAGCCATAAAGATTAAGGGAATATTTGTGGTAGTGGTGATGAGGTTAAGTGGCTTAGGTGGTCTTTTTTATATGCTCAACGGTGAAGTTATGCTTAACCTAGGGCTCCTTTTAATCAAAATGTAGTTTCCCATAGCAATAACCATTAACCATACCAAGCTCAAGTCCAAACACATTATCCATCCATATATCAAGCTTAACCTTATCAATCACCAAGATTCTAACCAAAACCACAATCCCCATAGGATAGGAAACCAAATTGAGAAAAGACATTTGCTAGCTTTATGACCACTCAATCCACATTCATGGATAGTCAAGATGGTAGATGGAAATCTCAGGATGTTTGGATGAGGAATCAAGATGCCTTCATTAGGAACCTATAGATTCAAGTAGAGAAACTTGTAAATTCTCTCTCCAACAGGACCCATGGCACTTTTTCATCAAATGTGGACTGAAACCTAAAGGAAGAAGTAAAGGCAATCACCTTAAAAAGTGGGAAAGAGGTAAAAAAAAGCTGAAAATGGTAAGAATTCTTCATAATTTTTAGAACCAACAACAGAGGTAAGTATTTCTGAACCTAATGTGAATATTGAAGTTCCTATTGTTGTTGAGAAAGGTAAAGGTAAGGAGAAACTTGTCCTTATTGTTGATGAATCTAAATTATCTTATCCATATTTAGCTAGAAAAGAAAAACACAATAAACAATTAGCTTAATTTTTTAGATATGTTTAAAAAGTTGCATGTAAATTTTTTATTTGCTGAAGCTTTATTACACATGCCTAAATATGCTAATTTATGTAAAAGCTATGTTCTAATAAGAAAAAGCTAAAGGGTTAGGAATGGTTCAATTATCTAAAAAATTATAATGCTATTTTAATTAACAAAATTTTTGAAAAATTATTCATACTTGTCTAAGTGCAAGAATAATACTTTTCACTTTCCACCCTAATTTTAACATGAGATTACAAATATGCATATTTTCTCTACTTTGAAAGTACAAGTTCAAATCACTAGTGCTAATCAAGTGGCAATAACTGTTGTTGCAACTTTACATTACCAAATGATTTACAGAGTTCAAAATCATGCAATGAATCTCTCTCTTTCTGCATCCACTGATGCACTCATGATTACTACTGATTCTAACAAAGTTCCTAATTACATTTAGATCCCTCGATAGCTTAAAAAGAAGATTTGGTAACCTTTTTTTTCTTAATCTTGGGTAATTAGTTATGAATAGATACCTTAGTAAAGCTAAACAGTCCAGTCAACAAAACCTCTTTTCATTAAAAGAGAAAAACCATTTAATACTAAGTTCTTTCAACCATGTAAACAAAATTCCTCTAATTCTTTAGCTTTTTCAGTTTTCTCAACATACTTCATGCTGGAACCTTATTCTTCTAACATTCAAGATCCGATACGTATAGAAACCTTTGGTATTGAGGGGCATCCTGTTTATGCCTATAAAAGAAATAGTCATTATTTCTTTGACCGCTATGACTATGATGATTACTATCTAGCCCAGCTAAAATTAGAAGTAGATGATGAAGAAAGAAGGAAAAGAAAGAGAATAGCTAAGAAAAATGTCTCATTTGAAGATTCTTTCCAAGAACATTATGATGAAGATAATGATCCTACTAGCTAGACTTTAGAAAGTATGACTATGTTGTTTAGTACACTCTGCCTCGTCATTACAAAACTTATCCAACACCTACATCTTTTCCCACTCTATCACATAAATTTAAAAAATAAAAACTAAAGCCTTCTAAACCATAGCCTTCACCATGTTATAAATAAGCCCTCAGATGGATCCTAAGAACTCAAATCCCTCTATTCTTTCTTCAAACATAGCACCATCTTGTCTACCCTATATCTACTTATACCAGCCAACTTTTTCCTATACAAATGACTTTCCACTTATGTTTGATCCCTAAGGGTTTCAACTGAAGGTGCTACCAGACTATCACTTTGGTAGAGTTAATTTTAAACTAGCAAATTGAGAATGCTCAAGCTTAGAATAATATCTTACAATGGCTTGAAACAAAGGTAAATCAAGCCTCTTCTTAGGTTATAAGTATGGAGAATCGTCTTCTTCCTGAAATTTTGATGCATATAAGTCGATGACTTAACTTCAATCTCAAATAGCCGATTTGTACACTCAGCTCATGACCATGATAAACCAAAATGTCTATGATTCCACATTCAATCAAAAGACTATTAAGATACAAAAGCTTAAGGTATAACTTGCAACAATAGAAAGGGATCTATTGAATCTGTCAAAATCAAAGACAAATTTTTCCTATGATCCTTTTGGATTCACTTCTTATGTTTTTACACCATTTACACATTAGCTAGCGTATTTTGTTCCTCATATCTCATAACCTTCCCAGGTTAATCTAGACAGCCTTGGTCTTTCCCATTAACTTTTTTCTTCAGCAATTAAGAAAAGGAAAAGCTCCCTTTATTATTTGTTCTGCTCTTCTAAAAAAGTAGGTGTTTCATTCCTAAAATCCAAAAAAAAAAACACCTAAAGCTAAAGACAAATAAAAAGAAATAACTCATTCCTGGATGTTTCAGCCCTCAAATATGATTATAGACTTTTTAGAATAAAAAACATTGCAAATGCTTCCTAGAGTTTCTAATCTAGAAAATCCTAATCCTTTGAGTCCTTTTACTCTCAGATTTTGATGATGACCTTCTCATTAATCATGATTCGAAATTTTTTCCTCTACTTATGGGTAGATCCCTCTGCATTTGAAAATACCACCACTAGTCCTCTTTCCCACCATTTCACTCCTTCTTTAGCTGCACTAAAATATTCCACTAGTCTTTGGTTTACATTTGATGATGAGCCACACCATAAATGGGAAGATAGAATTAAAGAGTTTTTTGCTTGGTTAGAAGTCCCAATAAATAAGCCTAGTGCTGATCTTTCTTAAGTCATATGAGAATTCACTTTTGGATTCACTTTTTTCATCTTATATCTTAATTTCATTGTTAATTATTTAAATGTTGCAATTAAGTTAATCAAAAATGGTATTCTTTTTTTGCAAATAAAAAATTAGGTAATTTTTTTTTGTTAAAATTAGCTATTGAAAAACAAGTGATAAGGTTTTTTTAGGGTTCTTAATGGATACCAAAATTTCGGCATATATATATATATATCCTATAAAATCATATGCTACCAAAAAGGATATGACATGGATTTTGTACAAATGGCATAAAAATGATTAGTACATCACAAGCAATTAACAAGTGTATGTGATATCCAAAAAGAATGGTGCCCTATGTATGAATATCATACTTATATAGACACACTGTATAAACCCACGTCATAAAAAAATCTTGATCTATGTTGTCTTCACCTATGTTTATGGCAACTCACTAACGTTGCCTCTGGCGTTCTGCCTAGTATCCTATCTATTTTCACTTGAATAGTTTAGAAAAGCTACCCTCGAAAAGTTGAGTGAGTATATAAAAAGAATATAAATCTTATTTCTACTCTCGGATAATTTTAAACATTTTCTTTACATATTAACAATAAAACATGAATAATTAAAATATTTAAAATTTATAAATTAAGTAGTTAAACCAGGTAAACAAAATATTAAGCATCTAAATAAAGAGGTATATTTTATAAAACGAAACAATATATTATCATATACTTTTTAATGTATCATATTCATATAATAACTTTGACAAGTTTAAATAAGATTAGACCAAATGCAAGAAATGCAATAATGAAATGAACTGTAAGACATAAAATCCCAAGAATCATGTGGTGGCATAGCCACAAATAACATATAGGTAATAAACTACCGAAAGGCCATTGTAATTGTAACTCTAAGGAGCTATGCTCCAATGTCTATAACTGTAATTTCATGCTCACATATCAAGCAAGAGCCAAATAAAATATTTTCACATATACTTTGTACATATACATAGGCATATACATACACACATACACATATATACACGCTCGTGCGCACATATATTCATATGCATGTAAATTTCAATTTGTACTTTTAAATGCATTCATGAATATTCTTTTAATTGTTATCAATTTTAAAACTCTTTACTCTCGCAACTACAAAACTTATAGGGTATTAGTTACTCCTTTATTTACTCCGATATCATATATGAATATCTAACAAATTTTATGCTTTTTAAACATTTTTCAAAAATTAAAGCATGTTAATGAATAAATATATTTAACAAGTTACTAAATCAGAGCTTATATACTAACCTCAATTGTTAAACACCAAAATTTTCATATTAGGCTTTCCAATCTATTTATTGGGTTTCTTTTTGATTCCTAGCAACCCGGATACCAAGAAATTCTCAAATACCGTCCTATACAACAATATTTAAAAATTCAATCTTATTCCTTAATAACCATCTTGATGTCCAAAATAGTATTTGTCATCACTCGATACTCTTTCTCATCTTGAATTAAACATATCATCTCATATAATGTCTTCATAAACACCCAAAATCATTCATTTGAGTAGCCCACTATAATTTCTTAAACTCCCATACACCTATTATTTGTAAAATCTCTCTTTAATTTCTCAAGAACTCAATTCATCATTTTTAACACTTATATCCTCGTAATATTTTGAGTTAAGTCATTATTAACATGTATAATTAAATTAATTACACATAGTGATAACAACCGGTCTGTTAGGCCGTTCAATGATCCGGGATAAACCAAACACCTCGATCAAAGAGAGCCCAGAAAACCGACCTAATGCTAAACTCCTCGGTAGCGCCTAGCCGAGCTATAGACCGGCAACAGGCTAACCCCGAAAACATCTCCACCACGTTGGACAAACAACCGCCACTAACCCACACTCCCTTGAGATTCGTCGATAATGGGTTAGTGACCGGTAAAAACGGGAAATTCCTCCCATTAGCTCCTGGAAATGCGTTAAGTCCACCTATAAAAGTGCCAAGATAGGTATGAAAGAAAAAAAGACTTAATTTCTGGTCAAAAGAAAAATCCCTTATCCTTTCACTCAGAATCTCTAACTTGATCGTCTGAGGCTCCCTTGTCGGAAACCCGCCGGTCCATTGTTTACTTTTTTGCAGGTGTTCGAAATCGCCAGGAACTCACAGTGCATTTCTTCTTGTCATCATTTGGTGCGGTGAGCGTGGAACATGGACCTATTCCCATATCTCAACCCAAACACTTTCCAGCCAGAAAACCAAACACCAAACACCACTCTGCCAGGAATGCTGCAATTCCTCCCTCAACCCAATGATCCAGTCTCAGCTTCTCCAGCCACAATAATCCCAACCATTACTCCTAGCATTACCCCGCAAACGGCCCAATCACTCATCATCGCGCTATCAACAATCGTAGCACAGGCTCAACCTCAGCCATCGCCCTTGCAAAACACCAATATGCCTCACCCATCTCAGCCCCCTGCTCGGGAAACCTTCACCCCAACATTACCTCAAAACCCCAACCCCACTATCACCCTAACTACCGAGCAATTCAACCACATTTTGGACGACAGAATCCAAAGGCAACAAAACCGAACTACCTTCAATACCAAGGCAGTTTCTGATCACCCCTCTCTCGCGAAATATTAGCCTCCCCATTCCCCAACATTCGCCTCCCTCACCTCAAAACCTACAACGGAAACACTGATCCCCGAGCTCATATTGATCAATTCCAGCACACTATGCTGGTCCTCACAGCCAACGACTTAGCCTTGTGCAAGATCTTCCCCTAAACCCTAGTCGACTCAGCCCAAATCTGGTTCCTGAACCTGCCATCACATTGTATTCAGAACTTCGAACAATTCAGTGACATGTTCATCGCCAAGTTCGTGGCTGCCATTCGCCCGAACAAGGTATCTGCCAATCTCAACCTGGTGCATCAGGAAAAGGGGGAGTCACTACGTGCCTACGTGGAAAAGTTCAACGATGTAGCCATGGATATACAGAATCTGAACCTGGAGGTCGCCATTAATGCCCTAATCCGAAACACAAGGTGTCAGGATTTCAGCGACTCCCTAAGCAAGAAACCACCGAACAACTTTACCGAGCTAATATCCCGAGCACACAAGTACATTCGCATGGATGAGGCTCAGCATCTCCGCCGTGCCTCCCATAATTCATGGGCGTCGGAGAAAGAGGGTGGAGACAACACAAGGTCTACTCGAGAAGGAGGAAATCCGAGTAAGGCAGACCAAAAGAGGTACCGATGAGGCAGTTGGACTAACAGGTCATATGCAATCACCACTCCCCGCCCAGACAACAAAAAAGATGAAAGATTCACACCGTTAAAGACATCTTAGGAACATATTCTATCTTGGTTAAAACAGAACGGACAGGTTAATTGGCCAAGACCCATGAGGGAAGATCCGAACCGGGATCAGAACCTCTATTGTGCTTTCCATAGAGACAAAGGTCATGAGACCGAAGAGTGCAGGCAACTCAAGAGGGAAATCGAGCATCTTGTTCGGAAGGGAGAACTTGCTCGTTTCACAAGGCAAGACGAGAGAGGGAAAAGACAGAGGTCGCCATCTCCTTAACCAAACAAAACCAATAGCAGAAGGCGAACACTTGCGAGAGTCATACATATGATTGCAGGAGGTGAACAACGGGACCATTCCCGGAAGAGGAAGTCCAAGGAGGTTATGTCCGTTGGGCGGGGAAAAAGCTCGACTACAGGGGTAATCCAATTTTCAGCGGCCGATGGGGTACATGTCCGGCACCCGCACACAGAGGCACTAGTTGTTGAAGCAGTCATTCAAGACTTCCTAGTTCAGCAAATTCTGGTCGACACAGGGAGTGTGGTCAACCTAATAACAGCTCAAGCATACCGAGCAATGGGGATATCAAACAACAGGCTCGAGGAAGTCAGTGTCCCCCTTATTGGTTTATCCGGAGTACCTGTCCGGGTAGAAGGGCTAGTTAATCTATCAATACATCTCGGAGATGATGCGGTGGTTTGTGCTTGCCTGGCAGATTTCATGGTGGTTGATATCCCGCTGTCTTACAATGTGATATTCGACCGACCCCTACTGTCTGATATGGACGCCTGCATCTCCGTGAAAAACTTGATGCTTAAGATCCCCACAGAGGAAGGAGTGGCCATTTTGCGAGGAAATCAGAAAACGGCTCAGGAAACATACTTGACCATGCTTAGAGGGGCCAATCAGGGCATGCCCCTTGACGCGATAGATGTACCAGAAAAAGAAGAACGAAGGGCGAAGTCGGCAGAAGTGCTCCAGGTAGTCGAGCTAGAGCCAGGCAAGAAAATTCAAATATCTGCGGGAAAGACAGGTGCGAAGAAAGAAGCTCTACTCTCAACCCTCAGGGAGTTTATGGATGTTTTTTCATGGAGAACCTCAGACATCCAAAGGGTCAAAAAGGACTTAGCTGTTCACTCGCTGAATGTCCAGCCAGAATGCAAGCCAGTAAAGCAAAAGAAGAGGAATCATGCCCCAGAGAGATAGATAGCCATTGAGCAAAAGACGACAACTCTGCTTGATAGTGGTTTCATCAGGGAGATATTCTATCCAGATTGGCTGGCAAAGTGGTTCTAGTCCGAAAAAGCAGCGGCAGGTGGAGGATGTGTGTTGATTTCACCGATCTTAACAAAGCATGCCCGAAGGATTGTTATCCACTGCCAAACATAGACACACTAGTGGACTTAACAACGGGGTTTGAAGAGTACGCCTTCCTCGACGCCTCGAAAGGCTACCATCAGATCCCAATGGCCCGCACAGATGAAGAGAAAACGGCGTTCACCACCCACAGGGGAACCTACTGTTATCGGGTCATGCCCTTCGTCGATCAGTTGGGGAGAAACATGGAGATCTATGTGGACGACATGATTGTCAAAAGCCAAACTTCGAAAGACATATGCATCGAGCTGAAAGAGACTTTCCAAAGACTTCGGGAGACAGGCTTGAAACTCAACCCCGAGAAGTGTGCCTTTGGGGTTCAGTCCGGGAAATTCTTGGGCTTCATGATATCGAAGAGAGGGATCGAAGCAAACCCAGAGAAGATCAAAGCGATCGTAGCCATGGACCAACCTAGAACAGTATGTGAAGTACAAAGGCTGAACGGAAGGATAACAGCTTTGGGCAGATTCATTTCATGCTCGACGAAACGGTGTTTGCCTTTCTACCGAGCCATCCGAAAACCTCAAAAACTTTGCCTGGACGGAAGAATGCCAACAAGCATTTCAGGCCTTAAAGCAGTTCCTCTCAACACTACCATTGCTCAGCAGGCCATTAGCGGGTGAAGTCTTATACCTCTACCTGGCCGTCTCAGCTGGTGCAGTTAGTTCAGTGCTAGTCCGAGAAGAGGATGGCCAACAGTTCCCCATTTACTACACCAGCAAAGTACTTCGGGGAGCCGAACTAAATTACCCCATCCTGGAGTAACTGGCCCTCACACTCATCACAACAACAATAAAGCTCCGACCGTACTTTCAGGCCCACACAATTTCTGTACGGAAAAACACAAACTTAAGGAAGGTGTTATAAAGGCTAGAATGTTCGGGCAGACTAATAGAATGGGCCGCCCGTCTGGGAGAATTTGATGTTCGGTTTGAGCCACGAACATTCATGAAAGCACAGGTGTTAGCTAATTTCTTTGCCAAGTTACATGAACCTATTCCCGAACCAGAGAAAGTATCGTGGAAGTTGTATGTCGACGGAGCCTTGAGTTCGGAGGGAGCAGGGATTGGAATAATTTTGATGAGTCCATTTTTAATCAAGATCTAAGCCATGGCACACCTAACCTTTCCAGCCTCCAACAATGTGGCAGAGTATGAAGCCCTTTGTTATGGGCTGCAGTTGGCAAAAGAAATAAAGCCGGACATCTTTGAAATATTCTCTGATTCTCAACTGGTGGTTAGTCAACTGAAAGGAAACTTCGAAGCTAAGGATCGATCAGTGATCCGTTATAAAGAGTTAACCTCTTCCCTGTTGGCCGGGCTTGAGGAAAGGGGGGCAGCTTGGTCCATTACTCAGATACCCAGATCAAAGAACACGAAGGCAGATATTCTGGCAAAGAAAGCTAGTATCAACAGCTCGGTTGACACTCCGGACATCGTTTCCATCATTATCTCGTGCCCCACCTATGAGACCTATCAAGTTCAAGTCCAGGAGGCAATGGAAGGTTGGCGCTTACCCATTTATCAATACTTAAGGTCGGGAACTTTGCCAGAGGACCGAACCCAAGCCCAGAAAATAGTTCAAAAATCGAGCTTATATGCTGTGCTGGACAACAAGCTGTACAGGAGATCTTTCTCCAATCCGTGGTCTTTATGTGTGAGCAATGAAGAGGGGAACTACATCCTTAGAGAAATTCATGAAGGCATATGCGGGGCCCATGAAGGCGCACAAGCCATAGCTCGGAAAGCTCTTTTACAGGGGTATTATTGGCCGACCATGGAGGCTGATGCTAAGACTTTGGTCCAAAGATGCGACAAATGCCAAAGGTTTGCAAACATTCCACACTAAAGCTCGGCAAAGCAGAAACCAATCCACAGCCCGTGGCCTTTCGCCCAGTGGGGCATTGACATACTGGGCCCTTTTCCTCGAGCAATAGGATAGAGGCGGTTCCTGGTGGTAGCGGTGGATCACTTTACCAAATGGGTGGAAGCAGAGCCACTTTCAACCATTACACCGACGAACATTCTCAAGTTCCTGAACAAAAGCATCATAACGAGGTTTGGTATCCCCCACTCAATTATATCTGATAATGGCAAACAGTTTGATTGTCAGGCTTTCAAGAACTTCTGCTCGGAGCTAAAGATCCAGTTGAACTTCACCTTGGTTTACCATCCGCAATCCAACGGGATGACCGAAGTGACGAACAGAACTATCTTATCCGGACTCAAGAAAAGGCTTGAAAATGCCAAAGGCCTGTGGACCGAAGAACTCAACAATATGCTATGGGCCTATCGAACATCGCCCCGGTCAGCAACAAGAATGACACCATTCGCACTCACATACGACACTAAAGCAGTCATTCCTTGTGAGATAGGGGTCAGAGGAGTTCGGGCATCTCCCCCCAACGCAGAGAACAACGTGGGTCTGACGTATAATTTAGATCGGCTCGAAGAAAGGAGGGAGTACGCCCAGATACATTTTGCGGCATACAAGCAGTGCATGGCGGCCTACCACGACCGTAGGATCAGGCCAAGGTCTTTCAGAGTCGGGCAAATGGTACTAAAAAAGGTTGTGTCGGCTTCCACATCGGCAGGAGTAGGCAAGCTGGATCCCAACTGAGAAGGGCCTTACATAGTCTGGGAAGCAAGTCAGAACGGGGCCTACAGGCTTGAAGACATCGTGGGAAAACGACTCTCGCACTCCTGGAACGGATTCAACCTCAAACCATACTATCAGTAGCACGGCACACATCGCGCCATACTTTGTACTGGTTCATGTTTCATCCTCTTTAATTTTTTTTATCGTGTCATTGTTTCTTATTCTCTATCGCAATTGATTGCCATGATGTTTTATCCTCATTGCAAGTCCGATAAATGTTTCTGTCTGTCGGACACAATATTAGTGAACAACATATTATGGGCAAAATGCTTTGTCAAATTTATAACAGGATATATCCACAAGATCGGCATTGTCGCCAAAATTGCCTTATCATCAAATCAAGTTCGGCACTATACGCCGCTAAACTTGCCAACAAGGCCAAATATGCCTATAATTAAAAGGCTCGGCAATTTCGCCAAAATCGCCTTATTATCAAATCAAGCTCGGCACTATACGCCGCTAAACTTGCTAACAAAGCCAAATATGCCTATAGTTAAATGGCTTGGAATCTCCGCCAAAATAGCATAATCGCTAAATTAAGTTCGGCTCCATTCGTCGCAAAACTTAACTTGCAAAATCAATTAAATTAAAGGCCGAGGCTCGGAATCATCTTCTTAAAAGCCTGACCCCTTAATGATGCTCAATCTCTCTAAGTAGGCTGAATACACCGACTTAAGGACACAGTGAGCCAGGTGCTCCGAATCCCTTGCGCCGAAGTCCCGGATAAAAGGTACGCGTCATGCCGCACTCACTATTTAAATAGCCCTTTCCTCGGGCAGTGTCTTATTCAATTAGGTGCGATTTGGCGATTTTGCGTTATACCAGAAAAATTGATCTTAGGTTAATTAGACCGAACACGAATAGTAAACTTAAAACACAAGGGGAAGGGAAAAAGCTTGGATTTTCATTAAGGGAAAAATGTATTACAATGAGTTAGTCCTCATCTGGATACACGTCATCCAGGAAGGACAGGTCAAGTTCGGGATATATCCCCTTTATAGTAACAGAAATCTTAGTGCTAAACGCCATGCACTTCTCCACCAAAGCTTCAACATCCTTCTCCTCCCGAGCCTCCTTCCTCTTCTCCCACTCTGCCTCCTTCTCCTTGTATCGGTCGAGTTCAGCTTGTAGAGCAGAATTGGACTCCTTTTCCGCAGTCAAAGCAGCCTCCAGCTCGGCCACCTTCGTTGCAGCTTCCTCAACTTGCTCTTGGGCCTTGCGAGCTCTTTCCTTGGCCTGCTCGTGGACTTTACAAGCCTTCTTCTCAACTTCGCCCATCCTCGATCTAATAGCGCCGAGGTTGGAGTCGGCCCGGCGACGCTTCGCAATCATGTCATTCATTTTTGCGATCGTCGCACCGATCAATTGGGAGCCTAACAAAATACAAAAAATATATGTATAAAGGCATTCTCAAAAGAGGAACAATACGGATGAGTCCGAACTACCTACCTCGAGATGATGCCTCTTTAACCGCTCAGCCAATTGCTCGGCATTCAAGGCGGTGAGAGGAGCAACTTCCTTCGGCACGCATGATGCTACATGCATGAAGGTGCTAAAATCCGCATCTTGGGAGGAGTATTTATCCCCCATAGCCTTCCAGAACTCGTGGAGTTCATTGATTATGGTCCGGAGCTCTCTTGGCTCCCTATTTTCACGACCACGGATCTCGGAGGGCGCAGCAACCTCAGCCTCGAAAACCGGAGTCCCGCACGGCTCGGCAACTGGAGTCCTCAAGACCTCTACAGTGGTTGCCGCCGTCGAAATTTCGAGAGGAGGGTTCGCCTCCTCCTCCTCCACGACCACGGGCGTGCTTGACGAACCAGCGACAAGTTTCTGCCTCTTTGTTCTCATAATCTCCGCAGCTCGGCTCATCTTCCTCATAGTTGCAAAGGGAAAACAAATTAAAATAACTCATCAGTATCATGAAATAGGAAAGCATCAAACACTACCTTTTCTTGGACGAGAAACCAACTCCGAACCACAAGGATCCAGTAGATTCTTCAAGTCCCACTTGTCACGGGCCAGCTCCCTCCAACGAGATAAGATCAACTCTTCTTCATCGGAGAGCCAGTAATTATCGTCGTTACTGTTCATGTTTCTCTCCCACGTCGTGCGCACTTGGAAGTCAGCTCGTACTCTCTCCACCAGGAAGAATCGATCCTTCCACTTTTTCAGGGACTCCGGGTTCCCTGTAGACACCCCATATTCGGGCCGAGCTTGTATGTAATTGTGGTCCTCGGTACCCACTCGGAGACCGACCACATGTGTTGCTCGGAACAAGTTCAAGGTGAGCTCTATGCCCTGTTCCACGGCCCAAATCTGGAGGGCAGAAAGAGTCCGCCAAGCGTTGGGGTGGAGTTGCCCAATAGCCATCTCAAAATACCTTAGCAAGCTCACCTCGAAGCTCGTCAGAGGGAGGCAAACACCGGCCTCCAGTTGTGCCTCATAGATTGCTGTCTTCCTCTTGTTAGCAAATTCAGTGTTCGCCCTCTGTGAGGTGCTGGGTCTGCTAACGAAATAATCAGGCTCTGAAGTTAGTTGGGCAAGGAGAGAGCCGAGCTCCTCCTCTTTAACTGTCGAGCCTATGCTCCCCACTCCAGGTAGTCGGCGAGGAGCTTTCTTCTTAGACGATGTAGCAGTCCGACTTATATCGACAGGTTGTACCCCCTCACTTGAAGAAGAACATCTACTCATACCCGGGACACTGCCACTAGGAGCATCCCCACTGGCCCTGACTCCTTCACTCGAAGATCTCTCCGAACTCATGGCAAAAAAGCTAAAATGAAGTACAAAAAATTAAGAAGAAGGATGGGAGCAAACCTGGTGAAAATAAACACAAAATGTTGCGAGAAGGAGGCAACGACTTCGACGCTTCAAAGCGATAACCGCAGAAGAGAAAACAGAAAAGGAATGCAATGAGCGAAAACGAAAATGAAGAATGGAAGGGGAGGATTATATAGGATGTTGCAGTGAATCCGAGCCGTACACGTGGCGGAGGATCCGTACTTGGAATTGCGTGTTTAAAGCTGCACACTCAGATCGAGGCACCACTAGCCGTTACACACTGTAAAGTAGCCGTTACCCCCGGTAAATTAGGGAGCTATAAATGCTCCCCAGTAAATGCACGCATGGGAAACAGCGTCATCTGGTAAAAGTGCGTATAGCAGGGCAACCCTACCATACAGCCCCCAACACCTGGTCACATATACCGACCTATGTGACCGAACTTCAAATCAAAGCTCGGTAATCACTTAGAGCTCAGGCTGCCGTACCAGCTCATTCGGCACAGTCGTCACGAGCTCGAATCCGGTATTACTAAGTAAACGTTTTCGGCGATTGTCCGCCAGTTGCAGACATAAATGTCGCTCTCTGGGGGGGACTTATGATAACAACCGGTCTGTTAGGCCGTTCAACGATCCGGGATAAACCGAACACCTCGATCAAAGAGAGCCCGGCAAACCGACCTAATGCTAAACTCCTCGGTAACGCCTAGCCAAGCTATAGATCGGCAACAAACTAGCCCTGAAAACATCTCCACCACATTGGACAGACAACCGCCACTAACCCACGCTCCCTTGAGATTCGTCGATAATGAGTTAGTGGCCGGTAAAAACGGGAAACTCCTCCTATTAGCTCCTGAAAATGCGTTAAGTCCACCTATAAAAGGTGCCAAGACAGGTATGAAAGAAAAAAAAAGACTTAATTTCTGGTCAAAAGAAAAATCTCTTATCTTTTCACTCAGAATCTCTAACTTGATCATCGGAGACTCCCTTATCGGAAATTCGCCGGTCCATTGTTTACTTTTTTGCAGGTGTTCGGAATTGTCAGGAACTCACAGTACATTTCTCCTTGTCATCACATAACATATTATTCTACATATTCAATTAATTCATAAAGCCTTTGAAATTATGCATTGCGAGTTAAGCTTAGAATGATGAATTGTAAATTGTGGACTTTTTGGGTGCAAGTGGCAGTCACTAGCCGGTCATAGAAGCATCACCAGAGTTTCACTAGATAAGAACGGAGGGCACCTACCTGTAGTTCTTCTGAGAGTTTGCCCTCCCTGTAGTTCATATGAGAGTAGTTTGCTGGTACTGATCACACGCCAATCGGAGTTCTACAGAGGCCTGAATGTCAATAAAAAATTTTGAAAACCATATTTTCGATATGCTTTTTTTAGTGCGTTAAATGACTCAAAATTGGTATCTATGTGTTCATTTTGATTTAAGGAATCTCTAGAAAGTGATGCACGTCGGAAAAGGGTGGCCTGACAGTGTTGGAAAAGGAAAAGGAAAGTGATGGTAGTGGTAGTTGTGGGGTAGGGAAAAAAAAAAAAAGGAAAAAGAGAGTTTATGACGTGTGTGTGTTCTTTTTTTTTTTTTTTTTCATGGACACTATCCTGCTTCTTTTCAATTTCCCTTTTTTTTTTTGTGTAAAAATTTTAAGAGGCTTTTGCCCCTTGTCAGCTTCCTTCTTCTTTTTTTTTATTTATTATTTTTTTTTTGTTATTATATTTTTTTATTTTTATATAATAAGAAGTAAACTTTATTTTTAGGTACGTTTGTAGCTACATACATATATTCACACACATATATATTACAAGTTTCTCTCTAATAAAAATAAAGATTTCGTATTTTAATCATTTATAAAATTAAACCTTTGCTTACCCAATTAAGTTTTTCAAAGGCCCGTAGTACAAGCTTTAAAATTTTTAGGACGTTCCATCACTGGCACATTTCTTTCATTAACTCTACCTTCCTTTACATGCATCCAAAAAAAAAAAAAAAAGAACAGAACAATCAGTGACACTCTCTTGACCATTTCAATCAAAAAGCTCGATGAAAGGAAGTGACCTTAACCCTTATTTCTTTCATGGAAAATAAAAGCTACATCCAATGTTGCAATCCTATTCTACTCTCTGCAATTTTCATTTTCTCCATTAGAAAACAAATGGACAAATGGCTTTGACATGCCTAGGAAAATCTTGAAACTTGGAAAGGTACCATCTCCTTGTGGCATAACTTCTTCCCATCAAGTACAAAGTTGATCCCATGGTGAACGAAAATGCATACAATGTTTGAGATATAAAAGAGACACCCCAAAACTCTAAAATCTCAAACAAATAGTGAGGGCATACAATTAAGTTAAATAAACCTCCTTTAGGAACCTTATATTCCTTGCCATTCTTGCCCCTGAGGCTAGAAAGGAGGTAATGATGATAGAAGTTACCAGTAATTCCTATCAGGAATAACACAATCCCGGGATAACTCAAATCAATCCGCGGTTCAGCATATCCTTGTGTTAGATATTGAGTGTAGATCATGGTTGCAGTGGATAAGAAATAACTAAGACTGATAAAAATTGCTGTACCAACATCCATTCCACCACTATACTTATGAATGAATAGCACCTGATAACATTACCATAACAAAAATATTATTTCTTTTATTAATTAAACATTATTCAAAAAAACAAAATTAAAAAGTAAAATTCCCGTCTTCTATCTAAATTGAACAAAAATTAAAGAAACCAACAATTCCAGTTTAAATTATTATTGATTTTGATGTCAGGTATGTGAAGCAATTTCAGGATTTATACAACGAAACTGAACATAACCATTAAGATTTGCGGTTCAACTTATTACTACAACTCCTTACCTGACTATGCATTAACATTCCTACTACACTAGAGTATCCAATTTAACTAGGAAAAAAAAGAAGATAAATTTAACCGCTTAATTTGCTGAGAGTTCAGTTGATCATAAAAAATAATTTAAATTGAGCATAAATTTTACCTAACAGTAAGCAATTATTGAGAAAATTGATGAGAAAAGTATTGTTTCGAAGAGAATTACCTCAATTATTCTTTTGAAGAAATGAATAGTAAGAGCAGAATTTATGAGCAAAACCCTAAAATCTTGATGTGGTACAAGCCCCAAGGAAGCGAAGCCGGCGAGAAACGCGGGCGTGTAAGCAATAAGCATCCCATTTCTACTCGAAACACTCAAATTGTTGGTGCTGTTGCCGCTCCGAGTCCAAAACTTAGAATAATTCATGTTCTTTCCTCTTATCTCCGATAATCCAGCATTTGCTATTGAAACGAAACTCACCGCACACATTGCGGAGACGAACAAATTGGGAGGACCTGCAAACAATATATATTTCATCATCTTTAAGGATTCCATGGATTAATTTGTGATATGCTCTCTCTGCTGGTGTTGTACCGTATGAGATGAGATCGGAATTATGAAGACCCACCAAGTTTAGGTGTATATATTAAGTGGTGGGCACTCTGAACACGTTTCCTTATCTTCATAGCTTCAATATACATAGGCTTCCAGCTTCCTGCATTAACTGCCAACTTGCACCCTCTTTTAATGCAGCCCCTTGACCTATCCAACTTTCGTTTTAATCCCTTATACTTTGTAAAATACATCATTTTTAACCTTTATTTTGTCTTTTTTTTTTTATTGCTAAATTCTCTTTTAACACCTGAAATTTTTCTTTTCTCGATTTCATTCTTTTTAATTATTAAATCTATTTTTTTTAATTAGTGTAGATCTAATATTTTTCATTAAAATTCCCTTCCTTTGCATTTTTTCTAAGGTTTCTTGACTTCCATCTATTAATTTATTTTCATATAGAGTTTTTAATTGTCCATCCATTTCTATTGTTATTTCTTTAATATTTTTTTACTACTTAAAACTAATAAACTTAAATATTCTCCAAATTAAAAATTCTTTACTAAATTATCTTTAATATATAATAAATTTTGTAGCTCTTTTTCATTGTTTTTAAGATCATTTTATAATAATTTTATAGTATTTTTATTTATGTTAACAAATATTAAATAACGAATTATATTTCTTAAATGTCCTATATATTCTTTTTTCTCTCTTAATTTTCTATTTGTTTTTTCTTGAACTATTTTTTTTGTTCTTCATTTATTTAATTCTCGTTTAATTTCTTACTAGCTTTATTTATTTTTTTAATTTCTTCTAAATCTTTATCTAAATCATTTTTTATTATAATTAATTCTACTCTTATCTCTTGTAATTTGGGTATCCTATATTCCTCTTCTAAATTATTTAGTTATATAAACATACATTCATTTTCCATATCTCTCATTTTATCCTTATAATATTTTATTTTTTCTGTTATTTTGAGCATATCTTAAATATTATTTCACAAGTCCCTCCTAATATTAAACTTAACTTTATATATATATATATATATATATATATATATATATATATATATATATATATATATATATATATATATATATATATATATATATATATATATATATATTGTCAAATCCATCTTCTAAATCTAGTAATATTTCTATTTCTTCTAGAAATTTTTCATATAATGTTGTAATAACCTCATCATTATAACTATTTAATTCCTAGGTGGTTTCCAAATCATTTATTATTGAATTTTCACTCATCTTGATTTCATATTTTTCTTTACATCTTTATTTCTATTTAGCAATAAATGCTTCTAGGCTCTGACACCAATAAGATGTCAAAATTTTTGATATTAAATTTTGAAATTAGATCATCAACTTATAAAATAGAAGGCATGTGGCAATAATCAATCATGTTAACAAAGTTATCATTTGGACCAATAGTCTGCAGATCAAATTGTTTCAACTTATATGCCTTCAAGTAAAAATTTCATATTGGCTTTTACTATTTTTATCCTAATGGAATTCGTTTCTTTATATCTTTTAACTGGATTATATATGATTGATTTCTTTGTAAAATATATTTTAAGGTTTCTATTTTTTCATATATACCTAGAGCTATTTTTAATCCTATTTTTTCAACTATTTTTATTATTTTATTTAAATATTCTAATACATTTTTATATAATATATTTTTTACATCTAAGGAATTGATTCTATTATCTATTTTAATTATTTGCTTTCTTATTCTATTCATATTAACTATAAAAGTAAAATATCATTAGAAAAGTTAAACTTTTCAAATTCATTTTAGAATAATATACTTTCTTTTCACCTTTTCCTTAGCACGTCATCCTTCTAAAAAATAAAATTGAAAATTAGTACCACAAAAAAATAGAGATTAGGGTTACAAAATTACCTCGTAGATTTTTCTTTACTAGGTCTAAAACATGCTTCCTTTACTATTGCCTGGATCAAGTTATCAACATTTTTCGACAACTGTTCACCTTTGGACAAAAACGTTCGGGGTTAATTTGAGCACTCTAATCTCTACACCTCTTGCCTTTTGCAAAGCATATATGGGCTTAGTAGCATTAAAAGTTGCTGTTGAAAGTATTTCCAGTAAACAACAGTAAATTGTTCGTGAATAAACTTTTATAATAGAAAAATTTTAAGAATTTTTTGCGGTCTATCTCTCTCTGTCCATTGTTTCTAATTTCCTATACTTCTTAGAGGATTTTAATGCAAACTACTAAGGTTACTCGGAAAAAACAGAGGAATTTTAAAATTTCATAGATTTCTTTATTTTTGAAAAAGGTTACAGATTACAGAATGAGGGCAAAGGCAAAAGATAACTTGTAAACTTAAGTTGTGCCTCCTCTAAATACATAGTGGGTTTTTATAGAGGTTGAAACATGCTTCTAGTACATCATTGCTTACATAATATTATTTGGCAACATCTTAAATTATTGTCCTTCTTTTCTTCCTTTTTAGAGAGTGTCCAATTCCAGTAAGTCTTGTCCCTTTCTTTTTCCTTCTACCACAGATTCTCTCTTTAGTCCCCTTTTAAATAATTGTTGGGTTACTTTTGTCATTGGTAGGCTTCCTTTTAAGATTCCATCTAGATAACTTTCAAGTAAATATTTCAGATCGATGCCATTCAGCGGATGGATTAGTGATTAATACGTCTCCTTGATAGCTAGTTAATATTTTTTACCATCATTTAACATTTCTTTTATTCCCAGAATAACTGTTTCTATATTTTTTATTCTCATTTCTAGTAATTTTTTTTATTATCATTAGTAAGAGATTAAATTTTCTTTGCTCGTCAAGGATAATTTCTTGTCTTTGTTATTCCCATCTTAATGAACATTTTTGCAATAATCTTTGAATTTCTTTCATCGTCCCATTCTAGAATGATACTCATGGTCCTTATATATATCTTTGCTCCCTTAGTAATGCTTTTAAAGACTTTAATTTGTGATTTGATTATTTTTGGAAAATGTTGGATTTCTTCCAATTCTCTTTAGGGTAAATGGTGTGGACTAATCCAAAAGGATACAATTTTTGTTATAGTTCTAAGATCAATTGCTTTCCGGATTATTGTCTTATTATAGGTTCCATTTATTAGGATGTGCTTATCCCAATTACATTAGTGAACCTGGATAAATACTATAGGGCTTTAATAAAATCCCCTTCCCATTTCTTCTTTTGTTCGGACATATTGACCTTTTTTTTATCTCTCATCATCATTCCATAGTTTTGTAGATTAAGGTAATTTTTCTAATAGATCATTTGGAGTTATCAACTCTGAGTTGAGATTTTCCATTGATGTAGATGCCATAGATATAAAGGTTGATCAAAACTGTCCAAATATTGAACAGATCTTCTCATTAATAGATTTATGGACATATCATCTTCTAGTTCTCTCTTGGCTATAATATCAAGAATGGTCATTTTTTAAGGCCTAGAACTTTTAGAACTAGATTTCTTTTGACGGAAAAACACATGGATGTAATTCATAGATACTTTATTTATCTCGTTATCTAATTCTAAAGAGTGAGATATAAATTTTTGTAAATTTTCAAATTGTTGTTTAGTCTCATTCTCTAGAATTTGGATACGAGATACAGATTTTTTTGCTAGATTCCATTACTTCTTTCTTTTTTGAAGTGAGCTTAAATGTTTTTTTTTGTACTTTTTTCCATGGTATCCCTGCAAGAAATCTGTTAAAATAAATATTTTATATATCATTTTTGGCCTACTTAATAAATATGCCAGTATATTCTCTTTTCCTGGTATATATTCTATATCAAAGTTGAAAT
The DNA here is from genome assembly GCA_037975025.1 of Excoecaria agallocha. Classification (NCBI taxonomy): domain Eukaryota; kingdom Viridiplantae; phylum Streptophyta; class Magnoliopsida; order Malpighiales; family Euphorbiaceae; genus Excoecaria; species Excoecaria agallocha. The sequence continues at coordinate 38,220,574 of CM075815.1, read as the reverse complement.
TAACAAAATATTCTTGCCAACATATTTTTTTGAGCTAATTTTCCATTATAGTTCTTTGTAATGAAAGATTTCACTTGAGTATTATATGTTTTTACTGTGAATTTCTTTGGTAGTAAAACTAATTCAAATTTTTTATTGCATATTTTATAGCTAATAATTCCTTTTCATTACTATGGTAATTCTTAGTGTTAGTAAATGTTCCTAATGCATATCCATATATGTTTTTTCCATCTTTACTTTTTAGAGTTGCTCTCAAAAAATCATTTGATGCATCGGTTTTTACTCTTAATTTTTCGTTTTCTTCTTGTAAGGGTAGCTTTGGTGAATTCTTACAATAATCCTTTGTTTCTTTTATAATTTTAGTGTCCTTATTTGTCAAATTCCATGGACTATTTCCTTGTAGTTTGTTTTAAAGTACTTTTCTCTTTTTTTTTACACTAGTAGATAAAGTTGTTGCCATATGTTACATTTCCTAAAAATTATTGTACCATTTTTCTACTCTCTAATTGGTAAAGGAATTCCAATAATACTTATGCTATGTGTGGTTGTAATTTTATTTCTCCTCTAGATATTGTAGATCTAACAAATTCTATTTTCTCTTTTGTTATATCTACCTTTTCTTTGGTTAACATTATTCCAAACTTAAAACACCTTGATAAGAATTTCTTAACATGGTTAAAATGTTCTTTTATATTTTTGCTAAAGATTATTGCATCATCAATATAAACTAAATAAAAATGCCTTAGATCTTTAAATTTATTGTCCAATTTTCTTTGAAATACTTGTGAAGCATTACATAATCCAAATGGCATAACTAAGTATTCGTAATGTCCTCTTGGTTTACTAAATGCAGTATATTTTATGTTATCTAATTACATTTTTACCTGCCAAAATTTTGATTTACAATCAAATTTAGAATACTGAGTTTTTCCTTTTATATTATTTATGAGAATTTCGTTACGAGATATTAAATATCCATAAAATTCTATAGCTTTATTTAAATTTTTATAATTTATAACCATTCTAGCCTTTTTCCTCTTAATTTTTGTGTTATTTCTAATCGTAAATATTGGACTACTATAAGGACTTTTGTTTTCTCTTATTAATTTTTTCTTTAATAACTCTTTTATATAATCCTTAAATTCTTCCTTATTTTCTCTACTATACCACATTCTTTTACTTCTAATAGGTATATTATGCTTTAATTTTATTTTTGCATTAATTTTATTTTTCTTTAATTTTTCTATGGGTTTTTTCCTATGTATTGTTCTAGTAAATATTCAATTTATTTTGGGATTTTTACCCTTTTTTTTATTTTCTATTATCCATGCTCTGATTGGTTCTTTTTATATATTATTCTCACCACAGTTCGTTGTGCGAGGAACCAAAGAGGTAATTTCCATTTGTAAGCTTGTTCTAGTTTTGGACAAATTATTCTATGTTTACATAGAGTTGTCAATCTAATATATTGATTACCTTTACTTATTGGATAATAATTCGTTAACCAATTATTTCCTAATAAAATATCACTTCCATAATTTTTGGATTGGTATAACCTAGATATTTGAAGTATATATGCCTGTATCTGAATTTTTACATCTTATACAATAATGTTGTATTTAGTTATTTTTTCAGATATATTTATTCCTAATCTATAATCGTTAGTTTGCTTCTATAATTCTTTTGGAAACACATGTGGTTGTGCTAAACTAATAGTTGATCCAATATCTAAAAATGCATTATATGAAATGGTATGATATTCCTTATAGATTATTTCTAAATTTATATAAATACTTAATGGACTAGATTCTAATTCATTTAACTTTGCATTGACTTCCATTATATGTAAAACTTATGTATTCATCTGTTAAACTATGTGGGGCTATATATTCTAAAAAATCTAATATATTTGAGTAGATATTATAGAATCTATATTTATTTCCATTGGTAGGATTACTATTTCTCCATTTATATCTATTAAGGCTAAACTGATTTTTACATATTTGCTTATCATATTATTTATCATGAGTAGTCTAGAAATTCATAATTTTCTATTAGATCATATTTTGTGAAAGTAGATACTAAACTTTCATTTATATGGCTTTTTATTGCTCTTATGTCTATTAATGTTTTTAGTATTCTTTATTCTCCTCTCATGTCTATTTCTATTTTTATATAGTATTGTTTTGCTTTTAAAAATGACCTTAGATCTATACTCCATCTATATTGTGAATAAAATTCTTTCTTGTTCATTTATTATTATAATTCATATATTTTTATTTCTTTATTTTAGATCTATTTTTAATTTGATTAATATGGTCATACTTATAGGTGTTAATTGCCTTGGTGGTATATATTCAACTAAACTAGAGAATGTATCTTCTATTTCTACCTGTAATTTTATATTGTTTTTTTGGACTTTCTTATGATGACTCATAGTAATGATATCATGCAATATGACATAGCCATTTTAACTATATATGCATCATTTTGTTAGCTTTATACATGTATTTTGTTTATTTTATTGTGTGATGTTTTGCTTTTTGTGTTTTCTTTGTTTTTATGGGATCTTTTTATCCAAATGGGTGATTTAAAGCATAATTGAGGGCTTTAGATTAAAGATTTAAAGGAAAAAGGACATTAAAGAAGGTTTAGAGCCTGTACGAACTCGACCCTATAAGTGTTGACTCATTATAAGGCCTTTATATGTCGACTCATGCCATGCTATGTCGAGTTGTGACCAAGTATGAAGTGTGCCGACTCAACCCTATAAGTGCCAACTTGTTACAGAGCTAGATTATGCCGACTCACCTAACTCGGCACCAGTGTGCCAAGTCGTCACCAATGCCAAACATTACAACATTTCAAGTGCCCCTTCATATTTACACCCCTCTTTAAAAAGGCATCAATTGGAACACCTTTAAGTCTATAAATACATAAAGTTAACCACATTTTGGGCATGGAAAAATGACCAATTAACTAACAATTCAATTTAAAAAGATTATGAGGAAAAAGCGTACACTAAGGAAGAGAAAAGATTTCAAGAGGTCATTTAACATTCAAGTACTTTTCTGAAAAAGCATAGAGGAGTCATCAACCATTTTCTTCTCTTTCTCTTTAGATTATTTACTTGATGGCATTGCTCTTGTTTGTGTTTTTTTTTGCTTTTGACATTACGTATCTAGGCTAAGTTTGTTAATTAAAATTACAAGTATGAATTGATCTTTATTATAATATATTGTTTAATGTATGAATGATTTAAGTTTAATTGGATGTTTAATGTGTTATGTATGCTTGATCACTATATATAATGTGTTAAGTAATTTGTTCATAATGAGAATTGGGGCATATTGGTGGAAAAGCAATTGAATTTACTTAAAGGATATGAATTACTTGAAGATAAGGGTTTCACTTTGAGGGGAAAAAGAATAAGTATAAAATTTCATGGTTTTCATCTATCTTCACAATGACATGAGAGTGCTTGTGGACTCTAGATGGGAATACCCTTATTTAATAATAAGAATTTCATTCATGGAAAGTAAGCCATATTCTCTAATCATTTGCATGCATATGTGTTAATTGAATCTCTTACTTAATCAATTCATTTCTTGTAGTTCTAATAACTTTATTGAATTATATTTTTAATTAGAAATTAAGACTAGTTTACTTTAAATTGATGATTTTAGGATTCTAGTATAACTAACTCTATCAATTTACTATTGTTTATTCATCTAAGTATCTATTCGATTAATATAAAGCATACAAAATTTTTAGAAAGAGTTTGAGCTCGGTGGAAACTACATTGTTAGTAGATTGTCGTTTGGATCTTTTGAAGGATAATAATTTTAAGGTTCCTCAAAGTGCTTTATAGGTTTTGGCTTCCACTGCTATTTTGTTATTGTGTGCATTTGAAGTTGCATTTCAATGCGCTTATTCTTGCCATCGTTAAGCAATTGGGTGATAGTAAACAGCCAGTTAGAGATGCCACCAGATGCCTTTTGCTCACTTTCATAGAGGTACTTCGCTGCTTATTTATTTAAGATTGGTTTTGCATTTAAGAGACGGTTAATAAAAACTGACTGTGAACTTTGCTTTAGTATCTTTGCTACATTATGGTATTTTATTAATTTTTGTGACATATTTAGGTGTGAAAATGAAAATGTTGATGATTAATTACTCTATTAATTTTTCGTTCTCAATATTGCAATATGTATAAGCGGACAAAGACTGAATTGTAATATCTGCTCATTCGAGTATTACTCTCCTTTAATCCTATTCACACTTTAATAACAAAAGTAATCAAGACACTTTATACAGCCATAGTTACTATATTCCCTTCTTATTTGAGTGAGGCTTAGACCTTAAATTTATATAATGCCTTCTCTTTCAACAATGTAACACCATTTCTGTTGTTATTTTATTTTCTCTTTCCCTTTTATTTTATCTTCATTTAAGCATGCATCTGACTTAAATGTCAATAGTAGCCAAGGTACAACCATGAAGTTAATAGAAACACTTTTTTGTTTACTAATGTTAGATTGACTGTTATATGTTAAAATTTTCAATTTTAAGAGGACTTGGAAACACATAATAATTTAGCCTCTTAGGGACTATGTGCAGTTGTTGGTGATCTATTCATTTTTTGGTTTAATTGTGATTTTTTTTGTTTATATCTTTTCTTCTTTTTCAAGTCAAACTGACATTACCCCAACGTGTGCTCAATTGTGCTTTTGTATGTGATGTTCTTATGTTGTCATGGTTGTGGAGGCTACAAAGCTCTTCATCCTAAGGTATGACTCTTTGTACACTATAAGAAATAGGGTATTAGTGACCAGAATTTATTGTAACATGCGTTGAGTCTAATGTCTAATTTTATCAAGTTTAGATAAAATAAAAGGTATTATCTTAGTCTGTATTAAGTCCTTACACTCATTCATGTTATTAAGCTTTTGTTTGAACTCAATATGTACTAAAACAAATATTTATGAACTAAATCTCAATATATACTGCAATACAATAAAAGTTTTTTTTTTAAAAAAAAGATATAATCCAGGAACTAAAAATAGCCTTTGTTCTGATCAATATATAATTGAAGCTTCAATAGTTTTGTGTTCCTTCTTTTCACTACATATAGAAAAAAGGGAGATGGAAAAGACTGATAATTATCCATTCCTAATCTCTTATGCTATTATGCTATTTTCATTTGGTTTTAACATAGTAAGATCCTTTAATATTTTAGTTCACTACTTTTGAATTAACATCTCACCCACAAACCAATATTATATAATTTATTAAAACTCGTCATTGTTTAACATATTCAGTAAGGGTTTCATCATTTCTCCTTTGTTATTATTTTTTACTTGTTAGGTTGGGCTTGGAATTGACACTTAAAAAGTAGTTGAAGGAAGAAGCAGATACAGTCATACAATAATTAATGTTGGAAGCCACTTGCATATTAATCCTTCTTGTTCTCTTTATTTTTCTAAATATGGACAAACATTTTTTTCCTTTTTCTTTTATTTTTTAGTTGTAGGAATTATATCATGAAACACATGCCTTAGATAGATTTGAACAAGATTATCGATGTAAGATTCAAGAAGATGATAACTCAAATGGTCTTTAAAGGGGTTAGTTTTCTCTCGAATCAAGTTACATGGTTTCTTTTTCAATTGATTTTGTTGTTGATAGAAGAAAAAATAGTAGGCAAATAGTGAAGAATTTGTTCTACTCCCACTTTTCTTTATTTGATTATGGCAGTAACCAATAGGGGTTGTTCTATAGAATTCTTTGGGGTCTATTTTGTACATAAAGTATAGTTGGATTTGTATGAAGTAAATACTTTTTCTTTTTTACTTATGATAATTTTGATTTATAATATTTTATCGATTTATAAGTTAAATTTGTGATTTTTTAAATTATTTAAATTGCAAATATGTTAAATTAATTAGTTTATGAATTGTTTGTGTAAAATTTGAATAAGATATATTACATTTGTCAATGGACTTAAATGGACTTAAGCTTTATCATTTAAATAAGAAGACCATTAAACTCCAGTCCCAGCCTAATATTAACATGCCTTTGTAGAGTCCAAGATACTAAGTTAATGTACTAGTGTAATCATTATTAAATTCATAAAAATAATTATAATTGAACATAAGATGAATACATTACAACCAACACTTAAAAACCAAAGCAACACTAATACACACACACACACACATAAATGTGCAATATAAAGACATTGGTCTATGTTCATTGGTCTTGGATAGCTTGCAAGCACTAGTATTTAGGTTGGAAAAATACCTAAGAAATAGGTATCTAGGTTCATATGAGACTATTATACAGTCTAGTAGCTTAATTTTTTTCTTTTTTCTTGTTCAGTGGGCAGATTGGCACCTTGCTGGTGCTTTTGGTTTGCTTAGAATGCTTGTTTACAAGGTGCATTATTCTTTTGAGTTTATATTCTTTCCCCATAATTAATTTTTGTCATTTACTTTGTTCTCCTTCCTTTTCTCTTTATTCTCTATTCTCCATCTAATTCTCTTGTTCTATAATTTTGTTTATATGGTTCTTTAAATTGCTATTTACATGGAATTACCTTCAATAATGTAGTAATAAGATTGCAACCTCTTGTTGGGTGTGACAATATTGTCACTGGTGCAGATTTATCCTAATGGCAAGACAACCATTTCTTCCTCTTTATTGGAGGTGGATTTTATTTGCCATTTTTTTTTGGGAAAAATTTGTTGTGTATGCCATTTAATCTCTATGGTTAATCATTGCTTAAATGTTTATTATTCTGTAGGCAGCTGTAATATTTCCTTTGTTGCTCTAACTTCAAAAAGGAATCACTTAAAAGCCAATATATTTTTTTTTAAAGACACACTATTGCATTCCCTGAATGGTTTGATGTAACATGTCCTTTTATTTCTTTTTATTTAAGTGATGTTTTTTTTATGTTACATAACTTGTGGACATATTTTAACCTCTAATTACTAGTGCTACATTTAAAGTTATAATTCATGTTAGATAATTTGAATGAAGTTATCAATTGCAGTAAGAAGCACTAGGTTGATGCTCTTTGAGAAAAAAATAAAAGAAATATAATGTTTATATAGGGTTTTATTCTTATAATGGTTTAATTATGGCAATTTGATTGTATATTATGTTAAAGTTAATGCTAAATATTTCTATATGTTACTCCCAGTGCTTTTTGTTTGTTAGAAAAATAATAAACTGAATAAATACTTATACTAGATGGGAACAAGAAAGAGGAAAAACAATTCTCTATTAAAAAATATCTGACTATTTCCTATTGGGGCTTGCCACTTTTTTCTGTAAGACTCATATTATCAATTTTTTAATTACTTTAGGCTTATCATTATATCTTCAAATCAATTTTTCATTTACTTTATACTTATTGTGTATATATTTTCATACAACCTTTGCCTTATGGCCAATATGGAGTTTCTTTACCCTTTCTCTTCTGGTATATCTTAGAAGCATTTGGTGTTTGTTCTTTATATCATAGAGATTAGATAATTTTTTGTATAACTGCAAAATATTGTATACAATACAGATATATATACATAACAATTATGATGTATATATTGATTTTGTTATATAATAAAATTATTAATTAATATATATCTTCAATTTAAATTTTAGTTTTTTGTATTGAATTTATAATGTTTTGCAAAAGGAAATATATAGTTTTTGCAAAAAATTTGAAAAAGTATCTAATAAATAATTATGTTTTACTGATAAAATACCGACAAATATATCCGTTGCTTTTTTTAAAAATAAATTAATATTTTTTATTAATTAAATTTATCGATGGATTAGTGACGAAAATTCGTTGGTAAAAACCCAAAATGATGAAATATTCAATGAATTTTTTTAAAAAAACTATTGATATAATTTTTTTATATTTCCATCGGTAACTCTCACTAATGGATTTTTCCATCGGTAAATTGATAGCTATGCGTGTTTTACTGATGAATGCATTCTGTTAGTAAAATAATAAAAAACCTTAAGTAAGGTTATTTTCCATTGGTAAAAATCTTAATTTCATTGGTAAAAATCCATCGATAAAATGATTTTTTTTGTATAGTGTGTTTGACACCGTACTCACTCTATCTAAGTCCTAGAGACTAGGGTAATAAATTTACATTGTAGCAAATTTTTGGTGCTATTGTCGGGGAATCATTGTGTTTGTTTTTATTAATTTAGGGTAGAAAAAGTTTATTTTAGTCTTTTTTCTAATTTTATTTAGTAGCATTAAGATTTTAGTTGCAATAGTTTTTATTTTGTTTGTTTTCTTTACTATATGTGTAGAAGCAATAGTGGTAATAATATTCTTCAATTTGATCCTGAAATTGAAAGACCTTTTCATGCTTTACACAGGGAACAAAAACAATAAGAAGATGAAGGACAAAGTTCAAATAATATGGCTGAACAATATAAGTATACTTTAAGTGATTTTGTTATGTCCGACATATCGGGAAGTTTCAGAGAGATTATGGCACCATCAATTGTCAATAATAACTTTGAAATTAAGCCAAACATTATTCAAATAGTGCAAAATACCAATTTGGAGGTTTATAAGGAGATGATTCTTATGCCTACATATTGGCTTTTCTCAATATGTGTTCAACACTCAAGATCAATGGAGTGATGTATGATGTAATAAGGCTTAGGTTATTTCTATCTTCTGTCAAGGACAAAGCATAACTTTGGCTTGCTAGTTTGCCTAGTGATCTAATCACAACATGGGATCAATTGAAGTAAGTATTTCTTCACAAGTACTTTCCAGCCTACAAAATTGCCAAGTTTAGGAATGAAATCACAACATTTAGACAAAATACAGGTGAGATAATATATACAGATTAGGAAAGGTTTAAAGAACTTCAAAAGCAATGCCCACATCATGGTTTGCCAAATTGGATGATTCCTTAAATCTTTTACAATGGATTAATGGATTAAAATAGAAACATCATTAATGTAACCAAGGAGCCAGTTACTTTGCTTGAGGAACTTGCATCTCAAGGGTACATGGATGATAAACCAATAATGGCAAAGGCAAGAGGAGTCTTAGAACTCAACACAATCAATTTATTGACAGTAAAGGTAGATCCTCTCACCAAAATGATAAGTAAATCTCAAGTTAATCCCAAGTTAATCCTTTTGAAAGTTTAAGTAGTATTTGTGAATTGTGTGGAGGATCCTATTCCTATGCACAATGCAATATGAGTTCAAATGAAAAGGATAACTATGATCAAGGGGGTTTTAACCAAAGGATAGGATTAAATTCTAATTCTTATAACCTGCAATAGAGAAACTACCCTGGATTTTCATGGTCTAATATATCATCTCAACTCAAACCTCAAAATAACCCAATGTCTAGACCATATAACCCACCAAGATTTATTATGAAACAATCCTTTAACCCTTCACAACCCAAATCACATTTTAAGACTCTTATGGAATAATTCATCAACCAACGAATCACCACTAATAAGCATAGCGAGGAGCAATTTAAATAAATTAATGCAAAGCTTGAGCAGCTTGCTACTTATAATAAAATACTTGAAATCCAAATTGCCTAACAAGCTTCCTCTAGTGTTTAACCTTTGGGAAAGCTACCTAGCCAACCCGAATTCCCACATAAGGAGACTTGTTAAGTAATTACTTTGAGGTACAGTAAGGATGTTGAGAATAATGTGGTGAAAGGTAAGGAAGTGGTTAATAGAGATAATGAGATAGGGGATAAGTCTAGCAAAGTTAGCAAACATGGGATTGATAATAGTGGCAATAATGTTGTGGAGCCTAATCAAGAAAAAAAGACAAATGGTCATTCAAATAAAAATGACGAACCTAAGGTAGATCTTAAGGTTTTGTCTTTTCCTTAAAGGTTCATAAGGCATAATTTAGATAAGCAATTTGACAAGTTTTTCAATTATCTTAAGGACATAACCATTAGCATTATATTTATGGATGCCATTAGAGATCTGCCAGCATAGGGTAATTTTCTAAAAGATATCACTATACACAAGAGTAAATTAGAGAAGTATGGCTTAGTTTCTTTAGTGGAAGAGTTTAAGGCTATGAACTCTAAGTGTCCACTAAAGAAAAATGACCTCGGTTGTTTCACGGTTCCTTGAGTTATTGGTGATATTCACTTTGACAAAGTTTTTTGTGATGTTGGTGCTAGTGTGAGTTTTGTGCCATATTCTATTTACAATCATTTAAATCTAGGTGAACTTAAGCCTACTAACATGTGTTTATCTATTGTTAACAAATCTATCACTCATCCTTTTGGCATTCTAGAGAATGTGCCCACCAAGGTAGGTAAATTTGTTATTCTAGCTAATTTCATTATTTTAGACATGGAAGAGAACTTAAAAATTCTAATTTTATTTGGAAGACCCTTCTTAGTTATAACTAGTGCCATTATTAACAACATGAAAAGAGGTAAGATCACATTGGAGGTAAATAATGAAATCATTAAATTTGATATTTTTAAGATGATGAAATATTCACCTATTGAAATTGTAAGTAGAATTGATTCTCTTGATATTATTGATGATGTCATACATGATTGTTTTGAGGCAAGAACCTATTGAGCCTTATGCTAGTGAGAAAGCTCAAGTGCATCAATTAGAGGCCAATTTGTTTCCTTTTCATAGGCGTTCAAGGTTTGAACCCTTGCAAAAAGATAATGACCTAAAAGACAATTCGCCAAAAGAGGAAGCAAAGCTAGAGCTCAAGCCTCTACCATCTATTTAAGTTATGTATTTCTTGACTCAAAATCTGAATTTGCTTTTATTATTAATTCAGCTTTGCCTAAAGATCATGTTGATGTTTCGTGTGATGTCTTGCTTAAACATAAGAATGCTATGGGTTATTCAATTAGTGACTTAAAAGGGATTAACTCTAAGATTTTCATGCATAGAATTTTATTAGAAAATGATGTTAAGCCTTCCATTGAAGGCCAAAGGCACCTAAATCCCACTCTTAAGGAACTGGTGAGGAAATAAGTGATCAAGTTGTTAGATAATGGGATTATATACTCTATTAGTAATAGTAAATAGGAGAGTCCCGTTTAAGTTATTCTTAAGAAGGGCAGGTTAACAGTTGTTAAAAATAAGTCCAATGATTTGATACCTATAAGAACTATTATGGGATGATATATGTAAATTGACTATAGCAAGTTAAATAAGGCAACTAGAAAAGATCATTTTCCATTACCTTTTCTTGATGAAGTCTTAAAAAGGCTAGCTAATTTTTCTAATTTTAACTACCTAGATGGCTTAAGTGGTTTTTATCAAATACCTATTCATCTCGATAATCAAGATAAGACTACATTTACATATCCCTATAGTACTTTTGCTTTTAGTCACATACCTTTTGGTTTATACAATGCCCCTGCTACTATTCAAAGATGCATGTTTTTTTATCTTTAGTGATTTAATTGGTAATGGTATTGAAGTTTTTATGTATGACTCTAGTGTTTATGGATCTAACTTTGACCATTGTCTAAAGAATATTTCTAAAGTTCTTGATAGATGCATGGACCATGGTTTAGTACTCAATTGGGAGAAATATCACTTTATGGCACAATATGGTATTGTTCTTGGTCATTCTATATCCAACAAGGGAATGAGGGTGGATAGAGCAAAGATTGAGGTGATTGCCAATTTACCTCCTCCAAAGTGTCTTAAAGATATTAGAAGTTTTCTTGGCCATATGGGATTTTATAGGAGGTTTATCAAAGATTTCTCTAAGATAGCTAAACCATTGTGCAATTGCTTACTAAGGATGCTAGTTTTAATTTTGATGAAGCTTGCCTTTATGCCTTTGAGACTTTGAAGCAAGCTCTTATTTCAGCACTTGTTTTATGGCCACCTAATTAAGATAAACCTTTTGAGACTGTGTGATGCAAGCAATTTTGCGGTGGGAGCTATTTTGGGGCAAAGAAAGGAAGGTAAACCTTATGTCATCATTATGCTAACAAGTTATTAGATAAAAGCTCAAATGAATTACACTACTATGAAATATGAGTTAGTAGCTATTGTATATGCATTTGACAAGTTTAAAGCTTATCTTGTGGGGAAAAAAGTGATTATCTATTTGGATCATACTGCTTTCAAGCATCTTTTAAGCAAAAAGGATGTAATGCCTGGTTCTTAAGGTGGATTTTGATGCTTTAAGAGTTTGATTGGGAAGTTAGAGACAAAAAAGGAAGTGAGAACTTAGTGGCAGATCACTTATCAAGATTAGTCAAGATGAGTTAAGGAAGCATGATGATGGTGTGCCTATTAACGAGACTTTTCATAGTGAGCACCTCTTAAGTGTAGTATTTAAGGATGTTCCTTGGTTTGCAGATATTACTAATCACCTAGTAAGTGGTATCTTTCCTTATGGCTTAGACTATAATTAAAGGAAGAAGTTTTTACATGATAGTAAGTTTATTATTAGGAGGAACCTTTACTATATAAGAGATGTGCTTATGGTTTAATTAGGAGATGTATTCCCTAAGATGAGGTTGAAGTTGTGTTAGTGGTCACTTTGGTGTTGCTAAGATAGCTTCAAAGGTACTTCAATATGGTTTATAGTGGCCTACATTTTTTAAAGATGTTAAAAATTTTGTGCTTACATGTGATAGATGTCAACAAATGGGTTATATATCTAGGAAGAATGAGATGTTGTTGAAATGGATTCTAGAAGTTAAGATCTTTGATGTTTGAGGGATGGATTTCATAGACCCTTTCCTTAGTTTTATGAGACATAAATACATTTTGGTTATGGTGGATTATGTTTCCAAATGGGTTGAAGTAGTGCCTACTCTCACTAATGATGCCAAAGTGGTTAGTAAAATGCTCAATAAGGTTATATTTCCAAGGTTTGGTACTCCTAGAGTTATTATTAGTGATGGAGGTTCGCACTTTTACAATAATGTCATTGATGCTCTTTTAAAGAAGTATGGGGTGACACATAAAGATGCTACTCCATATCACCTTCAAACTAGTGGACAAGTTAAAGTAATAGAGAGCTTAAGAGGATTTTAGAAAAGAAATTTTTTTATCAAGGAAAGACTGGGCATTGAAGTTAGATGATGCCTTATGGGCATATAGGATAGCCTTTAAAACTCCAATAAGGCTTACCCCATATCAATTGATATATGGCAAGTCTTGTCACTTGCCCGTAGAACTTAAACATAAGTCTTATTGGGCAATAAGGGCTTTGAACTTTGACATGAAGCAGGCTAGTAAGAAGAGGTTATATCAGCTTAATAAACTAGAGGCGTTAAGGATGAATGCCTATGAGAATGCTAAGTTGTACAAAGATCGTATAAGGATATGGTATGATAAGCACTTACTCAAGAAGGAATTCCATAAAAGCGATTTGGTACTTTTATACAATTCAAGATGGAGGTTATTTCTAGGTAAGCTAAAGTCTCAATGGTTGAGTCCTTTTAAGATAATTAAGGTTTATGCATATGGAGCCATCGACATTGCAAATGATAAGGGAGAGATATTCAAGGTTAATGGTCATTGCCTCAAGTCTTATCTTGTTGGTGAATCCATTGATGAGGTGAAGTTGATTACTGTCGCCACTCCTAAGGATGATATCACTTAGGTTACTTAGTACTTTTAGTTTCTACACATAATTTCGATAAGTATTTATTTATCTATATTTTTTTATTTTTGAAGTATAAGTAAGTTTTATGTTTGTTTATTGTTCTTTTTTATCTTATTTTCATTATTACACATTGCTTATTAATGAACTAATGTTTCTTTTTGAGTTTTTACTAGGTTTTATTTTTGAGTTTTAGAGACAGAGTATGCCGACTCATTCCACTCTTGTAAACTCGGTATAGAGAGTGGCGGTGCCGACTTGGTTGTGGCATGCTGACTCATCATAGGTTATGCTGAATCATTCCAAAAGGGATACATACTGAGTTAGGAGGGAACATGCTGATTCATGAAAGGTTCCTTTGTGTTGACTTATTACAGTTACCAACTGTGCTGAGTCATGCCACTTAAGCTGACTCTTTACAATCCTAGCCACTCAATTTTTCCAATAATTTTCCTACATTTAATCCTCTTTTCAGATTTCCAATTTTAGTAAAATGGTAATGAAATGCAATAAAGAATAACCTGGTTTTAATATTTTGATCTGAGTTAATTTGTGAAATAGAGAGAGTTAAATATAGGAGTCAGTAATTAATTAAATGCTTGCATTGTTTGAGATGATAAAACAAGGAATGGTTATGGGATTGCACGAGAGGTTTCTTGCAGAGTTGGAAACTTTGTAATCAACCTGGCTAAGATGCTTTCTGTCTTAGTTGAGTCACTGCATTCTGCATATTTGCTAGATAACTCACCCGTCTGGATTGGGTGTTATAGACATTGGGTCCTGAGACGGCTTTTAATCAGGGTTACCTAGTGAGAAAAGTGTTTCTTATGAATAGATAAGGAACGAAAGTGTTAGGCTTTCTCTTGAATTTTATGTTTTCAAAATGCTTTTTGAGCTCTCCTACGGGGTTTTAAATGTTTAAAAATATTTTTTTGGTGTTTTTCCTCTTTTTCCTTTGTCAGTAAGGTCAAAATAAATTTCAAGGGTAAAAAAAGTCAAAGTCAAGGTCAAAGGGCATGAGTCATTGCCTTGACTCACAGGTTAAGCTCGTGATTTACTCCTATGGCTTACTCTTAGAACTTATTTTGAGTAGCGAAACAAGGGAAAAAAGGAAGGAATTTTATTTCATCCTAATCTAAAAAACACTTAATGGCTTTGGATATTTAATCAAAGAAAAGATAGATTTTTAAGGAGGGCTCTCTCTCTCTCTCACGTTTTCTCTCTCACACATACACTCTTTATTTTGGAAACCAAAGAATACAGCACCAAAAAATGGGGAAAGAAAGCCAAGAGCGTTGGGAATCTTTGTTCTTTAATAAAACCAACACTGAAGGTAATATTCTTGAACCTCCAAATCACTTAATCCAGCGTCAGATTCAATTTACAGTAAATATTCATTTTATTCTTTATTTTCTTTGATTTTTCCATTTATTTGATTTCTTGAATTTAAGCTTGTAAATTTGTAATTAATTGAGTTTTATGCATATTTCATTCATTAATTCATGTTAACTAATTAAAATCAGGTTAAAATATTTTTTTTATAACAGGTTAAAATTGAGTAAATAGGCAAATTAAAATTTACTATTTATCATCTTTTTTCTTAAATTTTTTGTTTTTTCTTTAATCTTTTTTTCAAGAAAATCTTGTTTTTCATGCACAAAATGAGTTATTTGGCCTTTTTATACATTAAAATGATTAAAATTGTATTTTTGGTGGAATTTGATATTTTTTTTATGGCTTTTGGTATTGTTTCAGGAACTAGAGTGTATTTTTGGGCTGAGTCACGGCTTTGAGTCAGACTGAGTCAGGCCTTTGGCCATGACTTGGCCTTGACTTGGGCGGGACTCGCCTTTGCTCTCGCTGCCTTTCTCTCGCGCATTTTACGCGTCACTCGCTGCCACTCATGACACTTTCGTCTTTTGCTTTTTCTATTACTGTGTCGTTACTGTTTATTGGCCCAAAAGCATTTTATTTCATTTGTTTTTCATTTCTTTGGTCTGCATCGTTTTTGTTTTATTCAACTTTATAATTTATATCTTATTATGTTAGCTAATCATTTTAATTTATTATTATTATTTGTTAATTGGTTATTTTATATTTAATTTATGATATGATTTAAATATTATTCATTTTATTATATTATATTTTTTTATATTATTATTAATGTTATATTTTTATATATAATATTTTTTATTTTATCAATATTATATTATCAATATTCTTTTAGTATATTTGTTATTAATATTATTTTTATATTTGTATTTGTTTATTTAGCCTCATTAATTAATACTTGTAATTTACTTGTTTCTTATTTTATATATTTACGCATCTATTTAACTCCCATTATTATTATTATTATTATTATTATTATTATTATTATTATTATTATTATTATTATTATTATTATTATTATTATTTTCTCCTTTACTTTATTTTTATCTATGCTATTTTATGCAATGTACCTTATTATTAATGAATATTTATTTTTCTATTTACCTATTTATAAATTTATTTTTTTCTTACTTATTTAATTTATTATAGCTATTTTAAATTATATTTAAATCTTGTTTTTATTTATTTGTGTAATGTTTTTGCTGCTACTGTTGTTGTTGTTGTTGTTATTATTATTATTATTATTATTATTATTATTATTATTATTATTATTATGTTATTTGCATTAAATAAGCTATGTGTTTTTAATTAACTTTTTTCCCTTTTATCATATATTTTCCTAATTATTGTATTTATTTAATGCTTTAGCATGCGCGTGCCAATAAATGTTGTATGAATTCCGGATGCATCATGCATTTTATGTATTTTATCTAATTCATGTCTATTAAATTAAATTAATTTTTTATCTAATTTATTCAGATGAACTAATTATTTATCATTTATTAATTGATTTAATTCATTATTAAACAATATTTTTATGCCATATTTTAATACAAAACACGTATTCCGAGTCGGAATGGAGAATGAGGTGGAGTAGATTAGCTTAAGATTCATCTATTACCCCATTTATTTATCATTTGGGCTTGTATTTAATTGTCCTTTTATTTTTCATTATTTCCTACCAAGCATATAATAATAAATGCTTTTTCATGCGCTTAAATTAAAAATAATACCAAAACTATTTCTACTTAATTAATCAAGCTTTTTCCTAATAAATGGACCAATGTCCATTCTTTGTCTTAAAAATCACACAAAAGAGTTTTATAAACATGCATAAGGAAATCAACGTTCCCAATTCTATAAATAGCCCAATTTATATATGTCATTTTTCTTGTATTATTATTCTTTCATGCCTCTATTTATTTATTGCGAATGATGTGACATGACTTTTCGAGCGATAAGCTAAAAACTTATTAAATAATTTTATACAAGTTTGAGTGGAATTTTTCTATAATAAAGGGACCAATATTCTGATTTTCACATACAAAATAACATAAGGATTTTTTTCTTATAAATACAAAAGATTTTTTTTATCTAAAACTAACTAACATGACTTTTTTTAAAGCTGCATGGGCTCAATGCCCTAATTTTTATCCAAAATGTATCCGAAGCTCTGTCTTTTGTAAATATACATATAGAGGACCAACGTCCTTATCAAAATGGACATTATAAATTAATTCCCTAATTTATGTATGATTTTATCTTTGCATTTATTCTTATATTCTTTCATGCTTTCTATGCGATACTTTTATAACTCTCAAAATTTATGCTTTACATCTTTTCAATGAGCTTGAGTGCACCTTACTTTTCTAGCACGATAAATTGAGTGAAAAAAGAGGTAAAATAAACTAATCATTAAAACTCATTTATATAACACTAACCAAAGGTATAAATAAGAATGAGGTCCCAAACTATCTCTAGTTTTGGCCTCATAAGATTAGAACTCACTTTTGCAATGTTTTATTAGGTGAAAACTCCATGACACCTAGTTTGTGGTGCCCAACAGATGCCCTCATAAGTTGATCACTAATAATGGAATAGGGGTACTTCGAGACATTGTCCCATGCCTTTTTGAGGCCCAAGGCATGGTAGATTGGGTTGAATTCCTATCCATTATGAAGCAACCAGCCTTTATAATTTAAATAAACCTTTGTCCAACCTCGAGCCCTAAAAATGGGCTTTCCAGAGCAAATCGGATGCTTGCAAAGTTTGGTGCTTATCACAGTGGCGACTCTACTAAGAAAACATGAGATTTGACTCTAATAATACCTTTGGTTAATTCAATATAAATGAGTTTAGAAATTAAGATATTTTATCTCTTTTCAAAAAATTGCATTGCATTCATGCTAGGGCCTTAAAAATTAAGTTAGGCATCCCTCTTTTAAATCCAGTGTATTCCTAAAGAAAGACCCTACGTTCACTCAATGTAGGGAAGTGTTAGGAAGGACCACTAGCCTAAGCCTCGTGCTTTTTTGGCATACCAAGTGGTGACCCAATCGGTCGTTATCCTTGCGATGAGCTAGACCTATTGGCAGAGACCATGCTTGGGTAGCCCTAAAGCTGTATCACCTGACTAAAAGCCCATGTAACGGCATAGAAACTTTTACTAGGGGGTATGTGCCATAATACCTTGCTTATAATGTGGGCCTTTATATATTGAACAAATCCAAATAAATTTAGATGTTTGCTCATCAAAGGCTTTTATGCCTTAGTAGGCGCATTTTAAATTTCTTGAATTGTTTAAATACATAATGGCCAAAATCCATTTGCATGCACTTTAAATAAAGAGAGGTTCTATTGCTGGCTTTCCATCGTGCATTATGCACATTCATTAGGTTCCTTCTTAACCTATGAGCTATACCTACTTAGAAAAAAGACCGTGCGACCTCCTATAAGGGAGTAATAAGGTTTGGAGGATTTTCCTTTTCTTTTGCATGTGTTTTTTTTATATTGCATATAAATCCATGCATATCTAAATAACGAAAAAATAATAGTAATAACAATATGTGCTAAATAATATGCATGTTGTATGCATAAGTTTTGATGTATATACATTTAATTTTGTGTAATTCTTAACATATCATGTACATCTCATTTTTTGCATTAAATTTTTAATGCATTATTCGAACCCTTTAATTTTTTTAGCCATCATAAATTTGCCTTGGTGGTTTAGGGGTCCAAATGGCCGTCCCATTAGGAAGTTTTTACTAGTTAAGGTTGAATTAGAATCAAAGTTAGAGATAGATTTAGGATTGGCCAATATTTTTGAAGCAATTTCAGAACATATAGTAATGGCTGATTCCTCACAAACTGGAGCTTTTTATCATCAAGAAATGGATAGAAGCTTTGAAGAGTTTGAAAGGAGGATGAGGTCAATGATGAGTGAGATAATGTCTGCTTTGGTACTACCTGCTGGATAGCAATCTGTAACATATGTTGTTAGGCAAGTGGAACCAGCTATTGCAGGGGGTGCCTTCACCATGACTGCTACTATGGTACCTCCTTTAGCTATTGAGTCTAGTCGTGTGGCATTAAAAGTTTTGCCTGCTGACCAATGAAAGGGTAAGAATGTCATCCCTAAGGAGAATTTCATTCTTGAGGAAGAGAAAGAGCCAACAGATACCGAGGTCTAGAGAAGTAAGGCATCTAGAATGGAGGATCTAATTTAAAAAAATAGAGGAAAAGATAAAAGCTATGGCTCGGGTTTTATCTGTAGTATAAGGAATCAGCCCCGAGGACAAGGACCTAGAAAGTGAGGATGTGCTACCTCAAAGGTTCAGAATGCCAAAGTTGCCCAAATTTGATAGTACACCTGATTCGTCTACCTGTATAAAGCAATACACACTAGTTATTTAAGGGACTACTATGACTTACGTCAGAACCCTCTTAATTTCGATTGGATTTTTGGAGACCCACTTTTAGTGTCCAAGATCGGATGAGGCTCACTATTAATCATAAATTGGCCATTTCACAATAGAGAGGGTTTCAAGCCTAGTCTATTGTTGATGGTCAATCCATGAAGTCATCTAAAGTGGGTATAAAGAGGTAGGTGTCATGAAGTCGCTGTCCAATAGAACGTTGGGAAATGAATCTCAATCTTTTGATGCCCAAATAGAGAATAGTATTTGGAACATCACTCTTACTTGGCATCTCAATTAAGTGTTATTTTATAATTGAGTTTCAAATATTAATCCACTACCTCCCTTCTCACGTGATGCATTATGATAAACACTCCAATCACATAGGAAAGTGATAAATAAATAAATAAAATTCTACTTAAATTATTACATAAGAAAATCTTCCCAAAAGGGATAATAACATACAAAATGAAATAGCATACGTAAAATGGGGAGTTAGTTGAATTTTGGGAACATTGGTTCCCTTATACTTGCTTTTTACAAAAAATGATAAAGAGCCTTTTACTTGATGTTAATGAAAATGCAAGATGAGTGATCCCATTCTAGAGAAAATGAGACTCCTTTTTATGGTGTGTTTTTGGGTTGAAACTAGATATTGGTCCATTTTATTAGGAAAAACTAATTAATTAATATAAATGATTTAAGTAAAATTTCAATTTAATATGAAAAAATCATTTTATTGCTACCTATTACACCCCAAGAAGAATATACATCCAAAAAATTAGCAAAAAACCAAAATTAAATAAAAAAACAAAAACTAAATAATCCTAAATGCAAAATGACAAAAAAAAGGGGGAAACCCAATTGGGGCACGACTCCTGATGCATAATCACCCCTTGAAAGCTCCAAAAATGCAAAGATGAATTGTTCTCATAACACAAAGAAAACTAATCAATTATCATGTTAAAAATAAATGAATATTAAAAATAAATTAAAATAATGAACAAAAACCACCATAACCAAACTAAAATAAAGTTACAAAATCAAATATATGTGAACAAAAATACAAAAATTAAACTAATAAAAAAGTGCTAAAAGAGTAACTTAAATGCAAAATAAGGCTTTAAAATACAATAAAAATCAAAGAAATTAAGCCACTGATGCCCCTATGAGGCGACAGACACTTAAAGCTAGAAGAGGGATAAGATAAAGAGAAAACACTGCGATGTCCCGTCTGTCGCATTAACAGACGGACATCTGTGATGCTTTTTTCTTGTCTGTCACCCAAAAACAGACAAAGAAAGCAAATTCTCCACATAAAAAATATTAAAAAAAAACTGAATAGGTCCTAAACATACAATTTATAGTACTAAAGCATGCCAAATCTATAACCCTTAAATCATGCTTTTAACCAAGTGATGACAACAAATAACAATTAAAAAATTTTTTAACACAAGAAATAAATCATGTATTCATAGAGAAGATATAAATTCAAACATATTATTCTAACATATAGAACTATTTTAAACCATCATGGCATCACGAAATTAATCAGACTCAAATAGAACAATGTAAAAACATACATTACAGTATTATAAACATGCTTGTGTCTTTACATGATTGTGAAGATGAGCTAGAGAGAGAAAAAGAAGAACCTAGAATATTACCCTCAGGATATTCTACTTTTTTAGGATTAGAAATGTCTGTCTCCACTCCGATCCTCGATTTTTGTGTTCAAGAAAAATAAAGAGATTTTTTTGTGTCTTTTCTGAATCAAAAGTCTGTATTGAAATTTTGGCTTCCAAGAGAAAAGAATTAATTTCCTTCTCTATAAAACTCTATTCTTTTTCAAAGTCTCCCTTTCCCCCTTTCTAAAAACCCTAATTTTGGCTTTTATATTTGGAAGAAAGTTGGAAACCCACTCCAACTCTAATTCTCGAGATATGGAAGGCTTAAACCCCTTGAAATCTAGAATCCAATCAAAATCAAATCTTATCCTCTATCTTAACAAAACTGGAAAAATGAGGAAAATTTAGAATCCAATCAAAATCAAATCTTATCCTCTATCTTACAAAAACTGGAAAAATGTGGAAAATCTAGAAATAATTGCACAGACGAGCATCCATTATGGACAAACTGCTGTCCCTCATACAATTCTTTAAAAATTACAAAAATGCCTTTGATTTGACCTAAATTAGAGGAAAGTGGCCACAGACAGCTATCCCACTTATGAAAAACGTTTGTTTGTCATGGCTGAAGGCCAAAGTTAAGGTTTTTTTATGTTCTTTTGCTAAAATTTTTCAAAAGACACATAAAAAACTACTAAGTTTCTATGAAAATATGAAGTTTAAGGTTTGAGCTTTGAAATTCGTGTCCTCTATAAAAAATATATATTATTTCCTCATTATTTGGTAACCCTAATTTAGGCTGCCTAAAGTCATAGTGTCTACAATTGCCTCCAATTTTGATGAACTAGTGCACCAGTCCTAAATTGAGCCAAAATTTAGAGTAAAAAAAAAGGTGCACCTGAGGTAGTGAATACCTAATTGATAGATTTAAAGACATGCTCCATTGAAAGCGGTGGATCTCTGATGTATAAGATATGCTCCATTAAAGTTAGCAAATCTCTGATGTATAAGATATGCTCCATTGAAGGTGATGAATCTTTGAGACACACTCTAGTAAAGGCAATGGGTCTCTAGTCGTTTGATTATAGCCACTTTCTCAGTATGCAGAATTGAGACAAGTTTGTTTATATCTGATTAGTGCTAGTTTCTCGGCTTGCAGAATTAAAGTTTGAGATGCACTCCATTTAAGGTAGTGAGTCTCTAGTCGTTTGATTAGCACCAATTTCTCAACATGCATAATCAAGATGATTTATTTATACCTGATTAGTGACAGTTTCTTAGCATGTAAAATAAGAGTTTGAGACATACTCCATCTAAGGCGACGAGTCTCTAGTCATTCGATTAGCACTAGTTTCTCGACATACATAATTGAGATGAGTTTATTATATCTGATTAACACTAGTGTGTCAACATGTAAAACCAAATAAGACTATTGTATTTGATTAGTGCCAGTTTATCATCATGCATAACCAAATGAGATTGTAGAATGGTTGGTTGGTGCCATTTGTAGGCATACTTAACCTTACAGTTGTAGTGGTTAACACCGTCTGTAGGTATGTCTGCCCCTTTGGATTAATATCTTTGTTGAAGAATTTCTAGCAAATATGTATTTTTAAAGAGTCACTAACAACATATATTTATGGGTTTGCTCTATATGTGTAGGTCTACCATAGAGATACTACAACATAATTCTTTCCCTCATCATTGGAAGTTAAGACCACCTTCTACTTTAGTAGGTATAGCTTGACGACACCGCAACATAATTCTTTCCTTCATCATTAGAAGTTAAAATAACCTTCTGGATTATCCCTCTTTCAGTGTGCTTCAGTTTTATACTATGATCTTGGCTTGAGCCATATAGATCAACTGTTGGTGAAGTTTTCCACTTTGTCTTCAGTTCAATAATTCCCTTTTTCAAGTGGAATAGGGATGACTTCTGACCATTTCCCTTAAATTCTTCTAAAATCAAGAAATATTTCAACTTGTTCAGGTGACTTCTGATGACATTATGAGTGGCTCTTGTGATTTCAACTTGTTCAGGTGACTTTCTGTGGTTTCATGGGTGTCTCGAAACCATGACCAAAACTAAGGACCATTATGGGTTCCCATCCATTCCTTATTCACAAATACTTTATCCTTCTAATCTAGTTTAGTATGGGTGCTACCTTCTTTTGTCTTGCAATCAAGAAGTGTGACCCTTTAAATTCTGTATCTTTCTGATAAGGTTTTGAGTACCTATGAAAAAGGTGGAATATTAGTGTTTTGTTCATTGAACTTGTTTTTGTTGAACGTGATTTTGTTGTCAATTATGGTTGATTTATTTTTATCATTTTTTTACCATTTTTGTGTGTTATTATTTCGATCATACAACCTATTGTCAATTTTACATTATAGTTCTATTTCAAGCATATCAAATATAAATAAAACACAAATGAAGTAAAAAAATGTATAAATAAATGTCATAATTCTTATACTCATTAAAATATCTCAAAAGTTTTCGTACTCCCTAAATACAAAATAAAACTACTGAGAATGTCCTGGTTCTCTACTATAGGCTGGTCCGAATGGAGGATGAAAAGCTAAGGCCTAGGGCATCTAGGCAGTACCGCCACCTACTATGGTGTTGGTGGCTACCATCCTTACTCTCTGAATCTAAACTTAGATCCAGGTAGCGTAATGGACAGTGGTTGCAAGATCTGTGCTATAACCTCAGCTAGATGCTCTGAACTCCGACCTATCCCTGAGACTGCTCGAGAGTGCTGGTGCAAGTGTCTCATCAAGTCATCCCTTAGGTCCTTGATGTGCCTTCATAGCTACCCATTTGTCTTTACTATAGCCTGCCTCTCTCTGGGAACCTTTGTCTTGGTATAACTCCCTTACTCTCTGATCTAAGTGAGAGAGTCATCAACCACCTGTAAGGTCGCATCAAATTTCTGCCTAGCAGCTACTATATCTGGCCTGATGCCCTACACATCGTTTTGATGCTGAGTTTGTAAAGACTGCACTAAGTTCAGCACTATTTATAGAGTTTAGGCCTACCTTCTAATGGCCTCCTCGATAGCAAATAGCCTTTCTAAGATATCACCAGGTAATGGTGTTGATGTCAATTGTACTGGTGGCCAAATAGTGGATGTGGATGCCATAGGATGATCATATGTCCTGGCAACAATAGAGGTGGAAGTCCTTAGATGGTTGTAGGGCATATATCTACCTAACCTCTTGATTGGTGATTATCGTGGCCTAATGGGCAACATAGATACACTAGTAACTGAGGTGATTTGCCAAAAAGCTCATCGAGGTCTACTTGTATGTCCATCTCGAAATCAAATTCCATACTTGCCCTCTAAGGCTTTTGTAGCTCCTTTTACTGGTCATCATGCTGAATTGGTGGCACTGGAGGTGCCTGAGGTGGCTAAAGCTGATCTTGACAATCCTTATTTGTTGCTTGCTTTGGGATAATGGGATCTAACCCGTAACTCTACCTTGTCTTAGGGATGGTTAATGATTAGTACTAGCCATTTGGCCCCTACATTGGTTCGACCATCCTCATAATGAGAGTGGCCTTCATGTCTATAAAGATGTCATCTGGAGTGGTCAACCAAATGTCCTCTCATCTGCCCCCAGGTCTAGTGGTAGTTAAGTCACCACTCCTCCAATACATATTTGTGAGGTCAGCTCGATAGCAACTCTGAGTAGGGTAGCAATGATCTATTGCATAATATATACTCTCCTGCTTCTGTACATGGCCCACAAATAGACTATATCGACCGACCTAGGACTATAGCCATGGTTGAGTTATGATGTGGCTGGAACCCGCTGATTGTACCTCAGGGCTTGTGTGGCTAGCAATATACTCTTGACCATGTCCTACTGGTACACAACCTTGAGAAGTATAATAGTTACCCAATGCTCCCTGTCTACTCCCCTCTTTAGGGTCAAGACATCTAATCCCAATGGAAGCCTCATAGCCTCCGTAAAATGTCAACGCGCGATGTTGTACTAGATGTCCCTCACTCTAAATTGGACTACCCCCATCCTCTGTGTCGGATCTCTGGTAGCCCCTATACTGAACAGTGACCAAGAACTCTCTGGTCAAATCAGGAAATTTATGGAAAGCTGGGGTAAGAAATGCAGTCCACCCCACAATGACTAATAATCCGTCAACCTCTTCCGTCATCTCTATAGTCTGTAGAAACTATTGAGACATAAATTGGCTAGATCGAAACTATACTTAATATAAAGTTTGATATTTCTCAACCTATCAAGGGGTTATCCAGCCCGAAGCGGGTGGAGCCAGTGTATCCTGAGTGTCTCTACGTGGCATCTTACAAAAAAATTTAAGTATTAGTTTTCGTAGTTAACTTGTGTTACAAGCAAGCTAAAATTAATTTATCAAAATTTTTGCCAAATTTTGGTAGCATGCCAGCTTAAATTAGTGCTAGCTAACCTATTCAGAAATGCACGTTAAGCACTACACAACAAGTTACAATGTCCTAAGCCTGTTAGTGGGCAATCCAGTAAGCATGCACGATAATGAAGGCAATTTGCATATTTAAGATTTTAACAAAATTTCAGAAGTATTCCAGCTGGAAATACGCCTGCCCCTTGCACAAGAAAAAGCATTTTACATTCAATAACATAGGCCATCAGGCTATTTAATTTAAACCATTTTGTGCCAATGTTCAAAGAAACAAGGTAGAAGGTCTATCATTCAGTCCTTTTATTCATTTCACAGGTAATTTTAATTACAACATATTGATCTATAGTAATTTTTTAGCCAATTACAACGTGTCCATGAGACTTATGTACAAATCAATAATTCATTATTTGAATTAAATCACATACTAAGTTAGCATAAACTAAACGTTGAGTTTCGCAACCTATGTGTTCATTTCTATGAAAGCACAAAGATTTACAATGCTAAATCAAACAATTTCTATAGGGAGTAAGCAACAAAATAATGGCATTTCATAAGCTAAAACAAGAAGATCATGTAAAAATGTAAATGTACATTTTAAACTTATATAAATAACAAAATCCTTATAAGAAAATTATAATATAAAAATAAAAATAAAAATAAAACAAAAATGAGGGAATGAGTAAATAAACACTTACTTGAAGCATAAAAAATGGATAAACAAAAAAAACATGACGAGAGCTGAAATAAATGATACATTGTGGTACGCATCAACTAAAGGGAAATTTCCACACAAATGGCATGTAAAACAAGTGAGAAATGAAAGAGAAAAGGCAATAAAATTGAGAGAAAACTCAAAGAAAATCGCTAATGGTAGTTACAGAGGGAGAGAGAGGAAGAAGAAGAAAATGGCCCTTTTTTCAAATTTTTGAGCAACAGACAGACAGCTGCCCTACAAATCCTATCTGTCAACCTTTTTCCCTTTTTATTTTTTCATTTTCCTTTTATTATTTTTTGTCTTATTATCTTTCTCTATTTTCCTTTTTTTATTACATTTTTACATCACATTATTTATTATGCACATATTCACAAAATTTATTTCAATTTCCTTTATTATTTATCACTATTATTTTTCCTCTTCTATTTTTTCTTTTTTTAAATTCTCCCTAAATTAAATTACTTTTTGAATTTTTAAATTCTCTAAATTCAAAAGTCTTCTAGAAAATTTCACGCTGACAGAGGGTCCTTTGAACTTTCTGTAAAGTGAAAACAAAGAGAAATGCAAAAATTTATATATGTGCAATGCATGGGATATGCAGAAAAGGTTCACATGGGTAGTACAGGGGAGACAGATGGGCTGGTCATGCTTGCTCTTCGAGGGATGGCCGTCTGTCACACCTTTACTATAAATAACTTGTTTTTTTCTTGGTCTTTATCCCTTTTGACCTCCCCTCTTCTAGGCTCTCTATCAAGTATATTTTTTTCTTCTATTCTTGCTTTCAATTGTAATCTTTTATTTATTTTCTTTTCTCTGTGTTTGGACCACTTGAATATTTCTGCCATGTGGACCCCGGGTATGACAAAATTGCATCGATTGCTAGATGACATGAGAACTTAGGAGTACCCAATTATGGCCCTATACTCCAATTTGAGATTTTTAAGGAGAGTAAAATTTGATAGGACCCTGATTTTAGCTGCCATACGGTATTAGGACCTAAGGTTATATATGTTTAGATTCACACATCAAGAGTTATGCCCCTTACTTGAGGAATTTCCAGTGTGAGATTTGCACCTGGTACTCAACCTTGTTTACCTTCTATTGTTTTTGACTATCCTAGAGAGGTGACCCGAGCTTTTGGTGTTTTATCCTCTGAGGTCAGGAGTTTAGTATCTCTAGGGATGACTTTTTCATTGGAGCGGTTGACAGATGTCTTGCCTGATTTTGATGATGTTCCTACATTTTAAAATGGCATGATTTTATTATACTATTTTTCCCGATGCTTATTGGTGCTCAAACAACCTGACTGGAGATTATTGATTATTCAGTGTTGTGGACAGTGTGCACAAAGGGCGCAATCCATTTCCTTTAGTTTTGGTAGAGACGATTTTTAGCCTAGATACTATTCGTGCTAACCCACTTGCTCACATTATTAATAGTTCCTTATTGCTCTAGGTATGCCATTGTTTAAAGGTAGTGTAGCCCTTATGGGTTTTCACACTAACTTTTCTTATTGAAAAATGCATCCTTTTGGATTTTCATGTATTTTCTTGCCTTATTTTTGCCCGAGATGAACCCAACGCATCTTAACAGCTCTCATTTTTTCAGGTGTGGTTACATAAGAAGCTAAAGTTACTGTCGAAACTCCTTCCTCGGGTCAAGGCCATGGGCACTTGTTCATTGAGGTATTATAACTTTAGGCATAAGTAGCATGATTTTTTTTCAATCTATGAGGGAATTGTCTGGTTGTCTTACTTAGCAAATGATGACATTATGTTCAGGTGCCCTTGGTTACCCATCTCTTTCGTAATTTGTGATGGACCTTCTAGATACATCCCTCTATATGGATTACATCAAACAACCTTTCATAGCACTGCTAATTGTGCTCACTAGTACGGGGACCGTTAAGACATTATCAGGTGCCCATTGGGTTTTCGCCGTGGTCCACTCTCAACCCCTTTTCTGACTGGCTATTATGGAAAGATCTAAGCTTGACCTCTTATGAGGACTGTCATTCCTGAGATTAGTGCCAGTGACTTTACCACTCCCATCACATACAAGCAATAGGTCACGAGCCCAATGGTTAACAACGGGAAATTTCATTTTAGGCACTTAGAGGGAGAGAGCAATGCGATACAGATAGACTAGATTAGATACTATCATGGATTATGCTTTTTATTTTCATTAGAACTTTTAAAGTTTGAACACATAAAGAGAAAAGAACTACTTTTGAATACATTAATAATATTTTGGGTACAAATGTGACTTTTCTTTCTGATTCTA
Organism: Excoecaria agallocha; assembly: GCA_037975025.1. NCBI lineage: Eukaryota > Viridiplantae > Streptophyta > Magnoliopsida > Malpighiales > Euphorbiaceae > Excoecaria > Excoecaria agallocha. Next base: position 38,192,077 of record CM075815.1, on the reverse strand, counting down.
GTATATATGATCATTATTCAACATTATCTTAATGGCACATATCACTTAATCTGGAAATGAAATCTTAAAAGCATTAGAACTCTTGTTATCAATCAGCCCTTTCGAGTTTTCTTGATTGATTATTTTCTCTCAGCCTCTAATTTTTGCTTAGGATGCCTTATCTATGTTTTCACCCTGACGGGGCACCCATTTTAGTAAGGTCGCCATTTTTTTTTGTTTTTGACCTACAGGGCTTTTATTTTCTTCTTTTTGTCTTTTTGAGTCTCAGCCATGGAAAATTTTCAATCTGTCGACATTTACTGGCTCTCTGAACTCATTGCCATCACTATCAGTTAAAATGATAGCTTCTTTGGATAATAACCTTTTCAGTACGAAAAAATCTTCCCAAGTAGGTTAGAACTTGCCTCTAATGTTTGGAATCCTGGGTCTTATCTGTTTGAACACTAAATTTACCTCCTTCAAAGGATGGCTCCTAACCTTTTTTCAAATGAGTGAGCTAATCTCTTCTGGTAAATTTGGTTGTGGTAGTGAGCTCACATCCTACCTCCATCTGGTAGGTTAAGCTGTAACAACCTCTGTCTAGCCCATTTTATATCTAGCAATTTAGCTTCTAAAACCATCCTTAGAGATTGATGTTTGATCTCCACTAGCAGTACAACTTTTGTCCTATACACTAGAGAAAATGGGGTAGCCCCTGTTGAAGTTTTGGATGTAGTTCTATAACCCCATAATGCAACAGGTAGCTTGTCGGCCCAATCTTTATAGGTTTGAACCATCTTAGCTAAAATCCTTTTAAGATTCTTGTTAGCTACTTCAACTGCCCCATTCACCTGAGGTTAGTAAGGTAAAGACCTGTGGTTTTGAATCCCATATTTTTTGAGCATCTGTTTGACTTTGCCTTAGAACTGCATCCCACTATGTGACACTATAATCCATATCAGATTCTTTTCAATGAACTTGGCTATATCCCTAGCATCTACCCTCGTAAAGTATTTTGCCTCTACCTATCCTGTGAAATAGTCAATGGCAACTATAATGAATTTTTGCCTATTTTAGGCTGGCAAATGGATCATACCCATGATGTCCATACCCCATGCAACCAATGGCCAAGGTGATGTAAGATTGCATAGCTCTGAAATTGGAAAATGTCTCTTAAATCTGCACATTGTTGACACAACTGATGTTCCTTCGCATACCTCGAGTGGTCGATTACAAGCCAGAAAATTCCCTAGAGTATGGTTTTCCCTCCCTTTTTTATTTATTATTTTTCTCTCTTTCCTTTTTCTTTTCTTCCTTTTTTTAACCTAACTATTCATATAAGCGCTACAAACACTCACATACACCTCTTCTATGTGGCCTATTAATTCCCTTGTTTACTTAAACACTTCAACTGAATACCGTTAGGCTACCTCTTATGAAGCCTTCTACCTGCATCGGTGCATCAGGTAGACATCTCATAGATTGTTCTTTAATCCTCTTCAGTGGCATCTTTTGGGAACATAATTTCTCCATCTCAATATCCATTATTTGCTTAATTTCAAAGTGTGGCTTGTCAGAATTGGAGATCAATGCAAGTTTCATGCTTACCCTCTTCGGGTCATCTTACATCAATACCATAGTGGCTAAAGCATCCTCAGACTGACTCCTTAAGATACTTGATGTAAAGTAACAACTATTCTTTATTGACCATTAGCTCTTCACTCGATAAACCACTAAAGATGAACATTCATATACCTTTGTGGTCTTTACCCACCACTACTAAGGCTTTTTCCTTGATTGGGTTATACCTAGAGTGAGTAGCTATCTTTTGACCAACCCCTAGTAGGTCATCATAGGTCCAGGCGAAGACTCTTTCGTATTTTTTATTCTCTTAAATTTTTCCTCTCTCTTCAGGAGTTATATCTAATTATAATAGGATTTCTTTTGTTCCAAGATTAAATGAACATGTATTTATCGAGTTAATGTCGAATATGAATGTTTCATGATCATGATTATGCATATTGAAATTAAAAGAAATATCACACAAGCAAGTAAAATTTTTCATCTTATTAATATAATCAAAAGAAATAACATGTGTTCAAACTATAGAGTTCAGAAAGTAAAAACAAATTCTATAAAAATTCCATTGCTTTCGGTCCCTAGCTCAGCTATTATGACATCTGCAGAATTGGTTAAGCAATTTTGTGACACCTTTTTCCCCTTTTAGGGTCTGAGATTTGCTTATTGTTAATAAGATTCTAGATTAGATACTTTAGGACTCTATTGTAATGGCCTCAACACCGGGTTGATCGTGAACAATAACTTCCGATGATGAATAGTGTTTCCAGACCGAAAATCGTATCCGAAAGTAAAAAATATTTTATTTAACTATCAAAAAGTATTGGTCATGATGAGTTCAGGGGTGAAATTTGAAGTTAAATTGAGGCCAAATGAGCCTCCAAAAGTCAAAAATACAAAAAAAAATAACGAGTCAAATTTCATTGTAGAAAGAGTTAACTCGACTTTGACCGAATTTTTAAAAATAATAAATAAACTCTAAAAATTATCAAATTTTACAGATCTTAATAAAATTTCATTTAGAATATTTTAGTAATAAAAATTTAATTTTTTTGTGATACCGGTAGTTATCAAATCGGACTGATTCAATTGAACCAGACCAGTAACGAACTCCAATTGAGTCAAAAAATTTTATAGAGGCTTAATATATTATTTCAAGAATTATGGAATTGATTTTGAGTAAACTAAGCTTTAAAAGTGAGAGAAATAATTTTGGGAAGCATAATGAGCCTAAATAATGGAATTGGACTTGAAATAGATTGTGCCAATTGGGATGGACCAAGCCCAGCCCATTAAAAACCTTATAAAAGGCATAAAAATCTTATGTTTCAGCACATTCATCCAGCCTCTCCCTCTCTCGCGTTTCTTCTTTTTGGCCAAGTGAAAGAATTCTATTTTTCTTAATTTCTTCATCTTTTCTCTAAGTTTCTTCCTGAATTCAAGTCCCTTAAGTAAAATTCAACTTTTCTAGGGGTTTATGGTAGCCTCTAATCTTCATTTGAGGTGATTATAATGAAAGAATTAAAGGAAAACCAAGAGGATGAAGGTTATATATTAAAATTGAGGTAAGTAATTTTAAGGTTTTTAATTTGATTTAAGGGTTTGTATGGGTAGATTGAAGGTTGTAGAGTAAGATTTTGTAGTTTAGTTGGGAAAATAAAGTAAGGAATTAATAGATTTTCATCTTTGTATTTTTTGCCACCTTAGGATTCTAAGGAGATAGGTGGTGTCCTAAGGATCTCAAGCAAAGAAATTAAGGTTTAAGGACTGAAAACAAGCTCTTGAGGTTAGTGGCTAATAAATCATAACATTTCCCTTTGATTTGAGTGATTTTTTCTTTATGTAACTTAGAAAAATTTAATAGAAATGTGTATAATTGAAATTGATGATAGGATAATGGAATTAGACCTTAAATAAGCTTATTAGGAAGCTTAAATGAATTTAAAAGCAAGTGTAAGGTGGACTTCTTAGCTTGACTGAATTGTACCCTAAAGAAAAATATTATTTAAATAATGTATTTTAATAAAATTAAGCCTTAAAATGATAATAAAGATGAAATAACATGTCCATAAATTTTTATAGAATTTATGAAAATTATTTGAATATTTTTGGAATAATTAATGGATTATGTAACTTGAGAAAATAATGAACTTTTGGGAAATAATGTATGAAACAAGTAAAATATGTGCCCATGAATTTTTATAGAATTTATAGAAATTATTTGAATATTTCAAGATGAAATTTTTGTTATGTATGAAGTGAAAATATTGAATTATTGTGAGTTAATTCATAATTTGATGAAAAAAATGGTGAATTATGGTGAAATAATTCACAGACTGTGTAAAAAAGACTGAAAAGTTTGACTGACAAATGAATTAAATGAAAAAGTAATGAAAAGTGTAAAAACATTCGGATAATGATTTATAATTTAATGAAATTGTGCCCTTAGAAATAGTCTAGCAATAAAATCTAGCTCGGGATATAATTGGCTGGCTATAGGGATATTTGTACCGTGTTGCAAGTCATGACGACTTGCTTTGCTATGGTGGAATCTTTGATCTCTATAGTATCTGTATCTGTCTGATCTAGTATATGTTCTATGAAAAATGGTCTTTCAAGGTCATTTCTCAGTCTGTTTGTGGTATTATAGGGTGCACGTCCCATATATTTGGTCTGAGAGTTTCAGTCGGGATTGTACTAAGGGCAATATGTAAAAATAAATTAAAAGAGTGAAAAGAAAGATAAAAATGAAGTGTAAGATGAAAAAGGGCCTAATTGAAAGGAAATAAAAAATATAGGGGCAAACGGTAATTTTACCAAAACTTGTATTTAATGAATAAAAATAATTAAGAAAAGATCATAAAGGGTAAAATGGTAATTTGGTGTCCCAACAATGTAAAAATGAAGTTTTATATGACATAGGGATTAAAAGTGTAATTTTGCATGAAAATATTAAAGTAGGGAGTAATTGGTAAATTGTATGTAAACTTATAGGTTAAAAATGAAAATAAATGAGAATAATGGCAATTTTGTTAATATTAGGTAAAAGGACAAATTTATAAAAATTTAAGTAAATAAGGACTAAATTGAAGAATTATTTAAATTTTTGGTGTTGGTTGAAAAGGATTGTTAATAATAGAATAAAAACGTTTTGGAAAATATAAATGAACAATAATTTCAAAATTATAATTATATTGAAAGTTTGTTAAACTAATTGTTACATAATTAGAACAACTACATTAAAGAAAAATATTATGATTGTTAGTTATCACTGGGCATATTTAATGCTCAGCATGTATAATTTACCGCGTGCAGGTACTGAAGAGAAAGAAGCACTAGTACACAGGAAGAGAAAGAATTGAGGATTAAAGATGAATTTTTGAGTGGCATGTATATGTATATAATAATTAATTTAAGTAAATGATTTAGCATGTTTAGTAGTACCTTTTATATATATATATGTAAATCTTATATGGATGATGGGTATAGTCGGTTGGTACAAATGAGTAATGAACGATACGTGAATATTGTTATTATTGAACTTTTGTGCCTCTAAGAGGCTGTGAAAATTATCTACATTTCAGGGGGCTAGTTAGATTTATAGCTGTCATATTATCGAATTTTTATAAAATAAATAGTAACCTTGGACATTTATAGGTATATGGCAACGTAACTTAAAAGTTGTATAAATGGACTAAGACTAGAAATAAAAGGTTAAACGGTTTAGAAAAAAATCCCAGCTTTTTACACTGGAACGTTAGATCCGTATGGTATGGGTGTTACATCTATAGTGATCAGTCAAATGGCCAGTGTGCTGGTGGAAGGTGCAAAACAAATTCGATTTGTGACACGGTAAACCAAAGTTTTTGGGTGGTTTGTATGATAGAGACTGCAACTTCCCTTCCTTAACCAATTACGTAAATACCCAAGATAAAGGTTTACCCATATTAGAGTATTGTTTTTGAGCTATTTTCATGGTCGATACTCCCCTTATTTTTCGAGCACCTCTGTTTACTCTAGTAACAGACTCTCTTGATGCTTTTCGTTTTCTAAATTTGGTATTTACTTCTTCTATGTGGCGAGTGAGACACCAAGACAATAGCTTATCTACAGTAATTGGCAAAGCCATTTCAGAAGTGAATGCTTCAACCATCTCATCATCACTGTTCGTGTTGGATCTTGTCTTATCCTATTTTTGATAATTAGCATATCCTCTTTCAACGATATTTTCCCCATCTAGTTACTATTCCTCATCAACTGTTGCTTAGGATCAAATATTCCCTGGATGCAATCTATTAGAGTCCATCATTTATCCGTTGGATGTCCTGTATACTAGGCACAATACTGGTCTGTCCGATGATGTGGCATTCCCTATCTTCTAGCGAATTTAGATAGGGGTGGTTTTAACTTCCTTTGCTTATTAAGATGAGTAAGATGCCAAGACAATGGTTTGTTCATGATGGTGTAATGATCCTAAATTGTTCTTGAGCCTGGAACTCTTGTAACCCGGTCATTACCTTCAATGTTCATTTTCTTGGTCAGATGATTTTCTATAGCTTTACCACTAATCGTATCAAAGACCTCTTCAAATTTGGTTGTTGGGACTAGTAGGGTCACATATTGAGATTTAGTTGATAGTGTAAGCAAGCCCTCAATTTCAGTTAACAAACTTTTCTCAAATTCTGCCAATTTCTGGTCCAGCAAGCCTACAATTTTGAAAGAAGATATGATTAATAAGAAAAACTTGATTATAAGAAATGTAACTGAGATGCTTTTAGGAGCAAGGTCTCCTAAGTCCCCAGTAGAGCCACCATTGTGATGCATGCTAGAGCCTTCTCGATTTCAATTGGGTTCTTAAAGGCCCTGTTTTAGGGTCCAAAATTGAATAAGGCTCACTACTAATCATAAACTATCCACTTCACAATAGAGCGGGTTTCAAGCCCAATCTATTGTTAACGGCCAACCCATAAAGATGTCTAAAGTGGGCTCAAAGAGGTAGGTGTCATGAAGTTGCAACCTTATAGAACGTTAAGAAATTAATCTCGACCTTTTGATACCCAAATAGAGAACGATGTTTGGGATATCACTTTTACTTAGCACTCGATTAAGTGTTGTTTTATAATTAAGTTTTAAATATTAATCCACTAACTCTATTCTCACACGATGCATTACAATAAATAAACACTTCAATCACATAGGAAAGCAATAAATAAATAAAAGACCTACTTAAATTGTTACACAAGCAAATCAACCCAAAAAGGAGAGTGACATACAAAATGAAATAGCATACATAAAATGGGGAATTAGTTGAATTTTGGGAACATTGGTTCCCTCTTACATGATTTTACAAAAAGGATAGAGAGCCTTTTGCTTGATGTTAATGAAAATGCAGGATAAGTTATCCCATTTTAGAGAAAATAAGGCTATCTTTTATGGTGTGTTTTTAGGTAAAAACTGGACATTAGTTTATTTTATTAGGAAAAATCCATTAATTAATAAAAATTATTTTAAGTGAATTTTCCATTTAATGTGCAAAAATCATTTTATTACTACCATTACATCCCAAGAAGAATATACATTCAAAAAAAAAAGAAAAGAAAAATAAGCAAAAACCCAAATTAAATAAATAAAACAAAATTAAATAATCCTAAAAGCAGAATGATTAAAAAAGAAAGGGAAAATCGATTGGTGTATGACTTTTGATGCATGATCACCCCTTGAAAGTTCCAAAAATGCAAAGATAAATTACTCTCACAACATAAAGAAAAACAATCAATCAGCTTGTTAAAAATAAATAAATATTAAAAATAAAATAAAATAATGAATTAGAACCACCATAGTAAAACAAAAATAAAGTTATAGAAAAGAATATACGTGAACAAAAATACATAAATTAGACTAATAAAAAAGGTGTTAAAAGAGCAACTTAAATGTAAAATAAAAATGAAAGAAATCAAGCTACGGATGCCCGAAGCCAAAAGAGGGATGGGACGAGGAGAAAACACTGTGATGTCTCGTCTATCACATTGACAGACGGGTGTCTATGATGGATTTTCCCTGTCTGTCACCTAAAAACAGACATAGAAAACAAATTCTCCACATAACAAATATTAAAAAAACTAAATAAGTCCTAAACACACAATTTATGGTCCTAATGCATGCTAAATCTAAATATAACCCTTAAATCATGCTTTTAACCAAGTGATGACAACAAATAAAAATTAAAACAAAATTTTAATATAAGAAATAAAGCATGCATTCATAGAGAAGACATAAATTCAAACATATTATTCTAACACATAGAACTATTCTAAACCATCATGGCATCACGAAATTAAACATACTCAAATAGAACAATGTAAAAACATGCATTACAGTACCATAAACATGCTTGTGTATTCATATGATTATGAAGATCAGTCAGAGAGAGAAAATAGAAGAACATAAAATATTATGTTACCATTATAGTACCATCCCACTTATGACAGACATTTGTCTATCATGGTTGAAGGCTAAAGTCAAAGTTTTTTATACTCTTTTGCTAAAATCTTTCAAAAGACAATTAGAAAACCACCAAGTTTCCATGAAAATGTGAAATTCAAGGTTGAAGCTTCATGATTCGTGTTCTCTATCAAAAATATACTACTTCCTCATCATTGGGTAACCTTGATCTAGGCTTTCTCGAGTCACAATGTCTACAACCACCCTAACCAAAAGACAAAAGGTTGAGTACTTTAGCCTCGGTCTTACCGATCAATTTGTTGATTGGTATTAAGGGCTTGATAAAAGAGTTAAAGAAGATTGGGACCTACTGATAGAGGAATTTTTAAAGTAGTACGACCACAACACCCGGATGGAAGTTACTTTGAAAAACCTTAAGATACTTTAGAAAAAAACCTAATGAGTCTTTTCATGAATATTTCACTAGGTGGAGGAACCAAGTTATAGAAATGAAGAGGAAACCTAACACCCCAAATTAAAATAAGCAGTTCATTCATAATCCTAATCCGTACTTGAAAGAAGGCTTGAAAATGAAAGGTTTGAAGGATTGGAAAGCCCTCAAAGACATTGCTATCGAAGCTAAAAGTAATATCTATCTAAGAAATCATGAAGTCAAGATAGTGGGAATCATGGTAGCGACCATCAAACTTGTGACAGTACTGGGACTGATAAAACGATTGGTTCAAGTAGTAGCAATAATTTTAAGAGGATGGAAGGAGTATCAGCCACAGAAGCAGCATAAAGAAGGTACTCTGATTTGGGTAAAACTCTATATTGGGCTTTTAAATGATTAATTAAAATGGAGAAATTACAACCCTTACAATCAAAGACGGCCAAAGGTCAGGGCTAGCTAGGTCATAGCTCAGATCAATTTTTTGCCTTTCATAAGCAGTCTGGCCACTAGATAGACAATTGTTGAATTTTAAAAAAAAACAAATCCAGGACCTTATTGATGCCAAGCAAATTGCAGACCCAGAGGAACAAGGAAAGAGATAAAGTTATCACAATGCTGTGTTTGGGATTAACTCAAGCTCACCTAGAATGGTATGTGCTCTGATATGTATATGGCATATAGATATCTAGCCATTACCTACTCAATTTCAATGAGGAATAGTTAGAAAGCTATAGGATGTAAATATTATCATCAAATCTTAGGGGCACTGTCCATCGAAGGGAAGCTTGATATGCTAAAGGACTTTTTGCAAACTACATCTATAGTAGGAAAAGATGTAATATAAGTCACTCTTTGATGATGTAAGATATGCATATGTGTTCTTTAACCATGTTAATAATATGAGCTTTTCTTATGTATACAATGTCTATTTTATTGCATTATGCCTAGTAATAATTATAACTTATGAGACATTAATTTAATAAAATTTGTTCTATTTAACCTCAAGTAAAAAGAACATCTTGATTACATCCAATATGACTCCTGAAGTGAGATAGTTTGAGAGAATGAAAAGAAAAATGAAAAAAAAGTCTTTACCTAGACCTAAAGTGATATGACGAGAATTGATAGTGGCACTATAAGACATGTTGCCCAAGCTTATATGAACCACAAATAATTTAAGCATCAATTTCAAAGACTCGGACCAAAAGGAGAAAAAGATGAGATGAAGATTCTAAGCAACAAGCATTGAAGAAAAGAATGGGAAATGATAGCCCCATTACTTGGAAGTGCTAAAATTTCTTAAAGATGCCTCAAAAAAGGACTAAAAATGTTCCATAAGCTGTCGACTTAGCTCATTATCTAAAGTGGAGCATTGTGCAAGAAAAATGTTAATAGAAATTAATCGAGATAAAAAAAGAGGAAAAGGAAAATGGAAAACTTGTACAAAAGCTTACACAGCCAACACGAATATGGAAACAAGACAGTAAGCAAAGTTTCAAGGACTATTCCTTTCTCCCTGACATTTAGGGGCGAGCACAATGCAACCAATCAAGATTGAGCTTTAACTATTAAGGATTGCTTTTAGAGCCCAACTGTCTGAGTCAAAATGAACAGAGCAGGGTCTTAAGCAATTTAAAGGGGAACTCATCATCTTGGCCAAGTTTGCAAAGAAGAGAAAGGTGTGCTTAATCTTCTAAAAAGTGGGTCAAAGGTTGTTATTTCGGAAGGAACAACTTAAATCAAGTGCTACAAGTTACACGAGCCAAAATCAAACCCTTTGTGCTGAGGAAGCTACGGTTAGAAGGGGCAACCATTTATCACTAGTAATGATAAAAAAGGATTTAACCAAGTAGTGTCGACGGACTGAAGAGAGTTCTGTGGCAAAGAAAAAAAGAACAAAAGAAGAGAAAATATAGCCCTACAGGTTAGAAATCGAAAAAAGGTAGACTTACTAAAATTGGGCACCCTACTAGGGCAAAATTGAAAAAAGGACATTCTAGGCAAAAATTAGGGATTGCGAGAAAATATTCAATCAAGAAAACCTATGAGGCTGATTGATAATAGGATTCGAATGCACACAAGGTGCCATCCCTTGAGGTTGAATGGAACACATGTTTTTGCATTACATGTTTAGGTATGATTGTTGCTATTGCTATATAATGCATGTGAATAGGCACACATACATAAGCCGGGCATGAACGTATGATTAGCACACAGAAAGAAACTTGTTGCATACATAAAGGCATGTATTAAGGGTAAATTCTCAAGTGACAAAGGTAACACCTCATATGTGAGATATTTCTTCTAATGGTATTATCTCGACATTCCTACCAAGACCCTATGTCAACAATTATACACTATAGAGGAGAAACACCTCTTAATGTCTAGAAGTTTGTTCTTAATAAATGTGACAAATGGAATCTAGTATGGACTAGCAGGGATGAGGTTGTGCCACTTGAATAAGATGAAATAAAAATTATTTTACAATGTTTTTGGGGACTATAAATACCCTGAGCAAGAAGGAGTTATTAGTAAAGTCAAAGCTCAAGTAACATCCCCTTTGGTAGTCAACTCACAACTCAAGGCACAAGCCAGAATTTTTGAAGGGTAGAAAATATATCCTTAGTTACCACAAACCCTTCAGGTAGGGGGCACGACTTCTGAGTAAAATTATGGGATTACAAGCTCGGTATGGCATAACACCTAATGAATGAATGAATTAAAATTCATAGGAATATGGATTTTATTTGTCTGAAAGAGTAGTGATGAAGGACTACCCTAAAAATAAGAAGAAAACTCAGATAAAAAGCAAAGCAGAAAAAACTAAGCAAGATAATCATAGGAAGCTTGTCTGATGACTAGTAGTTCTTAGGAAGACACACGTGGACCATCAACTAGATCGCATCTGAGATGAGATCCACTAACCACCTAGGGTGTAGCTCATGCATTTTTGCATACATTATTGCATTCATGCTTAAACTTGCATGTAGTCTACAAGCACATTCTTTTTGCTTTGCATATATTTTATGTATATATTTTGGCTTTTGAACACATCGCACTCAACTGTTTGTTTATTTTGTTATACATGTGGCCTCGCAAGTAATGGGAAGGTAAACTTTGTGTCTTTGCCCCTATTAAACTAAAGTCGACAAATCCTTTGGGTTTTTATGTGTGATACACTAATAGCAAAGCCTGGAGATTCAAATATTTCAAATACATTTGAGATGGTCTCTATAATGCTGTCTTAGTCCCAATTTTAGGGAGTACTTTTATTAAAATAATTTATGCCTTAAGTTTGATTTATCTTTCCAAGTTATATTTAAAGTTTTCACATAATTGTTTCTTGTTAATTTACTTGCAATTTGAATTTTTACTTCATCCTAGTAATTCTCAACTATGAATAGGTTTGACCTCAATTGCATAAATTTGTGTTTCATTCAAATATGAGGTCACTATATTTTATCTCTGTTTGCTAAATTGCATAAAAGCCTTGGCTATACCATGCAAAATCCAAATTTTGAGCACTTCGGGCCAGTTTTAAAAATAAGGGAAAATTATTTGCAATCGAGGGAATTGGGTAGAATTCAATATGTGCACTATAACCTTTCTGATTACCCATCAAAGCAACCCTAGGAGGATAAAGAATCTAAAAATGATTCAATCAGCCATTCTTTATATAACGTTCTAAATGACTCTTCTTACCCTAATTTCATAATTGCTCGCTAGGCTATTAAGCCTTTGTTTTAAGCATACTGAATGCGTGATCGTTTTATTGTTAACACATTGAAACAATCCCATAGCATAAAATGATTTTAGCTTTCCTTTAGAAAGATGACCATTGTGGTAAAGCTGATTTCACATTTCAAGAATAGGGAAGATTAATTTCTACCAATCTTTTTTATAAATTTCGTTCATAGAGAATTGGGCTTGTTTGTTGAAATGAATCTGCCAAAGAAAATAAAAAGAAGGAAAGAAAAGAAAAAAATGGAGTAAAAGAAGAAAAAATGAAAAATGAATTGAAGAAAAGAAAAAGAGAGGAAGGGAAAACCTCAAAGACGATGCCACGAAAAAGAAGAAAAATAAAGGAGAGACCTTGAGTTAGTACCCTTCGAATAGCTTTGATTAATTCAAAATCCTTAAGGCCAATGTGAGAATGTTTTGATTAGTTGAGAATTATCAGGGCCAGATGTGAGAATGTTTGATGACGGGTGAACGGGTAGAGAATAGTCCTCTTACCAAACAAGAAAATATAATGGTCATTTTCCTCTAGCAACCTGACCTTTCTTTGACAGCTATTCACCGAAGAATAACATTACAACCAATTTAAGACCTCATAATTCTAGGTTTGGTCTCATCCAACGTAGTGGAGATGACCTTCTAGTAAGGTTTGGTATGTAAGAAAAGGTATATGGTGTTTCTTGAACTTTAAGTGGGAAGACATGAATACATTTTTGCATTCAAGTTGAACGTCATCCCTAACTTTGCATTCAGAATTTGCTTTTAAAAGACAAAATTTTGTTTTGGCCTTCAGCACACACATACACAAAAATTGCTTGGTATATATTATGCTTATTTGCTAGTCTGGTAGGCCTTAGTATTGACATGCCTATTACCTATTCTCTCATTGACAATAACCCTTTAATTCCTTTTATCGAGATTAAATTAGTTACAAATGTGGTTCATTCATCTTATTTAAGGGATGAATAAAATTCAAGTTCAAAGTATTTGATGAGTTAAAATTACTTTACGTTTTGGATAGTTCTTGGCAAATAACTCTTTGCACACACCACCAGTAACACGTGCCACACATGTGTGATTGTGCATATATACATGAATTTTGCACCTATGTTGCACATATAATTTCCTACATATACTCACACAAGTAATTTCTTGCGAGAAAAATGAGAATGGATTCCATGCATCTAATAAGTTGATCAAATGACAACTGCAAACAATGAACAATCGAATGGAGATAAAATTCCAGTGGGAGGAAACATGCCAAACCAAACAAAGGAAATATCTCAGAAGGCGAGCTCATCTACACATGCCATGATGGGGGCAATTATAAAAGAATAACCATCTTGCTCAGGGATAAAATGCCCATATGGAGTGGAGTTCATTCATGGGGCTAAACTATCAACGCACATTCTTGTTGGGGGCAATCAGGTAAGACCCTTTATCCTGAGATATACACTTAAACATACCGCATAATATGTATACAAAAATCTAAATTCTTCAAATGTACAAAAATATATATAAAAAAAATCTTTAAATACACAAAAATTAAAAAAAAAACAAAAATTCAAATGTACAAAAATCCAAATTCTTTAAATGTGCAAAAATTCAAATGTACAAAAAACTCAAATTCAAATGTACAAAACTCCCTTAAAATACCCTAAAACTACAAATGTACAAAGAATAAAAATTTTGTAAATACCCAACACATTAAAATTTTCAAGGTTTTAAAATGCTGCCAAATTGTAAAAATTCAATGTATATTCAAATTGTATAAATTCAAAATACATCCAAATTGTAAAAATTCAATATACACTCAAGCTGTACAAAATCAATATACATTCCAAAATGTGAAAATCTTGAATACATCTGATAGCTTTAAATTATAACTGTGTTTCTTAGTGTTTTTAGGTATGTTTAGGAGTTTTTAGTGTTAAATTATTTAGTTTTATGTTTAAATTGTTAGTATTATGTTTTGATTATGTCTAAATGTGTTTTGTGTGTTTTTGTAAGAGGTCTTTAGAGAAGTTTTAAAATCATCTAGGTGGGGATGAAATTCATCCCAATTGAATGCTTGAAGCCTGAATATGTGAATTCCAGTGACCAACATCTAGGTAAGGATGAAAATCATCCCAATCAAGGAAGACAAAGTTCATCGTATGGTCTAGAGCCTAGTCACTCAATGGAGTAAGTTCCTCACTACTCTACCGAGTGATCTAAATATAAAAAGAAAGAATTCTTTTGTTAGTCCAGAAAGTAGCTACCCGATGGAGCACATATTTACTTTATCGAGTAAGACAAAAGAAAGGAGGGCATGCAGGAAAACATTACTCAGTCGAGTGGCATCCTCACTCTACTGGGTCATTCTAAAGACCAAGGACAGAAGAGCTTCACTCGGTGGAGTGAAATGTCACTTTATCGAGTCTAGTTATTAAAGTTAAAAAGGACTCTGATTCTTGCTGGTTTGGGAAGTTTCAGCAATCGAAATTCTTCCTGTTTTAGGCTATTTAAGCAGCAAGGAGCATCAATTATAGAAGACGAATTGTTTACCAATTAAACATCTTAGTTTATTTTCGTTTTGCATTTAGGGTTAGAAACTACAATTGAAGTCTTTGTAAGGGTTTCAAGAGCAGTAAAAATTCTAAGTGTTTTTATCATTTTCTTTTACTTATTTTCTTCAATTTTCAAGATAGAGTGTGAGTAGTTCTTATACTTTTGCTAAAGGATAATAAAATCCTTAACTCTTATTGTAGTGACTCAGTTGTGCTTCATTTAATATAAGTTATTTATTTCTTAGTTTTGGGCAACTTCATATCTAAAGATTGTGTTGAGATCAATTGTTAACTTATTTGATTAATAGTTGGTATTTGATTTATATATGATCTGTGATATGCATGCTCTCGATTTGGTTCATCGGTATTTATGCATGATCATATTTTGAATCAGGTGTAATTGTGTGTTAATACAGATGGACTAAATTTGAGAATGGTTGAACTAAGAATAGATTAAAGTTAAGTTTACTTGAAAAAGAGTTTAATGAATGTCTAGGAGTTCAAAACCATATTCTTATGCTATGTGTTAATTCATTCTAACCAAGAAAGTTTAATATGTAAATTGATAGTCTGAATAAGCTATTTAGCCTTATATCACTGGTTTTCCATAATCACTTGTATTCTTTTCAGCCAAGTTATTGTAATATTAGTTAAGGTGGATAGTCCATAGCAAAAGTTTTTAATATTGATTTTTCTCCAATTTACACTATTTGCTTTGCTTTTTCTAAAATTCTTTGTTTAAATCTTTG
The DNA here is from genome assembly GCA_037975025.1 of Excoecaria agallocha. Lineage (NCBI taxonomy): Eukaryota > Viridiplantae > Streptophyta > Magnoliopsida > Malpighiales > Euphorbiaceae > Excoecaria > Excoecaria agallocha. The sequence continues at coordinate 38,176,589 of CM075815.1, read as the reverse complement.
CATTGTTTGTTTTTGCTAGTTACTGTTTTTAGTTCATAATCCTTCATCATCACAAACTTGGAATTTTTTTTACTGTTTGCACACAGTATTCACTCTAAAATTTGAAACAAGTTACATTTACACAATTTCCTTAGGGTACGATATTCAAGGTTTTAATCTTATTTCTCTATATTACTAACCAATCTAGTACACTTGCTAGACACCGGTCACATGGCATGGCAGCTTTTAACTAGTATCCTCCTAATTTGTTTGAGTTTGGTCAATACATAAAGGTTCACAAGCAAGCAAAAGTTATTAAGGTCATACAACCTAGGGGAAGTTTCTAATATTATTACATGGGCTTAAGTCAAAGGTGATGAAACTTTAGGGCTACCCAAGCATGTTCCCTGCCAACAAGTATAACAACCAATGGGTGACCATTTTGTATACCATTTGGTACTAGACTTGGGCTGGTGGGTCTCATTGACACCTCTCCACATTGAGTGAACATAGAGCATGCTTTAGGTAGCACCGGGGCTAAAATAGAGATGCCTAACTTAATTCTAATGCTATAAGATGTATGTAAGAAATGCAATTTGAAAAGGAGATAAGATTAATAAGCAAAACCTAATTATAAAGAACTTAATTAAGATGGTTTTAGGAGTAAGGTCTCTTTAGTCCCTAGTAGAGTTACCACTACGATGCATGTCGAAGCCACACTTATCTCCAGGTTCGCTTTTGAAAGCCCTCTTTTATGGTCCAAGATCGGACGAGGATCACTATAAAGCATAAATTGCTACTTCACAATAAAAAGGGGTCAAACCCAAATTATTGTTGGTATTCAACCCATGAAGGTGTTTACTAATAGGTCCAAAAGAGGTAGGTGTCATGGAGTCGCCACCTAACAGAACGTTGGGAAATGATTCTCAACCTTTTTGATACCCAAACAAAGATTGTTGTTTGGGGCATCACTTTTATTAGACACTTTGGTTATGTGTTGTTTTATAAAAGTTTTAAACATTAATCCACTATCATCTCTCACATGATGCAAGCAACAGAATTAAATAAACATCCCAAACAATTAGAAAAAGTGGTGAATAAATAAACAAATCAAACTACTTAAACTTATTACAGAAGTAAATCATCCAGAGAAAGAAATAAACTAAGTATCATACATAAATTAAGGCATTTATTTGGGTTGGGAACATTAGTTTCCTTATTCATATTTTACAAAAAAAAATCTCTTTTTATTATTACGTGATTTTTAGGTTGGAAAATTAGACATTGATCCATTTTTAAGGAAAAACCCCAAATTGATTAATAAAAAATTCATTTTAAGCGTCTTTTCTTTTAAACATGTAGAAAAATCCTTTTTTTACTAACTACTACATCCCCAAAATGAAGAGATCTAAAAATATATCAAAAAGACTAAATAAGAAAAATAATAATAAGACCAAATGAAAAATAAAATAAATAAATGCACAAAATAATTAAGAGGGCAAGAGTAATCATTGATCAATCAGGGGCACGACTCCTAATGCGTAATGCCTCACAAGGTCTCTTAAAAGCATATTAGGTCAATTACTAACATAAAACCATAAAAAAAACCAATAAATTTGCATTTTAAGGAAAATCCAATTAAGGAATAAAATACGGAAAAAATACCACTTAATAAAACACATATATAAAACCAAAATGTGTACAAAAAACAAGTTAACATATTAAGGATCAAAGAAATAACATGAACAACAATAAAAATACATAGAATACGCAAAAATAAGCCTAAAATTAGCCCCGGACGCGCTTGGATAATTGACGGACGACTATAGCTGAAGGAGGTACCACTGCAAAAAAAAAAGGCTTTTACCAACGGATTAAGGCTATTTCCCGACGGAAAATGGCCCTACCGACTGTTTGTTATTAATTTACCGACAAAATTAATCCGTCCGTAAAACGCTTGTAGGTAGCAATTTACTGGCGGAAAATTCCGCCAATAAACATTACCGACGAATTTTACCAATGGAATTATAAAAGATATTATGTCGGTAGTTATATTAAAAATCCATCGGATGTTTCATAACGTTGACCATATACCGACGGAAAGTGTGTCAGTAAACCGTCAGTAAATTTAATAAATAAATTATTAATTTATTTTAGTATAAATAGTGATGGAGCTTTTCGTCGATAATTTTGTCGGCAACATAAAAAGTAAATAACAAAATGGGACCAAAGCAATAAAATATCTTGTTCTACATTAATTCAAGATTTTAAAATATCTCTGCATCAATTCCAATAATAAATAAGATCAAGAATGATCAAAGAAAATAACAATAAGAAAGAAAAAGTTGCACTCTAAATAATACCATAGATATATTTATAGATAATATAAAATATATCCACAAGATAGTTCTAAGAACATTAAAAAAATCAAATATATAAAATGTTATACAAGAAGCAACCGAAAGCAACAGCTAATATCATAACAACAAAGAGCCACTAACTAATGAAATCCTACATGAATTATATACAGCAATTCATGCTAAGTAACCTTCAAGGCTGTTGTTTCCATCCAGAAAAGTAAGCATTATCCCTTCTGTTGTTCCTGAAAGCACAGCATCCAACAGGTTAAGTTCCAACAGTCTGGATTGGTAGAATTCCCAGTTGCTGGTAAGTTCCAAGTGGTTGGCCCAGCGTAAAACCACATTCATTTGATGGTTTACAGCAACCAGCCTGCAAAACCAACATGCAACAATCTATTTAAGAACCTTGTGTTCAAAACCAACATACAATAATCTATTTAAGAACCATGTGTGCTAAATATCCACTGTTACCATATAGACACGACCGTGTTGAGAAGATTTGATTACGTCTTGCTTGAAGTTAGAAAAAATAATAACAAGCACCAAATCATGATGGAGGAACAAAGCCTATCTATGAAATTTTCATGTAAAATTTGTAGTATAATACCTCATCCATGGCTTATTTTAGTGGTTTTTTCTTGCTCTCAAGGAAATTAGTTGTCCAAGTTCTTCTTTATGGGCAACTAGTAAGTAGTAAGTCATACCTTGAAGACACGAGGAAGAATTATATAAACATCATCTCTATACAACAAAAATTTTACCTTATCACTTGAAATTCTTAATAAATGAATCAGTTGATAAAAGTATAAAATAGAGAACATACTAATTTAATAAGCATTTGCTCTTTGAAGTCAGCTCCTCCAACTCCAACAATAAGTATTGATAATGGTAGGTTGGATGCCTTCACTAGGGCATCTTTTGTTTCTTGGAGATCTGTTACAACTCCATCCTAACATAATCAATAGTTTTTTTTTGTCAATTTACGGATCTAACAAAATGGAAAATTTAATTCTTCATAGATATATAATTACCAGGGAAAAGGTAGAGAAATATTAGACTAATTTCCAGGAAAGAAAACAAAAATGTTTGCCAATGATGATGCAGGCTTTTAAATAGAAACTATGCAGCTAGCACAAGGCAAAATCATGCACATATACTGTCCATTCCTTACCGTTAGCCTAAAGGTCTATGAATTTCATATTAACTAAGAGTATAAGTGAGAGTGAGATTCCAAACCCTTCTCTTAATTTGTCCTCATAAGGTTAGACTATTGTCCCAATATTTTGTACACATCTGGGGGTCGACCGCCAATGATAGGATGAGAATCCTTCGACTATAGTGAAGCAACCAATTTTGAAAGGCAGGAGAACTTCGCTTAGCCGTCACTAAAAGTGAGATCGGTCTAGATAAAACAGTGTCCTCGACACATTCCTTACGCACTCATCCATGTGACATGAGCCACACCTAGACTATTTAATTTTAAGCCTAAAAGTGGCTTTTATTTTTGTTAGGCTTAATATATAAAAACCCCTGAATTTAAAAAAAAATTCAAAATTCATACTTTAACTTTGCATATGTTTAATTCACTACTTGAACTTTTGAACTCCTATAATTTACCACCTATGGATCACAATTTGCTAATGTGGCCAGGAATTTGACACTCACATATAATAAGAGTGTGATTAGTTGCATGATTAACAACAAATAAGTGAAAAAAAATTAAACTTTAACTACTATAATTACAGCGGTAAAAAATCATAGTTCAAGGCATACAACAACACATTTGTTTGTACACATGAATATAAATATGTATTGTTGTTCATGGTGTTAATGGTGAGTAGAATATGGGAAGAATTTCAAAGAAACAAATTAATTTGGATTAAAAAGGAAGACTTCGTTTCCATTGAATCAAAAAAGAATTATGATAAACAACGATTTTGATACCATTGTAATTAAATTAGTTAGGATTTAAATTATTTTTTCACTTAATAATTCTTAATCATGCTCGCAATATACATGAATATTAAAACCCTATTCACATCAGCAAATTTTGATCCGCATGGTAATTTACAAGAATTTTAAAAAATTTAGGTGTCAAATTGAACATATGAAAAGTCAAAGTATATCCTTTCACTTTCTGAACATTAACACCCATTCACTCAACCAAAGTTTCTTCTTCGTCTCTTTATACTCTTCTCTTAAAAGGTATGTAATTCTCTTTAGGGGTGTGTAGAACCGAACCGAAATTGAAAACCGAACCGAATTAAATTTGTTCTGTTTGGTTCGGTTTTTTCGGTTTTCGATTCGTTCGATTCTGAATCGAAATACAAATTCGGTTTTATCGATTCGGTTCGGTTCTTAAAATTAAAAAACCAAAGGAACCAAACCGACCGAAGTTTATATATATATATATTTCACTACAAGAAAAATTCATTTTCTCGACGGAATTGAGTGAATTTCCGTAGGAAAACAAAATTGCCGACGAAATTTAGCAACGGAAAATGGTGTAGGAGATCCGGTTGTAGGTACTTTTGCCAACGGAATTTTTCCGTCGGTAAATTTATTGACGGAAAATATTTCCGTCGCTAATTTCGTCGGGAGGTGCAGACCAAAAACCTGTCATCATTTGCCATATTTACCGACGGATTAATATATTCCGTCGGCAATGTTACCGACGAAAATAATTATTCCGTAGGCAAATTTCCTACTGAATAATGTGTTCCGTAGTAAATTTAGCGACGGAAAGTATAATTCCGTCGGTAAAGTTTTCCGCTGAAAAAAATTGGAGACGGAATTGTTCGTCACAATTTCGTCACTAAAAAAATTAAATATTTTTAATAATTGACTCTATATTATGACAGTGCCTGTGTCTGGTGATGATACTGGTAAGCTACTATGAATTCAAAACAACAGAAAAAAAAATAGCAACTGATACCAGCTCTACAATTCAACCAAAAATTAATAAAACTACAATATTCTATTAGATTAGTTAAATCCATACCACAAATTCAGCAACAAAGAAACAAATAAAACTATGGTTAGTTCCAAATAATAAACATAGGAACAACTTAAATTAATAAAATACTGAATGTTCAATTGAAGCTAGTCAAATAATAAAAAAGGATTTCCACTTGTCCGAATCAACATACCTAACTAATCATGCACTTTACAATTTCCGTTAATTAAAATATGAAAGTTCAACAGCTCAACCCAAAAACAGAATGTAGGGTGGATATCGAATCAAAATTAGCAAACTTCACATATTTTTTCATTCATAAATCTTATAATTGTTAACGGAATCTATATCAAATCCTTTAATTGTCTTTTTATAACTCTATTTTTTGAATTAATATTAAAATTAAAAAGTATTAAATACTTTTTATTTTATTTTATCCATTCCTTACATGACAGTAAATTGAAACATATTGTTTTTACTATTTATAAAATGGACATATATCATATAAATTATCATGCTTCTAATCCTAAAGGTTTAAATTAACCAGGCAATCAAGTTTGTTTCAGGTATTATACAACAGTCATTGTTGTATTATATCTGTAAATAGATATCATGGAAGTCTATGTTGGGATGTAAATAAAAATCTTATGAATTATCATGCATCACTCTATTCCAATGGGAAAAATTAATTAATCCATAATGGGAGGTCACAGTAATTGTCATGCAGTTTCCTATCTTTGAAAAAACTACATTTTCAGTTCCTTATAATTTGTAAGCGCATATGATAAATAAAAAACAATTAATTAATAAGTAGAATGAGTTCACACCAATAAAAAAATCATAAAAGAAATGAAAATAATCAGATATTCACTTAATCAAAAGTGTTGAGATATTTTTCTCATTATTGGACACCAACAGTAACATTCATACGAAACTTAAACTATGCAATTATAGAATATAGGAGAGGCAAGTTTCACGTATTAGAAGTTATTCAATGACAGCAATAAGATAAGCAAAAGCAAACAAAATTTCATTCATTCTATGTTAATATCACAATCGAATGAAACTTTAATTAACTTTTAATTAGGAAAAGATAATAGCATGTGACGCAATGTTTACCTCAACATCAGAGTTGACTGCTGCCGGACTTTTTGCAGCATCCAAGTTGAAGCAAAAGTAACATCACAAAAAAAAAGAAATAAATGAATAAGAAATGAGTATATTATATTATTATTTGTATGAAGGGTCCTTAGCAAATATTGCATCAAAACAAAAATGTTAATACTTTCATTTTCTTTTCTTGTATCCACCATGGAAAATTAGATATATAATATTAAATAAATGCTTTACCAGGTTATCGATCAAAATAAATTTACCATTGCTAGAAAGAGCCAATAAACAGAAATTAAAATATAAATTTTCGTTTGGATTCAAATTCAAAACCATCTAACTCTTTAATATTAAACTACAACTAGTAATGTAAAAAAAAAGTTTCTGTTACCAAATATATCATATAAAACTAAGCCCATTAGTTTAATGTTTTTGAAAAATTAATGAGTATTAAAATTTGAATATAATAATAGTAGTAGTAGTAGGAATACCTCATGAGATAGAGAGAAGTTGGTCAAATGGCATGTTTCGACATGAACCCCCAAAAGCTTTCTTACGTCTAAAATCCTGTCCGTGGAAATACCCTACAAAATAACAATATATATATATATATATATATATATATATATATATATATATATATATATGAGATCAAAAGGCTAATTAACCTAAAAAACAGTCTGTTTCTGTTCTCAATTTGCAGCATAGCTTTCTCTACGCAATGCTTCATACATTTTCCTATGATCTTTGGCGGTACATTCTGTCACAAGGATCAAATTTTAATTCTTTCAAATTTCAGCAAAAAAGACAATCAAAGATTGATCGAAAGATATGTAACTTTTTGTTTTTTTTTTCCAAAGATCTGTAAAAAGATTACAAATTTGGATGACATTAAGAATTACTGTACAGGGACACACCATGCAGTCGTTTTTAAAGTGGCTTGGTCCAATAATCAGTTTGAAGAATGGATGCAGTGAGTTAAATTTGTTGAAAGCTTCCTTATCTTTAATTTTAATAGCCTTTACACTTGATGAGCTTTCTTTGTGTTTCAAATTCTTAGCATTTCCTACTAGACACCGAGCGAAAGAAGAGTGAGATTATAAAAAAATTAAGCATGGGATGGATTTAAAAATTCAAACTGACCAAGTGATGAGCTGCTGTTTGCATCTATAGTGCCTTTAAAGATTACAACTTTCAATTTAGCTACCCGAGGTTTCCACAGAGACATCATCACTTTCAGTTTCTTTATTAGTCTGAGGCTCATGAAATTCTTCATCAAGCTTACTTAACAAATCCTTTCCATATCTTCTCACGAACTTTCTAGGAATGGCCTGATTCAAAAAAGAAAAAGATGTAATCAAGAAAAACTCTGGTGCTTTATGGTGTAATAACATAAAAACAGAAAGAAAATAACACCTACGTATAAATGGCTATCATATGGATATATGAGATCAAAAGGTTAAAATATATGGCACTGCACAAAAAAGAAAAAAAAATATATATATATATGAGATCAAAAGTTTAATAACATAAAGATCCAATCAAGAAACGAATAATAAATACAAAAGCAAAAGTTGGCAGTCACCGAAACTTCGCCGGAGCTTGACTGGAGCTTTGTCGGTATGAGCCAAAGACACTGGAAGGTAGCCAACATCGAGAGGAGTCCCGCAGCACTAGTCATGCGCTTTAAAGCACCGTCGTTTGACCGGGATCTACTCAAGAACAGTCGCCTTCTCCCTCCCTGATCTACTCGTTGCCGGCGATTGGGGGCAGATGGAGGGTGTCGCTGGACTCACCTAATTTCTAGGAGCTCGCCGGTATATATGGCGTCGTTGGTGGCAACTGCGGTTCGCCGGAAAGTGGAGGTGAAAGCTACGGCAGGGGGAAAGGAAACGAGGAGAGAAAGGAACTGGCATCGTTGACGGCGGGAGGTGGAGGGATAACGCACCTGTGCCTGGCGATCAGAGACAGCGACAGAGTGAAAACCACCGGTGATGGTGCCATTGATCGGTGAGAGGCCCTCCTACGTTCTCTACCTCTCCTTCCCGATTTCCATTCTCTTTCCTTTTTCTTTAGTTGTCATTTTCTTAGACAATTTAAGGCCTTAATATTTTGTCTGGACAATTCTTATTATATTCATGTATATTCGTTGTTGTCCTTGTGAAATATATTATTTTTCATAAACAATGACATTTTTTTGTTTCTTCATTTATTTTATAAAATAATTATATACAATTACATTTATTAACTAAATACTCAATTACTTATATAAATATTGTACAAAAATAGATAAATATATATAACCAAAATTTCATAAAAGCTATTATTCAGCTTATGTATTTCCTTAGAGACAACTAAGCATGCAACACATTGATTTGTTTAAGAATTACGAGATAAGTATATACAGAAACACACACCCGAAAAAATAATTAAATTTTTAACTATATAAATTATAAATAATTAAATCTAAAAACATAACTTTTATTTGATTGATACCAGTTGATAAGGCTTCGGATATAAATCTAAGCCCATCTGAAGTTTGGGCATACATGAACCAAAACTCTTAAAAAATATCAGTTGCACTTGTTTTTTTATTTCCTTACAAGGGTATACCTTACGTGTTTGACATAAATACAATCAATTTTGATTTTGAAAATTTTCATTGAATTTTGAAAATAAGCTGCAAATACATTGACCACGGCCCGAGGGATATAATTTAGAATAAGCAACACAACCTCTAATGTCAAAAAAGGCCCTAAAGAATCAACATAAACTAATTACATACTTTATTTTCTTTATACGACAAAAAATAAATTATAATATAGTCCTATCCTAGCAAGTTGAAGATAATTACGTACAAATTAGATTTTCCTGAGGATAAGATATAACCTCTAATGTCTTCGACCTAAAATCATGTCAAGAACATTGACATACCTCAAGAGCGTAAAATGATAATAATAAGAAAAATCTTCACTTCTTGAAACTTTACGATGGAGAAGTTTGTTTTTTTAAACCTCAAATTTAGTTAGTTTAGTAATTTTTATTTGTATTAATAAATTGATGAACGCCATAAATAATTACATTTTTTGTACAAATGTTACGAAATCATTAAATATCTTTGGGTTCAATGTTGTTCCATTGCATAGGTCTAACCACGAATAAATAAAATGCAGATATAAAAAGATATCTTCTAAAATAAACTAAATTACATGTAATTAACGAAATAATCAAATTTATACATAGTACTATTTATAAATCATTATTAACTTAATCATATTATGAAATAATAAAAAATTATATATTATTTTTTAAAAAAAATAAAATTTTTAAAAGAAAAAAATATAACAATTATAATTTATAACAATAATTAACTTTTATGAAAATTACCGACGGAATATTTTTCCGTCGGAAAATTACCTACGGAATCATATTTCCGAAGGTAAATACCGACGGAATTATATTTCCGTAGGTAATTTGCCTACGGAATTGTATTTCCGTAGGTAAATACCGAGGGAATATTATTTTCGTAGGTAATTAAACGACGGAATTATATTTTCGTAGGTAAATACCGACGGAAAAATATTTACGTAGGTAATTTACTGACGGAATTATTATTCCGTAGGTAAATTTGCCGACGGAAAAAATATTCCGTCGGTATTTACCTACAGAAATATAATTCCTTCGGTAAATTACCTACGAAAATCATATTCCGTCGGTAAATTTCGTGGCAGATTTCAGGAGCGAAAATTGGCGCCAATTTAACGACGGATTTTTTTAATTCCGTCGGTAGATTTTGGCGGGATAATTTCCCTCCTTTATTTACGACGGATTATTTATTCCGTCACAATACGCATTTTGTCTACAATTTTCCCTACGGAACAAATTTTGTCCGTCGGTAATTAGCGACGGAAAATATTCCGTCGGTATTTTTCCGTCGGGAATAAGAATTTTTCTTGTAGTGTTTTATAGTATTAATATTTCAAATTACATAAGTTGGTTTGATGGTTTAAGCAACAAATACCACTTTTTGAGGTCCAAGGTTCGAATCTCACTGTGCAGCGTGGGTAATCATGCACAGCGTGGGTTATCAATTATATATATATATATATATATATAGTAGATTATTGAATATCATATTCTAACTAATGCATATTAATTTTTTTTAAGGCAAATATGCAGCGTGGGTTATCAATTATATATATATATATATATATATATATATTGAATATCAAATTCTAACTAATGCATTAATTAATAAATTTAGGGGTGTGCATAACCGAATCGAAATATAGTTAGTATTGAATAAATTATTTACGATAAATTAAAAAATTTTCATGACTAAATAAAACTTATAAAAAATATTATCGTATAATATTCGATAAACATACACTTATTTGTGTTCAAGTGAAATTTTTTTATTGGAGATTTTTTAATTGGAGATTTTTTTAATTGGAGATTTTAAAAAATATTATCGTAAAATTTTTTTATTAGAGATTTTTTTAACGTATTTTTTAAAATATTATTTTGGTAATATATTTTTTAATATAATTTTGATTAGTATTTATTATAGACATAATATAATAAATTTATATATATTATTTTAATTTTAGTTATTTTAAATGAATTTATTTTGTTGAATATAAATTAATTTAATTTATGGATCTATATAGGTTAAAAGCCAAATTAAAAATAAGCCCATATTGGCCTAGAACTGATTGAACCAAACCGAACCGACCGAAATTATTTTGATTCATTCGGTTCTTGGTTCTATATAGTTCGGTTTCGGTTCAATTTCTATATTTTCTAAAGCTCGGTTTTCGGTTTAATCGATTCGGTTCAAAATCAAATCGAACCGACCAAATGCTCCCCCCTACTTCTCTTCTCATATTTTATAATTTAACCTTTCTTTTTGTATTTCTATTCATATCTCCACAAACTCTAGTTAAATACTAAAAATATTATAATTTTACTTCTCTGTCTTTTTGTTTATTATTTCATAGACCCTAAATAGATATTTGCAAATTATAATTTTACCTTTTTTTTTGTATTTATGTTCATTAACTCCATGAATCAAAAATAGATACTTGCATTTTTATAATTTATATCTCTTTTTTTATTCGTATCTCCATAAATCCCGAATAAAGATTTGCAAAATTGCAATTTTGAGCTTTAGTTCTTGCAAATAATCAATTTGTAATTGTTTTCTTGTTGACATAAAATAATTAATTGATTCATGTCAATGAAATTTAAAATTTGGAAAAATTGTTGTTTATGTTCATTAATTTATTTTAGAAAGAGGATGGCAAATAATTCAATCAATTATAGTGTGATGGAAAAATTACAATGATTTAATATTTTGTTTGAAATAGAGATGTTTCTTCAAGTAATTATGGATTATCAATATACAATAATGTGATTAGAATTATATAGTGATTGATAAATCTCTTAATATATCAGTAAAAGATCAAATAATAGTTTTTTTCCTATGTTAATAATAAACATGATGTGGGTGAAATATTTCTTAGTATTGTACATGTTTCTGATAGAATTGCTTTATCCTTTAAAGCATCGATTGAGTCATTATTTTGTAATTATGGCTTAAGTTGTTCCAATCACTTGGCAAGGTTATGATGGGGCTAGTAACATAGAGAGTTGTTCAATGGATTAAAGAGTTTGATCATGAAAGAAAATGAATGTGCATATTATGTTCATTGTTTTTCTTACCAACTCTAGCAAACGCTTGTGGCATCTCTTTTTAATTTAGTGGCTAAAGTACTAAATGTTGTTGGAGCATCATGTAAACATTGAGATCTTTCATAAGAAAGCAAAGCTACTAAAACTTTAGAAGCACTAAAAATGGTGAATTGCAAGTAAAAAGGGATTAAATCAAGAAACTAATCTCAAGTGAGTTGGTGACACGCATTGGGGTTGTCATTATGGTACACTCTTGAACCTGATAGTTATGTTCCCATTTGTGGTAAAGGTACTTGATTATATTATTGAAGATGGATCTAACTCTAAGCAAAAGGTCAAAGCTTGTGCTTTATTAGAAGTAATACAATCTTTTGGTTTAGCATTTAACTTACACTTAATGAAATGGATTTTGGGAATTGTGAATGATTATCAAAAGTTTTGTAAAGAAAAGATCATGATATTGTTACTGTTATGTAAAATGTTAGAATAGCAAAACAAAAACTGCAAAAGACAAAGGATGATGAATAGGAAACTTTGTTATTTAAAGTTCATCTCTTTTGTGAAAATCATATTATATTTGTTCTTAACGTAGATGATATGTTTCAAAAGAAAGGACAATCATGGCACAAAGTTCAACCAGTCACAAATTGCAACATTATCGAGTATAATTATTTTATACTGTTATTGATTTACAAGTTCAAGATCAGAATAATCATTTTACAAAAATGAATATAAGTTGCTTTATGTGTGGCTTGCTTAAGTCCAAATGATTCATTCTCCTCTTTTAACAAAGAAAGGTTAGTTTGCCTTGTTTAATTTCATCCACATAAATATTCACCAATACAACTTTTTTCACTTGAAAATCAACTTCACACTTATGCAATGATATGTTTTCCAATAATGAGTTTTCAAAGATGGAAGGAATTGGTTCTCTTGCTCTACATTTAGTTAAGATAAGAAAGCACATTGTGTATCATTTGGTTTATTTGCTTAAGAAGTATCCTTGATACTAGTCGCAACAGCAAATATTGAAAAGGGAATCTTTTTCTATGAATATAGAAAAACTATTTTCTGGAAAATCAAATGGAAAGATCAATTATTAAAATATTTTTTAGTCATTGTGATGCACACCATTTCCTTTCATGACGCATCTGGATCCACGGTCACGGTTAGGCCACTTTTAGGGTCCTGTTTTGGATCATTTGGACTTTTATTACCTAAGATAACTGGTCACTTCACAATGGTCAAGAGATTCGACTCGATTCATCAAGTCTCAAGCATTAAACAGGCATAAGACAATGTTTCAAGGCATCTTTATTCCATTTTTGGAAATCAATTATTATGAGGTATTAGTTGGGCACCACAAGATAGGAATAACGAGTTGTCGTCCAATAGAACATTGGAAAATGATATTTCGACGTTATGAGGCCAAAACCTAGATAGTCTTCAGAGCCTCGCTCTTATTTATATCTTTGATAAATATGACACAATGGCTTTTAAATTAATTCTTTTATCCCCTTTCTTACATGTATAATTATGGGATAATAAATTAAAGGTACACCCAATCAAGTAGGAAAACTATAAATCATGGCATAAATATTCATAAAAACATCAAATGAGTATCTATAAATTGGGCAGTTCATTACTTGTCCATTTGATTAGAACTTTGATCCTCACATGTAAATTGTGAAGAGGCGTATCATTGCGAGTTTTGAAGACAAAGACAATGATTCTAAGTTTTATTAGTGAAAGTTCCATGTTATTTGATTATATATAAATTCTTTTACATTAATAAAAACTTAATATTTACATGTGATTTTTGTGGAATTTAAATTAGGACATTGGTCCTGTTTTATTTATGAAAAGTCCTAATTATTTAATATAAATATTTTATATGATGTTTTCCTCCAAATAGTTTAACTCCTTTTATTTGTAATGGTAAATATTCCAAGTATAGAGGCATAAAAAGTTACCATTTTGCTTGCCATGCCACTCTCACAAACAAGGTTATGTACAAAGACTATATATATATATATATATATATATATATATATATATATATATGAAGGAATACATGTTTGGGACGTGGCATGGAATGTAACACTTCAATATCCCTCAAAAGGATATGTGAGTGCCACTCCACAAGCCTGTAGTTATACATGTAATTCATCATGTTAAGTTAAGATTAAAGCCTTTATATTACTTTTGTGCATCTCTTTTTTGTGTTGTTAATTATTACTAAATAGGTTTGCATATGACTTCCATCATGTGTATATTTAAAATTGTTCATTTCATTAATATACTCTTTTATACACTTATATCATTACATACAAACAAACATATTTATATACATATATTTAGATTTATTCATATTCATTACTACATAAGATTGTTTACAATTATATATTCCATAGAATTACAAATACTGAAACAAGCTTGAACATCTTTCTTGCTGGCCTGCAATGTTGTCTTCAGATCCTCACACCTCAACACCTGAATACCTACATAGGAATAAATGCCCGTGCTAAGCTTATTAGCTTAGTGAGGAATTAGAGAATGAGGACGACCTCTCACATAAGTCATCAATGCTATATGCATTTTCAAACATGATACGATAAATATTTCAAAATATCATTAATCGCGATATTACATTTTCATAATTACATTCACATACATATATATATATATATATATATATATATATATATATATATATATATATATATATATATATATATATATATATATATATATATATATATATATATATATATATATATATATATATATATATATATATATATATATATATATATATATATATATATATATATATATATATATTCTTATCATCCATTTATCGATTTATACTTATTTTCTTTTTTTACGGAACATAAACTTTATTTTAACATCTTATTAACCTTAATCATGTAAATAGAATACCCCAACTTACTTTACTATTACTATTATCTTAATTGTACTTGTATAATGTAGCTTTCATAATCATTTCTAAAGCATACATCTATATTTAAATCCATATGCATCAAACATTCACACATTGTGTAATCATATGATTTATAACTATATGCTTTAATGAAGTGCATTACTTCTTATACTTTATCTTATATTTTATTACTACTCATTTTAATATTACTTTTATAACTTTTACTATTCAATTCAATTGTCATAAATCATTTCATATATTCACTTTCACTTACACATGCATATACTCATCAGTCTATATCCAAAATATTCATACATTTCTTTATCTCATGCTTTATAATAAGATTATTTTGTGAATAATCATCTCATATGGCATATATTTACTCTGGTTATCATTTCACTGGCTTTTACTTATCATTCAAACTTTATCATGTTCACTTTGGTGGCCTGAATTTACATTAAGATGTGGATAATGGGAAAAAAGATGTCAAATGGGCATCCAACCACTAGATACTAACTAGGTAGTATCAAATGTTAGAGACATAATAGTCTATAAAATACCGGTACCAAACAAGCATTGAAACACTAGGTACCAAATGGCACCAAGATATTGGGTACCAAATGAGCACCAAAACACTAGCAGCTGCAATCATTATCCCTTATAGGCATATACCTATTTATCCATTACTATGTACAATTAAGGCACAAAATTATCACTTTGCACTATTTCACTTTTACTATGCAAGTCAGATATTCATCATGCACTTCATTACAATATTCGTCTATTTTAGCGTATATATATACACAGACACACACACACAGAGGCATAAATACATATCTAGAATCAATATAAATGTATGTGCACCTTACCAAAATAAGAATTCATTTAACTTTTCTCTTATTGAAATCACTTTTGAAAGTATTATCGTATGTGTTATGTAATTCAGTCATCGTTCATCTTTAAATTCATAGTTGTGTTCCTTTATACTCTACTATAATCATGCTATCCATAGCTATAAACCATATATGCATATCACATTTCTATATTGAACATACATGTAGAATATTCAACTATGTTAAATCAATCCATGTATATATATAGTTTTATGTTTCACAGGCTTATAATCATTGTGATTGCATATGAATTAAATATACATGTGCAATTCACTTTACATGAATTTCATCTTATCATTGCTTTCAAATATCTATCATATTATTATAAACTTTATTATGTACATTTAATCTATATTCTTATCCACATCTGCATATGATATGTTTATAAGCAATAACAATGTTTTAAAATTCACTTATGAACATATATTTACTTTGCATGCATTTTTTTCAATCATATATTTCATGTATAATCACACAATTTATGTATATTTAGTTTTATTTTACCTTTGTACATGTGTTTACAAATTTTCATTAACATTCAAGAAAGTTCGGATGAGGTTCAATAACTTTCTAGTGAGAAAATCTCACTTTTGGGGCAAATTGAGTGGCTCAAGGTTGGCAAATATTGCTTCCGTTATGAGGGCTACAAAATTGACCAATTTTTAGTCCCGAAGCTAATCTTATTACGGGTAGCCCAAGCTACCAGTCGTGAGGGTACCTAGGATTTTGGATTTTCAAAGACAGGTTCTTAGGATCATTTTCACATCATTTTTAAAAAGGTAAATAGCATTTATGAGCAAAGTGGTCTTCCATAAAATTTTTTCCTTATACCTTAACTTTCCAATAAATTAAAAATCAAGCCATTTGGATAAGTAAATTGAGGGATATACCCAAACAAAACAATACAGACAACTCTTATGTATCATTCAGGGATAGATTTGTTACACAATCTTTGGAAAATTTTAGGAATGACTGAGCTAGAATTAGGTCATTTTTCCTTCAAAAAGTTTCTTTATTTTGAGTCTAATTTTTGGAAAAACTAATTTCATGTCATTTTGGATCTCTATAGAGAGATTTATAGCCCCAAAGAGTCCAGACTACTCCAAAAACAAGGTAAAATCAGGCTATTTCAAGCAAATTTTTAGGGACATAGAGATAGAATTAGACTTTTACTTCTTTTATAAAGATTTAGGTACATGTCTTAATTTTAACCTCTAATTTAAAACATCCAATTTGGAGGTCTTTAGTCTAATTAGAATTTTTCAAAATTTTCCTTATAGCCTAAACATCAAAACTGATCCAAGTGAATGTTTTAAAATTACCCTTATGATATCACCTATGCAATAATTCATCTTTTCCAATCAAATTCAACATCAATCCAACATTCCAACATCATTAAACATTTATTACAACACATTTATCAACTTATTTCAATTCAAATACATGCAAAAAAGATTATGATGTTCTCATACCTTAAATTGGTCAATCTTTCATCTTTAGCTTCTTCTTTCTCCTTTTCCTTTATTTCTTTGCTTCTCTTACCGGTTATAACCATATCAATTCACACATATATATCAAATTCCATAATCCACAATCCAAACCCTCTTTATAAAGTATGAAGAAAATGAAGAATAGAATAAAAATCCTATAAAAATTGTCCTTGATGCTAGAAATTCACTTAACTTGTTTTGTTATCCCATCAATCCAATTTGGTAAGAAGTTTTATGTAAATGAAGAGAGAAGAACACAATTTTTTTTTTTTGCATTTCAGTGGCCAAAACCACCATCTTCTCTCCTCTCCCTTTTGTATATATACCTTATGTAAAATGTAGGTGTTAATTGAACCAATGAAAATCACACTTTTAATCCTTCCTTTTCTCTTCTTCTTTCAATTATACACATTTCTAATTCCATTTGCATATTAATGTATGTCTCACATTTACTAATTTATGCTTATGCATGCCATTTAGTCAAATTATTAATACACCCTTATCTTTTAAATTAATTCCTAACATATCCTTATCTACACTTTAATTCATTTAATCATTTTTGTTAGCTCTATAATACACCCTAGACAAGTCATAATGCTACTAAGGTGTATTTTGGGATATTACATGGAATAAGCATAAATGATGGAAAATTCATATGTGGCATGACATAAGCTTAAAGTACATGATGTAGAAGCAGAAACATGATGCATGACAGGATACATGGCAAGAATGCATATATGCATGGTCAAAAGTATATACATGATGTTGTAAAAGTAATTACATACTGCATATGATGCAGGACATGGTAAATATATACATATACATAATGCAAGAAAGGTGCATATGCAACATATATTTATATCACATGGTATAGAAATACATGATGTGGAACATGGTGAGTATGTACAATGGTAGAAAGGCATGACATGGATTTAGGATGAAAAATGCAAAAATATATGATTTAGGTGATGAGTGTACGAATGGCGTATCCATATAACTACCAATTGCATGGTATACACAAGACATTTACAAATGGTGTGTGATATAAGGCTTTTGATATGAAAAATCTACCATCTACATGTATGCATGGTATACCTATTTCGAAGATCTATGACTTACAAGTGTGCATGGTGTACCTATGTAAAGGTGCATGAAACCTATTAATGTTGATGTATAGTATGGGATGCATATAACATAAGATGGATTTTCTACATATAATACATATAGGATGGATTTCCTACATGTAATACATACTTACATGCATAGTCTAGATATGGATACGACATAAGCATGGAAGGTGTCTAGTCTACATGTGTGCAAGGCATGTGCATATGAAAGGCCTATGGATGTGCATATGAAAGGCCTATGGTCTATGTCTGAGGTGCAAATATTAGGTATACATAATGAATGATAAGATAATATTTACATGATGTGTCTACATACATGATTACATATGGTACAATGCATGATAGATATATACATAAGAATGGTACATATATGTAGGTGATGGTGTAAGATCATTTACATGATGCCTAGATGACACAATATATGATTCATGGTAGGATTTTATGCAAAAAATGTAGAAATCATGATTTAATAAAACATAGAATACATACATAAGGTGTGTATAAAAAAATGCACTTATGACATGTAAAAACATGACATATTTAATGATTTTTGGTGCAACTACATATATACATAATGGGTGTGTATAAGCAAAATTCATGTTAGGCTTATTTATAACATGGAATATATTTTATGATGTATGGTGTAAGCTCTAAGACTACATGATGCATGTGTATGGCAAAGTAATATTTGTATGATGGCATGGTGATGAATATATGGTACAATACATGATATAGATATACATAATAATGATGCATGTAAACATGGTGTAAGGCCTAAGACTGCATGATGTATGTATGTGATGAAATACCATTTACATGATGCACGCATGCACAATGATGCTATAAAGACATATATGATGTATGGTGCTAAACTTATGACTACATGATTAGGGGCATAATGAAGTAGCATTTGCATGATCATACATACATGGTACAATAATGGGATACATGTTCACATTATTCAATACAAGATGGATACATATTTGTGATTTTAAAAATAACGTATGGGTGCAACACAGGCAAACACATATAAGATCCTTCCAACCTTGTTTCTCCTACACACGAGGTCTAGTTTTTCCATCTTAGGTGGAATTATCAATGGGTCAACAGAGAACCCAATAGACTTATATAATAGAGAAAATTACCCCAATTGCCATCTTTTTTCACTTTTTTTCAAAAAATATAGCACCCTTCCCGTAATTTGCATAAATATCACTTTTTAAATTTTCATTTTCGTAAATACAACTTTTTTCTCTGAATATAAAATGCATTCTCATTCAAAAAGGATGATTCGGATTTTCTTACTTCTCCGACGATTGGGATTAACTTCAAATTTCAATCCTCCATTGATAAATTTTGCTACTTTTTTCACTTCCCCATAAGCTTTTATCCATTTCTCTGTTTCCTGCCAGAGTTGCTTCTCGTTTTTAATAATTCCACCATTTTATTTTCTTCTTCTGTTGTCGAGCTTTTCTGAAACATGTAGGTTTTTATTCCTTGTTACCTACTTAAAGATAATTGTTAATCTTTCTGGATTTGCAAGGAGTTATTTTGGGATATGGGCATGTTCATTTCTATTTTTTTATCTTTTTTAGTTTCTTTTAACTTGACTCAGCTTTTTAAGGTTTTGGTTTACTTCAAATGGTGATATAGAAAAAATGGTTTTTCTTTTCTTAGTCAATAAATGGTGTACTTCATTAGCTGATATAGAGTTGAAAGAAAGAAATGAGATCTAGTAATGGGTTTTATTCTAGAGAGTTCAATTTGGATGATAAGTGGCTGATTGATCCTAAACATCTCTTTGTTGGACCCAAGATTGGTGAAGGTGCTCATGCCAAAGTTTATGAGGGGAAGTAAATCAAACTCTCATATTTTTTCATATCTGTTTTGCAACTCTTGAGCTTTGATTCACTTTATAACAGGACTCTAGGATTTTTGAACTCAACCCAGTATTGTTTTGTGGGAATTTTTTTCTTTTTGCCTGGTCAAGTGTGCAAAATAATTGCTTACATACCTGCTGATCAAATCAACTTAGAAGAATTTTTGTGGTGTTGTTGTTAAGCAAACATATTTGATTTTGCTCGTGTTAAGATCATTTGATTGATGGTGCCTTTATTTCAGCATTATCCTTACTAAGCATAACACTTTATGTGTCTTCGTATCAAACAAGCAGAGCATGATTCCTTTCCAAATAAGGTTATCTGATTAGGTAAACGAAATGCTATCAAGAGAGTGTTTTGGTTTCTTTTGACTAAAGAGTGCTTTTAAGATAATTTCTTTGTGTCGTAGAATACCTGATGGTCCTAAGTTTGTAAAGTTGCGTCAAATACTTAAGCTTCCTTCTTTGCCAATGAGAGTTTGAACTTCAATTCATTTTTTGAGAATAATTGAAATATTATCGATTTGATCATTTTGGTACCCACTAATCACCATGTCAAAGTTAACTATGAACAATTTTTTTTCTTCTTTTTAAAATTTCATTTAAGAGGTAGGAAAAGAAAATAATAAAAAGTAGGAGCATCTGTAGGAAGTATGATACACATTCATGAAGACATAGATGAAGCTTAAGCTAGAGAGTGAAGTAATCATGAAAAATCAAAATTACAATACAAACATATCACACGCACACGCACACTCATGGTGTGTATATCATGTAAACACCGTGTGTACATCATGTACACACTGTGTATACACAAAGTATACAGATTGTGTACATTAAGTACACGCTGTGTGTATATCATGTACACACGGTGTATACACCATGTATACATACTATGTACATCAAATACACATTGTGTATACACCAAGTACACACTGTGTGTACACGATGTACACACTGTGTACACCATGTACACACTGTGTACATCAAGTACACATTGTGTATACGTAATATACAAATATATAAAAGACTAAACAATCCATAGCATCCAAGTAATGATATTACAACCTCATTTTTTAAAATTTTATCCGCTTAATGTTTATGTTTGGTTAGTCAAGTGATAAAATTATTTTTAATTTTAAATTAATACGTATTATTATAATGCACGAAAAAAAGTAGGAAAACCATATTGTTTAATTTTATCCGTGTAAAGATATATGCTGGGACTGCCCTCACCCTAATCTGAAAACTAAGGTGATTTATTGAAAAAACATATGTTTTGCAAAAGAGCATTTGTGCCGGTATGCATAGATGAATAAAATTTATACAATTGTGAACACTAGCATGACATGCCTCATCAATGTTGTGCCAATGTCTTGTTGTCATCTCTGTAGTAGATCATCATCACTAGAAAATCTGTCAGCTTTATGCCATCTATGAGCATGATTTTTTTTCCAGAATTATCACATGTTTTCTTATTAATTATTTTTTAATATTTAGTTTTCTGTATGTCCATTACGAGCAGAAAGAAAAGGTATCCGATTCCATGCTTGTAAATACCATACTGATGTTAGTTTATGTTACAAAGTTTTTTCGGTGGAAAGCTAGGTACTGGAGCACAATGGACATAGCACATGATCGAGGTTGTCTTCTATTCTGTTGTCATTTATTCATAAGATTTTTACTTCTACCAATTTTATTTTGGTGCATTAAATAGAAAGCACTTTTACAACTTAGAATGATGAGCAAACATTTGTATCTAGATGTTGATTTTTGCTGGATGGCAAGGAAATAAATTTGATTTCAGGTATATTGCCTGAAGATGGAAATCTAATTGGTAATTATTGTTTTAGGTTTGAGCCTGCTCCTCCTCAAGTGCTTTTGTCTTACTGGTTCTCTTCGCAAATTGAAGGTGGATGCTAGAATCTTTTTATTATTGAAATTTATCCATTTAACTGTCATCAGTTTCTACTTTATTTAAGCATAAGAGCTGAAGTTTGTTGTCCTCTTGTTTTCGATTGAATCATGTAAAGGGTTGTTGCACCCTTCTAAGGGATCGATTTAAAAGTCTGGAGAAGAGAGGAACGGCTATTACTTTCTCAATAGCCTAAAGTTTTGTTTTTTGTACTCCCAAGGCATGGAGTCTTATTAGTGTGAAGCATTCCATATTATGTTATCCAAGGACATGGAAGATTCTGCTTATATTCATAAAAACAAAATGGTGAGATAATAATGGAATTATATGGTGGATGGATGTAATGTTGGATGTGTCTGGAAGCATAATAAATATTGAGATTTCAATACTTATGCGTTCTTATAATTGTTTGACAGGAGGTAAAAAATGAATGAACTCAAGGAGACCCGGGTGTTGGCAATAAGTTGGAGAGATAAAGGCAACTTGGCCAAGGATATGAAGATGATTTTGACAATAGAATATAAAAAAGTTGTATTTTTTGAAAACTATAAGTTGTATTTTTGTTATTGAAAATTTAAAAAGTTATATTTTTGAAAAAAATATAGAAGTGTTGTATTTTTTGTTATTTTTATTTTTTTCTGTATATTTTTGTAAAAATCCCTATTTAATAAACAACGAAAAACTGGTTCTATAATGCTTATATGTAAAGCACATTTATAAGTTTGGCCTCTATTTGTTTAGGTAAGTTCAATCAAGCTATTATATGTAGTCCAATCCATCCCTGGTATAAAAAGGCCCAATGGATTTGGAATTGGTATCTTAACATGTTTGGACTTATTAAACGAATGAAAACCCAAATCACATACAACAGAAGAGTTATTAAGGATATACAACATAACGAAAGGGTTTATGTACATTACATGGGTTGTGGTATAGTATTTGCAATTTTAGGGCTACCCAAGAATGATCCCTATGCAACGGGTCTATCTCATCATAAGAATAGTGACCGATTAGTTCACCGTTTAATATACATGAAGGTATGAGGCTTAAACCAGTAGTTATCATCTCTAACACACCCCCACTTGAGTGAAGATAAGTTTGTGCTTCAAGATGCCATTAAGGGTAAAAAAGGATGTCTGCTTATTATAAGGCTCTAAGCATGATTTCTAATGCAATTATGAGAAGAGATAATGATTATAACTCAGAGATTTTATCTAAAATTAATTATTAAGGCACTTTCAGACTAATAAAGAACTCAACTTGATGAGCCCTAACTCAAGGTGGAGTTTCCATTGTTTGTACTGCCACTTTATCCAATATTTCTTACTTCATAATAATAAAGAACTCAACTTGATTAGCCCTAACTCAAGGTGGGCTTCTCAAGGGATTCTGCCTTATTTATAATAAACTAGATTGGATTTGCAATGGACACCACTAGGTGATTTTTATTTGTGAAGTTGCCACCTGAAACAATTAAAAAAAAAAAAAAACGTTATAAGTCGATACTAGAGATGGTATGAAACCCAACTCTTATTTATGCCTCAAATAATTAATTTTAAATAGTTTAATTGATTTGAGTTATTAACTTTATCTCTCTTCCCACATAATTACAGATGCATCATATCACAACAAGCACTTCAAAAGCAATAAATAAAGTGTGTAAAGAAAGCCATAAAATAGTTTATTTATTGTACATCAAAAATAAAATAATCACATGAGACATGAGACATAATCATTCGGTCTCTTAAAAGCATTCTCATAAAATCATTATTTTCTCCCATCGGCCATCTTATAAGAAGCACTGCCATTAGTTCGTCCTTTTATCAAAGTTTAATCATTAAAACAATAACAAATGTTGTAGACACTGAATTTTTAAGGTCCCAAATTCATATCATACCTAGTGACAATCATTCTCAATATAAGAATGGAAATCCAAAAGAAGTAAGAACAATTGAATTCACCAGAGATTCTAATTGATGAAAACAATTTAGAAAATTAAGGCCATTATAGTCCATGTCCGTGAATCATCATTTTACCGCTGCGAAACCATAAAGCATCAATTCACACCCGTTTATACTATTATCAATTGTAGTAATTTGCTATCCTAGCATTTATTAAATCAATCTAGATAAATCGTTTTAAAATAAAATTAAAATACTTTCTGGACCAAAATATAAAATAGATAATATAAGACGAAAAAGTATTTAGAAAAATTTTCAGTTATTAAATTTTTTAAATGAATTAAAAACATTTTTTTCAACGTTTCAATTGTTTCTTATTTGATAAAATGCAGGAATATATATATATATATATATATATATATATATATATATATATATATATATATATATATATATATATATATATATATTGACATAGATTTTGATTTTAAAAATATATACAGTTAACAAATCAAGTGACTTTTTTTATGGATTCCGTTTTTTAATAAACGGCTTGAAAAAAATTAAAAAAGTTAAAATAATTTTATTTTCTTTATATTTCAAACTTTCCAAGTTTAACAAACATTGCCTAAATGAATCTTTCAAAAAATTTAACAGTTTATAAACTAAACACTTGAAATGTGCTTGAAAATTTTCTCGAATATAGAAAAAGTTGTGATTTTTTATTGCAAGTTTTATATATTTTAACAAATATGAAAAATCGGGAGAAATTAAAAATCTTAAAATCCACTCTCCAAAATAATTTAAGATATTTGAGTAACTACATAATTACACCTATGTAAGTTAAATATTTTTAATTTTTAATATCAAACACGCTCACTTTAATTGGTATCAGAAGTTATATAATCTTTTTTCAAATCAGAAGACTACAGTGCAATAACAAGTTAATGTAACTTTTTGTTACATAAATTAAAATTATATTATTTTTAAATTACAAATTAAAGATTAGAAGCTTTAGGAACCAGTTAACAGAATATTAAAATTCAAATCCATTAATCACAATTTTTAGAAATTAAAGTTCACGTATATAGTCAATCGAACAGATTAACTACAAAGATCGGTTTTTATTCAATTTTAACCACCGATTTAATAATTTTTTATTTTTTTATCCAATACTGTAAGGAAAAACATTCATTAGATGCATCGTTTTCCAAATGAGGACTGCTGAGAAACGGAGCTTCAAAATCCATTCAGAGTTTCAGATTTCAAATGTTGGAATCTACCATACATACTACAAAAAGGAAGCATCTTCCTAGGAAGAAAAAAGGATCGGAATCATTCAAGGGCACAGCACAGCAAACAAAAATGCAGCGCAACAAGCCTTAAGGATCTTGCTCCGTCTTGTGTACTACCCTCACCGACCTCCGCCTGGACCTCGACGAGCAAGATACTTCACCACCCCAGTCAAGTTTGAACATAACCTAACCGCTCTACTGAATACAATGACATATAGTACAAGACTTTAACCTACGAATTCTTGTACATGGCACATACAACAATTCCTAAATATGGTCATAATGCCCGAGAAAGCATAGCGGAAGCTTCAACTTCTGTTGGAGGTGTTGTTGATGTTCCTAAATCTTTGGGTTCACCCTCTGTCACAGATATTAGAGATGCAGACTGTATCTTTCCGGCTTGCTCTAGCCGCATCAGGATAACTCCCCTACAATATTTGCAACAGAAAAATAGATTAATGTCAACAGTTGAGAGCTGCAAAGACAGTATCGCAAGTTTTAACATGCTACAATGATTTAGCAGTTAACTGTGGATGGCAATTATGCATGGTGTCCTATTTGACTGCATGGCGCTATGCTATATGGAGTGTGGTTTATAATGCGCTGTATGACACTGTTTGGGATAACTGCATGAATTCATAATGCACGTTTCTATATTGTATTAAATAATAAAAGGAACAATTTACCAAATTACCCTTCATTCAACCAAAATAATAGTTTCATTAATAATTTAAAATACATTCTCATTTTCCTTTATGAGTCATTAAATATAATTTATAAATTTATTTTCATAATTTAATATTTGATATTTATATAATAAATAAATTAATAATGTACACCAAAAGAATACCAGCATTTTTAATACCAATATTATATATTTACAGAACTTCACAAAAGTAAAAAACCATCCGTTACAACCACATAACACAGAAAAACATGGAATTAAAATAACAAGGGATCCAAATATGGTTTTTAATGATTTGCAAACCATACAATTCAGTAAAATTTTAATAGTTCCTCTTCTCTACAACTACTTTGGCTACATCAACTTCTCTCAAATTACATCCCAATATTTCATTTTCTGGATTTCACCACCATACTCTCAGCTCTAGTAAATTTAGTCCACACCTCGTTCCTTCATTCTAATAGGTCCAAATTTAGACACCCTACCTCACATGCACACTCAACTTCAACTTTATGGCATGCACTGTACAGTGTAAAATTACAGACATTACAGACGTTACAGCCAGCATCTAAGGTTCCTAGAAGGAGGTCATGGATGGAACCTAACAAATGTTAATTTGTGTTTATAAGTAAAAAATTTTTCAATGAAAATGGAGGTTAATCAATACAAAATTTTTGCATCCACTATCTAATCTCAATTGAGAGGACTAAAGGATGTAATGAAAGGATTTATAGGATTTATTAATGCATGCTCATCAGTCAAAAACTCCCATAAAATGGTTTTACTTAAAATTACCTTCGTCTCCATTACATTCATCCCCTTTTAAATTACATTCCACCCTAAAACTCCAAAGCACAGTATAAAAGAACATTGAAAACGATAAGTGAAATCAACCCTATTAAATCTCAATTAGAACCGCCATGAAGAAAATAAAAATTTATAGAGCCTTCAATTACTACTCACAGTATCCTCCGGTGAACTGGCTTTAACCCGTCTTTTACATCTGGCAAAGCCCTACCAAGTAAAACTGACATGGCATAGGCCATGTAAGCCTCCGTGGCCTCTTTGTGTAGCTCCGCGGGTACAACTCGTCCGTCTCTGCCCCCATTTGAGTCGTTCACCCACAAAGTCCCGTTTGGCTCTTCATTTTCCCTCTCCTCTCTTGCCGAAGCGTAAGCTCTGCGCCGGACCGTAAGCTGCCGGGGGTGGGTCAAGGGCAAAGGGAGTGTCGATAGAAGGCGGAGCTCAGAAAGCCGGAAGCGAAGGCTAGAGAAGCGGGTATGAGGGAAGGGAAGGTGGTTACGAAGAAGAGTAGAAGACAAACGGACAGCCGAAGAAAAAGCCATAAAATTAGGGTTGAAGATTATGCAAGAAGAGGAAGACATGCCATCAAAGAGAAGAAAAAGGGTCTTCCGAGGGTTTTAGAGTACAGGCGCTTTATAGGAAAACGAGGGTTTTAGGCGCAATTGATTCAAAATGCATTTGAGTTGGAAATATTTGGCTTTTTTTTTTTTTTTGAGGTAAATATTTGAAAATTAATTTTAAACTTTTTATTAAAAAATGTTTATTAAGCGGAAATTTTATTTTTAAAAATTAATTTTTTTAATGAAGTAAATGGAATTTAAATAAATAAATTTTATTCTATCATATCTTTCACTGTTTGGACGTTTTCCCGCCGCATCTCTCCATCTTCCATTTTCAACCTTTCGCTTATCGATTATTGCTTTCTTTCACTGCCACTAATCAGCTTATGCTGCTGCTGAGAATATTATCATCTTTTCATTTATTAATATCCCTTCTTATTTACACTCATTTTCCACCATTTTGAAGAGAAATTCTTTTGGACTTCGTAATGTAAATTTGAGAAGAAATTTTTACTTCATCTATCCCAAATTACTCTTACAACCAAACATCCAAACCAGAGAAAATTGTAATATTATTTAGTAACCATATTTAAAATTGTGATTTTATTTATTGAGAATTCATGTTTAATTAAATAATTCTAAAATTTTTAATATTAAAATATTTTTATCCAATCCAAAAATAAGCAAGTTTATTTATTAATTTCAATAAAAATAATTCAAAAAATTTTGATATTATACTTTTTATCCAACTCCAAAAATTAAATTACATAATTAAAAATATTATAAAAATTATTTAATAAATATGTTAATTTTTTAATAAAAAATTCATGTGAGATCATAAATTTTATGGGACTCGTTATTTTTTTTTTTGAAAATGAATTGACCTTTTCATTAAAGCAACTGCTGGATACAAAGGGGAGGAGATAAAAATCTAACTCTCTGAGAAACAACAGAGGTCCAAGCAAGCAAATGGGCAAGGTCGTTTCCAGACCTTCTAACAAAAGTAAACAAACAACTTGTAAAAGAAGACCTTAAAGAAATACAATCATAAACTAGTAGACCAAAATGATAATTATTCAGAGTTGGAGTGGACAGTGCTTGATAGAGTATAAAGTTATCGGTTTCAACCTGAACTTGATCAAACCTTTATTCCTTTAGCCACTTTAACGCTTCCTTGACTAACATTGCCTCTGCAATAAGTGGATCAAGAGGGCAAGGGAGCGAGCCATGTTGAGCAACAATAAAGTTCTTGAAAGAGTCCCTGCAAATCCACCCATAACCAACACGATTATCTGAATGAAATAAAGTTGCATCAGTATTGCATTTAATGTACCTAGAAGGAGGAGGGGCCCAAGCTTCCAACAATGGAATAGAATGAGAGTTGTTTAAAGTAAAGTCCCTATGATGCACGACTTCCCATTGAGAAAGAGAACATCTAGCCATGCGTACAACTGCACCAATGCTCATCTGATTCTGCTCCCAAACAAATTTGTTCCTTCTGAACCATATTGACCACATCAAAAACAAAGCTTGATGAACCTCGTCCAAACTTAAGGACTCAAACCAGCCACCAATAATACAGTCCAAGGAAACATTGATATCAAAGCACAGTCCTAAAGGACTAGCATGCCATATAGCTTGAGAGGATGGACATGAAAATAATGCACGATGCACTGTTTTTGTATAAGCAGGAGAGCAAAAAGGACACAAATAGGAATATATTGCATGTCTTTGGAACATATTGTTTCTAGTAGGAAGGACATCAACAACACACCTCCAAACAAAGATACGCACCTTGAGAGGCAAAGCAAGGTTCCAAAGTCGTTGCCACTTAAAATTACAATTCAACAGAGGCTGGACCATACCTTGTAATGCACGACAACCACTCTTCACTGTATACTACCCTGAATTTTCTAAATACCAATATAGAGTATCTTGACAAGGCAAAGTGGCAAGGAAAATTTTAAGAATTCTTTCTGCATCACTTCTACAAAAATTCTCTAGAATTAAAGAGACATTCCAAGTAGAGTTACCAGATAATAAAGCAGAGACTGGGGAGTGAACTAGAGCCGGTACTGGATTAGAGGTGATTCTTGGATTCAATGGATCAATCAGCCAAGCATCATTATAAATCGAGATTTGTTCACCAGACCCTACTCTCCACCTTAAGTTATGAGTAACCAAGTCTTTTGCCGCTAAAATACTTCTCCAAGTGTAACTGGGTCTGCTTCCCAATTGAGCTTGCAAAAGATTGTTGTTTGGGAAGTATCTTGCCTTAAGAACACGTGAGACAAGAGAGTTAGGCATGGTTAGGATTTTCCAGAATTGATTTCCCAATAGTGAAACATTGAAATCATGGACATTTCTGAATCCGAGCCCTCCCAATTTTTTCGGAACACATAAAAGGTCCCATCTACACCAGTTGATACCTCTTGATTTTGAACCACTTGAGTGCCACCAAAAATTATTAAACATTCGGTGGATAGAGTCACAAATATTAATAGGGATGAAAAATATACTCATGATGTATGATGGAATCGATTGTAAAATTGACTTGATCAGGATCTCCCTTCCGCACTAAGA
Organism: Excoecaria agallocha; assembly: GCA_037975025.1. Taxonomy (NCBI): domain Eukaryota; kingdom Viridiplantae; phylum Streptophyta; class Magnoliopsida; order Malpighiales; family Euphorbiaceae; genus Excoecaria; species Excoecaria agallocha. The sequence continues at coordinate 38,146,414 of CM075815.1, read as the reverse complement.
CAGGAACTTATTCCTCCAATTGCTAAGCATTTTCCAGATTTTGTCTTTAATAAAAGCAAACACCTGACTTCTATTTTGACCCACATACATTGGCATGCCTAGATAGTTCTTCAAATGTTGAGAGGTAGATATCCCCAAAAGATCACAAAACAGACGACGCATAAAAGGATCAACATTCTTACTAAATTCTAGGGATGATTTTTGGAGATTAACTGACTGACCTGAAGCAGCTTCATAATTAGAGAGACAGTTCTTGACCTCCAAAGCCTCATTTAGTGTAGCTTTAAAGAAAAGGTGCAAGTCATCTGCAAAAAGAAGGTGACTAATTGCTGGTGCAGTTTTGGCTACCTTACAACCGTGAATCAAACCCCGAATCTCCAAATCATGTAAACCTTCAGAAAGACCTTGTGTGCATAAAATGAATAAATATGGAGATAATTGATCCCCTTGTCTCAAACCCCTTTGAGGAATTATAGGGCCCATAGAATGACCACTGGAGCACACCTGATATAAGACAGAAGTGATGCACATCATAATAATATTGATCCATTTACTATCAAACCCCAATTTCTCCAATATTCCATTCAAGTATCACCAATCCATCTTATCATATGCTTTTGTCATGTCTACTTTCATAGCAACAGTACCAGTACTACCACGAGAGTTGCGATTAAGATAGTGACCTACTTCAAATGCAAGAAGAGCATTATCTGTTATCAATCTACCCAGAATAAAAGCACTCCGATTCTCTGAGATAATATCATTCAATAAACATTTCATGCGATTAGCAACCATTTTAGAGAGGATTTTGTATACTACATTACACAATGCAATGGGTCTGAATTCAGAGATAAATTTAGGTTGCTTAATCTTTGGGATAAGAACAATAATAGTCTCATTGAGATCAATAGGCATTTTACCAGTATGGAGTACGTCTAGGATAAAAGATGAGATGTCTGGACCTACAATATCCCACTGAGATTGAAAAAATCCCGGATTAAATCCATCAGGGCCTGGGGCTTTATCAGGATGCATTGAGAATAAAGCATCTTTGACCTCAGCTACATCAAAGGGACGAAGGAGCTCCTCATTCTGAGCAACTAAAACACATGGCTTGATATGAGAAATAAAATTCAGATTGCATACCGGTGTAGTTTTGAACATAGCTTCAAAATAATCCAAAATATGTTGATAAAGACCCGAGTTCCAATCAAGAGAATTTCCTACTGTATCTTGAAGGCTATGAATCATATTTTTCTTTCTTCTGGACGAAGCAAATGCATGGAAAAATTTAGTGTTTAGGTCACCTTCTTTGAGCCAATGTATTTTTGCCCGTTGTTTCCAGTAGCTGTGTTTCTGGAATAAAAGGCCAGCCATCTTCATCTTAGCTTGTTTGAACTTGGCAATGGATGCAACATCAGTTCTCGGTCTCAACAAATTGAGCTCCTGCCGACATTACGATATTTCCTCCTGATACCGTCTTCGAGAAGACTGACTCCAAGACCAGAGGTTCCTTGCACAAGAGGTAAGTCATTGGACGACTGAAAGCTCATGATTGTCTACCCAGCATTTATTAATTAAATCACGACATTCTTGATCCTGTAGCCAAGTATTATCAAAACAGAAACGAGGATTATGAGAAGAGCTACCTGAAGACATGGTAGATAAGGAGAGCGCCATATGATCAGAGTGAACCATGCCCACATGTGTAATATGAGTATCTGGAAAAGAAGTAAACCAATCCTCATTGGCTAATCCTCTATCAAGCCGTTCTCTAATCCAATTACAAGTGCCTCTAGCCCGTTCCCAGGTAAACTGATAGCCATGAAAACCCATATCAGAGAGCCCACAAGCTTGGACTGTGTCCCTAAAAGCAGTAATATTTGAGATAGGGTGGCGATTTCCACCCAACTTTTCAGAGCTTGCCAACAAGTCATTGAAGTGCCCCATAACAATCCAAGGCCAGTCATTGCCTTCAGCAAGTCGAGATAACAACTGCCAAGAGAGATGTCTGAGATTTTGTCTTGGGTTTCCATAAAAACTAGTAAACCGAACTGGTTGTTGGGAAGAAGAAGATATAAGGACATCAATATGAGATATAGAAAAAGAACGGAGAGAAACAGAGAGATCGTCCTTCCATATCAGAGCTAAACCACTGCCAGAGTTGTTTCCATGAACTGTAAACTTATTCTTGTAATTAATACGATGACATACTTTCTCTATCTGAGCTTGAGAAACTCTAACTTCCATTAGAAAAATCAAAGAGGGATGAAGAGAGAAGACCGTTTCCTGCAATTCAAGAACTGTTTGTGGTTGGCCTAGACCACAACAGTTCCAGACTAAGGCTTTCATGGCTGAAGGCAGGCCTGAACATCAGGTCCTGCCTCTAACATAAGAGAATCTCCAGCCCCTTGATCCTGCAAATCGTAAGAAGAAGGGGTTGGTGTTGAAGACGAATTTGTTAAAGCTGAACGACGCCGTTTGTTGTCAACTGTCAAGACACAAACATTTTGTGGGTCCACCAAATCATTCCCTGCTAGTCCACGTGTAAGCCTCCTATTTGAGATATTCTCATCCTCCCAATACAGGTTATTATCTCCATGAATAGAGCCCGTATCCCTTCCATCACGCTGGTTTCCTGGAATCAAGGCTAAATTCCCAATCTGATGAGAGTCTGAGATTACTGGGATACTAGAGTCTTGCCCCAATCCTGCTTCTTTCCTTAAACTGCTATTTCCTGATTTACCCTGCAGATCACCGTTATTCTCGGACTCACCTGACCCAAAATCTTGCCTTACCATGTTTGCTCTGAACCACTTTTCCCCTGCGTATGATATGGCCTTCCTCACCGGAGCTCTGAGAAAAAGGCCGAATTCTGACACATGCTTACTCAAATCTATCTCAAATCTCTTTTAACAGAACCTTTCTTGATGCCCAATAACACCGCAAAGAAAGCAGAAATGTGGAAGTCTCTCATATTTGAAGTTTATCACCACCCATTCACCACCCTGCTTTTTAAGCTTCATAGAGATCTTTAAAGGTTTCCTGATGTCCAACATAACCCGAATAAGCATGAAAGGTTTCCAGTTACCATCCAAACTTCTAGGATCAACTATGATGAAATAGCCTATGTGATTTCGTATATTTCTTCCTATTCGTTTAGTCCAGAAACCGATAGGAAGATTGTGACACTGCACCCAGAAGGCTACCTCAAATAACTCGATATTATCAGGTTGTAGACCTATTTCCATTTTTCTCAAAACAAGTAGTTTTTGTTCCAAGGACCAAGGACCTTCATTTAACACCATATTCATATCTATTGTATGGAAGAACTGAAAATTGAACAGATTCGAAGCTAACTCCTGGATTTCTATGCCCTTACCCAGTTGCCAAACCTCTACCATAGTTGCTTTAAACGTTGTTGTATTAAAGGATCGACTTGAGATAACTCTACCAATGAGACATAGAGATATATCCTTATTGTCATCAACGAAATCTTCATCATCCAAGATGAAACCTTCATCTGGATTATCTTTTAGTGATACCTGTTCACACCGCTTAGTGATTTCCTCTGTAGTAGACGAAGAAGCCATAAAGCAAAGAAAAAAACGCAGAATAAACTAACTATGAGAGTAAGAGAGAAAAAACTTGCTACATGAACAAGAGAGAAAATTAAGTTCGCATTTTTATTGTTACCAGCCGTCCATTTTTCTTTATAGGACTCATTATTAGTAGTTAGAGATGGCAAATGGTCGGATTGGACGGGTTTGGGTTGGGTCATTAATGGATGGATCACTAATGGGTTAGGTCATAAATAGATCAAAAGATATGGATCAATATCCAAATGGGTTGGATTGATTTAGATCAATTTATGGGTTCAAGTTATGCAAGATGAAGAAGCTTATTTAAGGAGCAACAATAAACAAACTTCAAATTCTATCATTTCTGTACTAAAAATGGCCATCAAAACAATAGGAATTCATCAAAACCACTGGTTTTTTCCAAAATTTATGATAAAAATGATTTTAAGTAGCATAATGCCATTTCTATACTAGTGTTGAAGGACATACAAGGGTTTCATGCTTAAGATAGCTTGGTCGAATAATCAGTTTGAAGAATGGATGCAGTGAAGTAAATTTGTTGAAAGCTTCCATGTCTTTAATTTTAACAGAATTTGAACTTAATGAGCTTTCTTTGTGCATCAAATTCTTGGTTTTATCAATCGACTGAGTTAGTAATCATTATTGGGTTTATTTCATTCCTAATTGCTAACGATTACAGAAAAATGATTAGAAACATCTAAATTTATTAGATGCTATGCTGGATCACGAGTACTTTCTTGCTCTAGTATTCCATCCTTTGCATCTTTTGACAAATCTTTTTTTTCTGTACATCTTGATGAGCTTTATATTTATATAAAGATTCGAATGAAGAGCCATAATTCAGAATCACAGCCAAAAAAAACAGCGGTTTAAAAGTTTAACCGGAATATTGTTGGAGTTGAACCAATCAAAACAAGAATTAATTAAAATATAAATTTTAAATATTTCAAATTAAAATACTTATAAAAATATTTTTATTAATGACAATATCTATGAACATAAATATAAATATAAACTAATACCACCATTTCATATAGTTTAGTCTCGTTATCATCTAATTTGCTAAGATTAATTGAATATTCGAGGATAAAAGAGCAATTGATATATACTAGCAATAATAAGAACAATTAAAATTGGGGAGATAGTGTAAATGTAAGAAATCGATACTAATTAAATTAGTCTTAAAATAGAAAGAAAAATCTCATATTCTTTTTTAAAATTTATTGACATTAAAATAAATAAAAATATAAAATTCTCTATATTCTAGAAATAACGGTGGAAAGTAGCTAGCTAGTACAATAGAGAAGGAATGCCACTCCAAAAACAACCCAAAAAAAAGATTTTAGATAAATCCATTGGGTAATGACTCAATAGATTGAAAAATATAATTGATCAATTTTAGGTTGATCAAATTGATATTGGGTTGGGTGGGTTGGATTGAAAAATAAAATGGATCAGTTTTGGGTTGATCCAAGGGATATTCATTTAGATTGGGTTGGGTTTGGATCAATTTTTTTTAATAAATTTGGATCGACTCATGGATTTGGATCAATTTTACCAGGTCTATTAGTAGTAGTCCCATTTTTTTCCCACTTTGTACAATGTGATAGGTAGTGTAAGGCTAAATAAAAAAAAATCAAAAAACCGGTGGTTAGAATTAAATTCAAATTAGTTTATATGGATAACTAATCCAATTTGATGCAAACACAAAATTTAATTTTTAAAAATTATGGTTAATGAATTTAGACTTGAACTTTGATGCGGTTAACCATTCAGTATATATAATCTTTCATATACATATGTTCCAAAAGGATAATTTCACATTTTAATTATTCTCATTTTATTCTATATAAAAATAAGTATATTTTTGCACATTAATTACTGAAAATTATCCACATTTTAATATTCATAAGTGATACATTAGTACTAAATTATTTGTTGTTGTCCTAATTATAAAATGTTGCGGTGTAAATATTATTATCCTAGTCTCTAAAACTAAGCATAGAGTAAGTAGAGTATCGAACACTAGAGAATTTTTTAAATAATGTTTTTTTACTAAAAAAATTTGAGTTATGGAATCTGTCAGAAAGTATTTGCAGAAATGGAATTTATTTTAGAAAATGCAGTATTTTGCTGCGTCATTCATCTTCGTCTGCTAGCCCACCTGAGTCGTTGCAGAGCGTCAGAAGATGCAGCCTGCCACTACATTGTTAGTGAGATTCTGACATTGACGGAGGACGTAATGGACAACTGCATCTTCCATGCCTTGTTTGCCAGCCTATGTGAACATCTCAGGGACATGTCAAATTGTGTAAACCGTCGGGAGAGGAGTAGTATAGTTAGTCATCTTCTTCATTCTACTTCTTCATTCTAAAAACACAAGGGAAAAAACCAGCACCAACACTCCCAAGCTTTCCTCTCCAAATTTTTCCTTAAAAAATATACTGTTGTATTTATTTATTTTTTTGCTGCACATACTGAAATGATTAACTGAGTTAATCTCATAAGATTAAGAAGGTGAGTATAATATTTTTGTTAATTTTTTAAATAAAATTGATAAATATTAATTTGTATTATCAATTTGTAATTTGTAGGTACTTGTTGTTGATAAAAGTGGAGACGCAAAGGAAAAAAAGGCAAGTTATAACTCTTTATTTTATTTAATGTTGTACAATATGTTATAATGCTAGTTATTAGAATAATAGTTTGATATATTGTGGAAAAGTTAATGTTAATGCTAATTAAAAATTGATTATAAGTTATATTATATTAAAATTTGTGCTTAATCTGTTTGTAAAATCAGTGAATGTTATTTTTTAAATGCATTTGGCATTAGTTTTGTATATAATTAATTATAGGTTTTGGTTATATATATTAGTTTTATAAATTATTATTAAATTTAAATAAACTAAATGCATTATCATCCATTAAATCTGTTCACAAGATATGAGATATTATTTTAATGCTAAATTTAGTTGTATTACTATGTAATTTATTAGTTTATTTTATGTAAATTATAATATTGATCCCAAAAAATATCCGTTATTTAATTTATATTTTATTAATATAAATTGACATCATATTTGTTTTAAATATTGATGCAATTAATGTATATTATTGCTAAAGTAATATAGAAACATTTTTTATTTATTTGAAAATATTCATATTGTTAGGAAAAAAAATTAGTGTAAAAAGTGAATATTTTAAAATTAAAATATTGAATTTAAATAATGATAATAGTGTGTTTTAAAATGATATTAGTTTTGTCACCAAAAACATATGATACATTCATTTCATTTATATATTATGTGATAAATAAATATAATATAATTATGCGAGATTTGCTTGTTTTAAATTTATAGTTAATTAGTAATAATTTTATTTTACGTGCACACGTAACACATGCCAGTGATTTTGCACATAGATTATTAAAAATTTGAAACCGTTTAAAAGAAAAGAATTTATTAATCCGAAGCCTCACGTTGATGACCTTTTGACTTTGAATGGCAAGTATCGAGCCGATGCGGTTTGGAGCGAAATTGTAAGTATATTTTAACTTTATCATTAAATATAAAACATATAGTAAATTATATTTATTATATATATTTGTCTTATAATTTTATTTATTTCAGGTTGAACACGATGTTCTCTTTGCACGCAGAGCTAGTGTTGAGGGTTACTATAAAAATATCGATTAAAATATCATACCTTACATGCATTTACTAGGTTTTTATGGGGTGTCCCAAATCAATGCTATAAATATTAATGTAGATTTGATGACTATTATTATTGAGAGATAGAGGCCAAAGATATACTTTTCATCTTCCTGTTGAAAGCTACAATTATTCTAAAGAATATTCAGATACTCACTGACTTGCCTGTAGAAAGACATGTTGTCGGGCATTTAGATTATGACTGGCTTGATGTTTGTGCTCGGCTGTTGGGGATTGTTCCCTTAAAAGAAGCAATTAGAGGACTAAAAATAAAATTGACATGATTGACTCAACATTTTAGTCACTTACCAGCAGATGCGACGGACTACCAGGTACAATATTTTACCCATGCATGAATCATGCATTGTATTAGTGGACTATTATGTCCTAGCTAGGTTAATAATTATATACATTTGATGTTCCTTTCACTATTGAAAAATTTGGCTGAAGTCAATGATTATAGCTAGGGATCAATAATTTTGGCTTGATCATATAGGGAGTTATGTAGTGTGACTCAACCAAGTAGGGATGGACTTGACGGTTATCATTAATTAATCCAAATGTGGGCATGAAAAGGACTCCCTTAATTTCAACCGCCCTTTATCAACATAGTTATTTTAGATCAGACGAGGCCGTATGGTTATAGGTAAATTTTGTTTATTATATTTAATGTTGAAATATTTTTAGTTTTATTTGTTAAAAAATATGTTGACAAGTTATATATTTGTTGTGGAACAGGTGGCGATACTCTTTGAATTTAAGAAATATTAATAATAAATATGTTAACAAGTTTCGAGAGGAATTGAACTTGTATCGCTACGATTAGGTTTATATTTTTTTTTAAGGCATGCTAAATGTTTTAATATCGTTAATACAAAAATAATTATTTTGTAACAATATTTTGATGATTATTAAATTTTTTTGTAGATGAATTAGAAATCGTATAAAAATGTCGGCACTTGTTGCTAATTTTTTGTACTAGTAGACACAGGAGTTGGAGATATATCGTCCTACTAGTATGTTTTCATATTATTGAGTGACACTAGTCTGGTAGATGTCTGAGACAATTTGATTTGGATCAGCCAATTCCATCATCTCCGTAGGATATGGACACATTACATTTTATTGACTTGAGGGAGCATGTAGATTAAAATTGGGAATTGAGATTTGCAAATTTCATTTATGAGTGGCACAATAGACATCATTGGGTGGCACAAGATTCAATTCTTAGTTCACCATTGCATAGTAGATTGCAATATATGCAATGGTATATAGTGAGAACAAGACAGTGAATAACCATAATTGAAGCTACAACGAGGCCATCGATATTTATTATTATTATTATTATTATTATTATTATTATTATATTTTTTATAAATATTATTGATGGATTATAATTAATTTTTTTTGTCATGTAGGTTGATGTTGCTGAACAAATATTCCACAGTAACACTGCTTCATCATTCACCAATAGCAATAATATTCGTTTGGCATCAGAAAGCATTTTAGGTGTTGTTAGTGCATATGATAGGATATCGAACGATTATCCTCGTCAGCCTATACCTGATCCTGCAGATATTCCACCACTATTAGTACCATATGAAGATCGACTGGCCATACATTGCTGAAAATACTTCTAGTTCATTAAGTATGCCTTCATACCATCAACCTTGGCAATATGAAGCTGCAGTAGATCCTTCTAGATATTATCAATATGAATTTGGGCCATTTGGAGCAGCTCCTTCTGGATATTTTGACTATGAAGCTAGGCCATCTGGAGCTGCTGCATCTAGATTGAATGTTGATATGAGCGTAAACTTGTTTGAATAAGATGTTACACCATACAACATTTATGGGTAGAGCACCACTACGGTATCACAAGACAATTTCTTTAATGAACTTTTTAGTGATCCAACTGTTTTAAACACTCAAAGTTTAGCGGATCAACCCGATACCTCTATCCATAATACCACATCTCGTAGAAGAGGATATTAAACACGTTGTATTGGTGTAATATTTGAATATATGGCTAGTTGCGAGTTGTTATCTTATTTATACTTCAACTATTTTTCATCAATTACTAAATTAAAAAAAACATATAACTAAATATATTTAATTTTTTAAGACACAAATTAATAAATATTTTTAAATTTATAAATGTAAAGCATATTACAAAATATAGTAGTAAATACATGGTTTCATAATTCAACCACTAAAATATTGACTGGATATCCCAGCGACACTTTTACATATTTTTTTATTATGTCCAACATTCCCACATTTTCTGTACTGCATTACATGATCGTGTTCACATCTATCCATCTTATTGCGAATGCGAGTTGTTCCCAATTGATCCTTTTTTCTCACCAATTTCATATCAAGTTTAATTTTTAGATCATAATACTGTGGTCAATATGCTATATGGTGCATAGGTCAAAATTCATCCTCATAGCATTTAAGTGACTTAGTAATACTATAACAGTTGTCAACAAATTAGAATATATTAATATTTTTGTTCATACATGCTGTGATGGCATGTGATTAAGGCATTTTAGTTCCTTAAAACTTACCGCACTCACATTCACGCTTCTCTAGGCTCAATACATATGTGTTAGGCTCAACGTTGACCTGTGGTGCTTCTACTAGCTATCATCTTGAACAATTTATAACGACTATCATAGCAGACTACAATATGTCCTCTAGCCTTGTTAGCCCATTTGATCATAATATCAACGCATTTAGGAGTGAAGCGTAATCCTTAGCCCATTTTGGTCATGTAAAAACCCTTACTATTCTCAAAAAATTTTACCAAATGGGCAAAAGTATGTTCAACAATGGCAATTATCGACATCATACGGACACCTTTAAGAGCGCTGTTGACACTCTCAACAATATTTATCTTCGTATGGCCATATCTATATCCACCATTCTCGAATAATGTCCATTTGTCTAACAATATTCGCATTACCCAATTGTAGAAATCTTGGTCGAGTTTTTTAATTTCATCCATCTTTTGCTAGAACTTACGCGGTTGAAATTGCGCACTTACAACGTTATAAGTAAACATTATATTATCATATAAAAAATAAAAAAATAACATTTAAGATTTATTAACTTACCATCCTTATAAAGTAAGTCATTGATTGTTAAGTTCCTGTGGTACGTGTTGTAATTGCTGACAAAATGTCGCAAACAGAATTTGTGAAAACTCAAAGGTTCTTTCCAACCACCTTTTTTTATCCCCAAACAATGTCATTATACCAGCGTGTCTGTCTAATAAGACAGTAATGCCAATTCGTTGAGTTACATACTTTCTAATCATTGTCATAAACCAAGCCCAGCTCGATTTATTCTCAGACTCCATAATTGCAAATGCAACTAGAAATAACATGTCGTTATTGTCAACATAGTTGGCTACCATAAGTGTCATTGGAATTTTCCCTATCGATTAAAATAATCCTTTACAGTAAGCCAACCCATCAATGGCGGATTTAAAAATCCAAAAAACTCTTTGAAGCTACTTGACAGTTGGATCTTCAATATCCTATAGCATAAACTCGTAGACGGTTCCTGGATTTTACTCTTGTAAAGCAACTAAAAATGCCGGCAACCTCTCAAATGATTCAACATACCTGTCAAAAATAGACTCTAAGGCTCTCATCGTTCCATATCATGCCTTAATGTACAACACCTCAAACTGAAATTGCTGCTTAATAGCAGCAATAATAACATCAATAGGGAGGATCAATTTTTTACTTACCATGGCCACTACGCAATTTTGAATCATTTCTGAGCCCAATTGTCTGTGATCTAGTAAAAGGTTGCCACCTGAGCATGAATGTGCCCCCCTGAACCTTGTAATAATCCACATTGAACTTATTCCTTTTTTTATTGCCCTAAACCTTCATACACAACCACTTTCAGACTGTGCGCACCTAACAACCCAATAGTTTAGTTTCAATTCAACCATTCTGAAGTCAACATTCTCATTATCGAGTATTTTTTTACAAAAGATTTGACTTCATCCTTACTACTGAAAACCAAACCAGTCGATAACTCAGACACACCATCCAAGTTTTAAAGTTAAAGACTCCCAATATACCAATTTGGTATGCTTTAAAGTCAATATCTGTATAATGCTCAAATGGAAATATAAAATTACCTTGTCCCACATCACCACTTTGATGCAGAGATGTTAATATACTGACGTACTATGTATTTTCAGACCCGTCACCATCAATAAATTTAAAGCTATCACTTCTTGAATTTATATTTGCATTGACTTCTGGGTCATCGTTAGGTGATAGGTAATCATTGTTAACTGCAACGTCTTCGAGATCATCCTTATCATCCAAATTAATAGTTGGTTCTTCACCACACTCCCTACCACTGTTGCTAGATATGCGATCTTCTAGTAAATCACCATCTCTTCTGCTTACAAGCTGCCAATGCTGATTAGGAGCAGCATCTGCTATCTGAGACACAGAATGATGTTGATTGACATCTTCCAAATGCGAAATTGAGCTTCTATGTTTAACGTTTAGGATATAGAAAACTGAACTTCTCTGACTCATTTTTTAGATATGATATAGCATGTCGTTGACCTATGTGTTCAATAGTTTAACTTCGCTCAATTGGTGTGCCCGTTGCAAAATTCATATCTGTTGAATGACTTCCTGATCTAGTTCCAAAAATGGATTTACTTAAAAAAATTACCAACCCTTCGGCTAAACGACTACCTAGGTTAACTCGTACAAGCAACAGGAATCTAGCTTGCTGGTGTGTTTATATGACCGTATCCTAAATCACCAGATACCTCCCATCCAATTAAGTCACCATCTCGTTGACTGACATATTATCTTAACTGATTGGAAGTAGTATCTCTACCAAATTAGAAAAATATTTCAATGTCTTGTCGACTTATAGACTATCTCGACTGACTATGACCAATGGCATTTACACAAAATTGTTGAGGTGCCACGATATGTTTTGTGTGCAACTCTTTATTTGTAAAATGATAACCGCAAGGATACACAAGTATATTGAATCCTGTAACACTCTCTGTAACTACAATTATTAATTTCACCAAATTATACTGTTGACATCTTCTTAAATTGTCATATATTGCATTTACGTCATCATCATTTGCTAAATCTACCGACATCCAATATAAAGATCATCCATTATAAAATGAACTTTTATATAAAATTCTAGAAATCACATCGTTGATACCTAAACTAATTTTAACATGAATTTTATGGCGCAATTTAAAAAGAGTCGACTTATTTTTTAGTCTCAATTTTCTTATGATGACATTAAGATTGATTATGTCACAATCAAAACCTGACGCTCCAAAACTTACTTCTCCTCCCGTGTACAAATAAAAATTCGTATACGTTGACATAATTCAGCTACCTAAAAGTCAAAATAATATTATTTTAAATTTCTAAATCATAATGTTCAGAATTATATATTTCAAAATATATAAAATTAAAAAAATATTAATTCAAATTTTTTTAAAATTTTTTATTTTTTTTCTTCTAGTTAAAACTAAAAAATATTATTTCTAAAATTTAACATAACTATTACGAAAATTATATTATAACAAAATCATAAATATATTTCAAAAATACATTAATATTTAAACTTTAATAATATAACATTATTGTCACCAACAACATTTATTGTCACATCAAAATTATTAATAAATATATTATTAATATATTACATAAATACTAAATATTCATTCAAATTTATCAAATTTTATGTAAATTTATATGACAATAAAATAAATATATTAAAATTAATAACATACATGTTTTCAATAACTAATTTAATTGTGTTCTTGTTATTTTCAAATTCATAACTTACTCCTGCTTTTAAATAAATAAAATAAAAAAATTAACATCATTATACCACATATATAATTAATATATTAAATTATAAATGGCTGAATAAAAAATCTTACCTATTGGGACTTCGAGCAATTGATAAGTTTTATATAGTTCGATTGATGAAAAATTAACTTTAGCATCTAAAGTTTATATAAAAGCTCGGCGAAAAAGTTTTCGACGAGGTGATGATGGAAATATTTGACGAAAATGGAAACACTTTAGAGAATCATTGGGCAAGTGGCAGACATCACTGACAACACAGTGTGCGACTGCGTCTTCGCGAGATAGAGTGATGGATAACGTAGCGCATGGCTGTGTCTTCTATCATGGCCCGCTGACAGCATCTGACACAATGATGCAACACACCATTGTGTCTTCTAGCAGAAGCCCAAACCCGTAAATATTACATGACATGCCCCATTTCATTAAATATTTTTATTAAAGATCATTATTTTAAAAAATTTCCTATAATAAGATAGATAGGCAAAAATAATATAATAGAGCAGATTGTACTAAACTTCCTACGACTACTCAAAATTACAAAAAAAAACTAAACTATTCTAAGTGAACAAATACAATTCAAATAATGTTATTAAAATTATAATAGTGAATTTGTCAAGTACTATGTTTATTAACTTAACACAAATACATGCAAATGATTGTAAAATATAGCCTACTATCTCTAAGAGCAACTTTCATTGTCAATTAAGAGTATTCTCATTTAGAGTCCACAAGCACTTTAATGTCATTGTAGAAATAAATAAAAACCATGAAATTTTATGCCAATTCTTTAACCTCTCAAAGTGAAACCCTTGTCTCCAAGTAATTCTTCTCCTCTAAGTAAATTTAATTGCATTTCCACCAAAACACCCTCATTTTCATTGTGAACAAATTGATTAACAAGTTATATATGGTGATCAAGCATACATAACACCTTTAAACACTCAATTGAATCCAAATCATTCATGCATTAATAAAGATGTGGTTATATAAGATCAAATTATACCTGCAATCCTAATTAACAAATACTTAGATACATTGTACTCAAAGCAAACAAATACAAGGAAGAGTTATAAACATCAAACATAATAACTAATGAGAAAAGAGTAAAAATTGGTTAATGATTCCTCAATGCTCTTCAAAAAAGTACTTGATGTTTGAATGACCTTTTGTAATCTTTTTTCTTCCTTGGACTATGTTTTTTCTTCATAATACTTTTGAATTGTATAGTTAGTTTCTTGGTAGTTTTCTCATACCCAAAATAAGATCAACTGCAAGTATTTATAGGCCTCAAGGAGTCCCGATTGGTGCATCTTGGCAGAGGGTATAAATATGAAAAGGTACCATGAAGGGTTATGTTGGTTGGCTATGACGACTTGGCACACTAGTGCCAAGCTAGGTAAAGTCGGCACAAGGAGCCTCATTAACGAGTTGGCACAATTGTAACGAGTCGACACCAACATTCTTCTATCACGACTCGGTACAGAAAGTCACGAGTCAACATGGGGAGGCTCTATAACGAGTTGGCACAACTATAAATCTTTCTTTTTGTTCTTTAAACTTCAACCCTTTAAGTTAAAACTTCCAATTGCATTCCAAAACACACAATTGAGCAAAAAGAACTTATAATACAAAAAAAAAAACCAAAAATGAACTATAACATAACAAAATTAAACAAATATATATATAAAACTTAAGAAAATGTAACATAACTAGCTCAGATAACTATGCTATATTGTATGGTATCAAATTTTTCCACAGTTAAACCTTACTTGCCCTCAAACAATAATTCTAAACTCCAAGTGAAAGAACTAGCAAAATACTTATCTTCTCCAAAATAGATTTAGTTTTCCCTAAAAATCATCTTGAATATTAAAGAGTATTTGAGAAAAAGGTAGTCAACAACTAACTTTCAATGCTCAACAATGATAGAAGAGACAAGTTAATAGCATATGCAATAAATTTAACATACTATTTCAAGTTATTAAAATCAAAATCAAGAACATAAAGTCAAGATCCTAACCAAGCTATTTAGCTGAGATGAGCATTCTTCAAGCTTAGGAATTTTAAGAACAAAAATAGCCATTGGGACAAGGTTTAAGCACATGTATTAACTCATAATTCGCATGGAATTTTTAGACCCTTTTGCACTTTTTCTTAAAAGTTTCTTAGTTTTTTTTCTTCAATTTGGTGGGTGCATTTTATGCTCCATCCCACTAATCATTTTCTAGATTTTATCATTTTTTTATTTTCTTTTGCTTTCAAATTTTTGTTTTCAATTTGTGTATCACACCCTAATACCCCTCAAAAGGGTACAGAGGTGCAAAAACCCACTACAGACATATAAGTTCCAAATTATTTAAGAACTAAGAAAATAATAACAATAACAAATGATGAGGGTTTTTTTTTTTTAACAAAGACCACATGATAACTACACGAAGGAATAATATAAATTTGTAACCTAAACTTCTATGTTGGCCAACTGCTGTTGTTCTGACTCCAGTCACGTCTCAATAAATAAGCACCTATATAGATGTAAAGCCTATGCTAAGTGTAAAATTTAACACCGGGTAAGACTGCATGCAATGGCAATTACTATATATTATAATTAAAATAATATGATACAATCTAAAAGTCATAAAACACTTGCATTGCACAATTCAACTGGCAATGAAGAATGACTTGAATATATCAGTTATATGAGCGTTTTTACTAGAATAGCTAAAACCTGAATAGCATAAAAGGCATAAAAAAACTGATATAAATAAAACGTTAACAAGTTTCCTGATATTATCTGAGGTAGCAAGTAAAGAAATTTCTTAATAAATAACATCAAATAAAGGCTTCATTATTTCAGAACAAGTCGGGATAAATACAAAGCAGAAAGTACTAGCATTGTGCATCCGACAGAAGAGGCAATAACCTCATATTATATTCCAAATCAGCAGGTGCCATAGCACTAAATTCAGAAGACATCGTAGTGTCACAAAAGATACCATAAAGATATCACAGAAGAGACAATACGTCTCAAAATCATAAATTAAATCAGAAGATACCAAAGTATGGAGCAGAAGGCACTAATTAGTGTCATAGAAGCAGCTGCGATAAGAATCAGGCATGTCCGATTTGTTTAATAATAGAAATTACAGATTCAGACGACTCAGACCCAACCATCCTAATTTCAGACTTTTGAATTATCTTAATCCAGACAGAACAAGTGCATATATATTTACAAATGTATGCTTACAGATTCATTAGGGGTAAAGAGCATTCAGTTAAGCTTTTACAGAGTATTTTTTAAGCTCTAAGCTGAACTCTTATATAAATAATATGTCAAATAGCAAGATTAAATTGCTAGTCTAAGAATGCAATATAGGGAACATTTAAACAAATGCTGAAGTTAAATATAGAACTTTATATTATGCTACCTAAAGTAGTTAAAAAAACTTGGTTAGACCAATAGTCATCCTCATCGGAATGATTTCTTTAAGTATTAAAATGTATGTATATATATAACCCATAACTATGATCTAGGTACCATAAATATCCCAATTATAACTAACAGTATAGCTTAAGTCCTGGGCATAACTTTATTATTCCCAGTTAATTTCCTCAAGTCAAGTTTAGGCCCCAAAGATCATTCAATATCAATAGGTTATCCACCTTTAATTATCAGAGTTAACTCAAGAATTAAAGACTAAATTTCAGGTTAACTTCCCATTAGAAGGTTCCTAAAATTCATATTTTACTTGATTTATTTACTATTTCCAGCATAAAGGGAGCAATTCTAAGGGATTGCTCTGTAAGTATACCAGCGGAGCCCAAGAACCCACAACATAATTCATAGTATCTTTTCTGATTTAAACATAGATACTATTCTCAATTTTTATTCTCAGACTAGCATCAACAATAAGGAAATCCAGTATTTAGAATTCTAGGTAAACTTGAATTCAATTTGCTTAATATACAGAATTCATTAGGCATGGATGCATCTCTCTAATCCTCACATTAATTCTCATTGAAGAGTAAGATATAATATTCTTGGATAACTATTGCAGGCCACTTGAATAGAATACTAAAGAACTATCATAGTTAAAAACACATGGAAGCAAAATCAGACAACATGGCAAAAGTTTCAGATTTTTTAAGACAGAATAGAGGTGACCTGGCTGAGCTGGGTTCTGTCCCAGCTGGGTTGGTCTGTTCTCGACCGACGGTGGACTAGTGACTCGACTGAGCCATTTTCTGTCTCAGTCAGGTTAATATGAATTTTTGCATCTATTGATTTTCCAAATACCCTATATCCTGGAAACTATCCATGGATTTCCTACTAAACAAATCCAACACCTTAATTTATCTCATCTACTTTCGGAATTCAAAGAAAAGAGAGCAACCTTAAGGTTGTTCAACTCTAATTTTATCGGTTCGAAACTTACAGTAGAAATTTCCTAGCTTTAATTCTAATACGAACACAAAACAGATGCCCACAATTCCCTACTCCGACTCTAGCTCTATATAAGATTTAAAAAAAAAAGAAAGAAACCAGCAGCTTGAATCTTATAATAAGCATCAAATTGCTTATTTACTTACCTCTCAGAAACGGCAGCCCCAAGCTTGTCCTAGATCATCAGATCCCTTCTCTTTCTTTCTTGCTCTTCCACTTTATCCTTCATATACACTCTTCCTTTTTCCTTGCTAAAATACCAGCAAAAGATCAGGAAATAAAGAAAGAAAAGAGAAGGAGAGGACGTTTTTATAACTGGAAAATGGTGAATTCTCTCTTCTTCTAATGGCCGGCTTGGCTGAAATAAAAACGGAAGTTGGCAAGTTCGCCTCCCCTACTTAAGGATTTTAGAAACTTGATGTCCATTTTCTATTGGTGACTTTATCTTGGCAAAGTATCATTTTAATCCCTCATTTTAGTTTAATTACTATTTAAAACTTAATTCTAAATTTTATTCTCAATTTAAGCCACCCAATACCGATATACACTCAATTTTCTAACTTTCACCTTATGCTAATTACCCATAACAAATTAATAATTACCAGTAGATTCACCAGGGTATTATTTGGGTTGTTACATTGTGTCCTCATCCATTATTAAAAAGTGAGTTACACGTATTATGGTTATAGTTTTCCTAAGGCTATCTAAATCCTTAAAAGCTAAACTTAAATCTTGACCATCTAGCCTTAAGCATAGTTAGAAAAGTGACTAAACATCTTATAGACTTTGAAAATAACAACAAGTGATAATAAGAAAAAATTAAATCATATGCTAGATGAAACTTAAGATTCTACCAATTAAATATAAGAAGTTATTAACATAGTATTAACATGTACTTCAATCACAAACAAGATAAACTTAGGGAAAAACTAAGTATAGGTGTAGAGAAGATAAGATTATGCAAAGATATAACACACACATGCATGAAAACAAATGGAAAAAACATAAACATGCACATAAGCACATGCTAAAAAGACATAAACAAAATGAAGCACCCCCTCCCCTATACTTTAAAATGCACATTTACCCCAATGTGAATTCAAATATTAAAGCATAAAGAAAAGAAAAACTCTCCTTAATCGTCAGAAGGAGATGGCGAAGGAGAATCAACTATATAACCAGCTTTGGCAATGAAGGTATTTATTTTGTTCTTCATTCTTCACTGCTTATGATCAAACGGTCAGTTTAAATTCTCCATTGATTATAATTGGTGTTACATCGCCTGTTGTTTCTCTAATACTTGCCCATATATGTGATTGCCTATGAAAGGAGCCACTTGCACTCGCATGGCATGGGCCTGGTATAATGGCCAAGGCATGGTGAGGATCCTTTTTATGAGACGCTTAATACTCCTCTTCCTCTTCATTAGTCTCCTCTTCATTAGCCTCTTCTTCCTTTTGTGTTAGTGGAGGCACTAATCCTCTCCAACAAGATTGAGAATGAGCAAGATTCAATCTCAGTGAGGCATCCACCACCTCTTCTTATATCAAAGTTTGCTTTGTAAAATAAGAACACGCATTAAATTATCAAGATTAACATTTAAAGCTTTAGCAATAATATTCACAACATATCCATTAATGTACAAAGCAACAATTGATTAAATATCCAATAAGTCTAACAAGCTTGCTTCTTTATGTGAATGCACCACATCAAAAATAATTCTTGATGGGAGAGTCTATTAAATTCAAATTTATGAAACACAACGCAAGCAAGCACTTTATGTAACAACCCAAATTTCAAATCTTTTATAAACATAACTTTTCCCTTCTTAGGTTGAAATAGTGTTTGCAAATCAGTTAAATAGGTCCAAAACTCATTCACCCTAAATGATTTTGGGGAGTCACACTTACCATCCTTTCTAAACCCAAATACTCTATGCATGAAAGAATAATTGAGTGTGTGCTTGTTGCCTTGCAACCTAAACTCCAAAATGCGAAGTCATTCTAATTAACTTCAAGAGTGTATAAAATTCCATTATCAAATCAATATATGTTGGTTCATTCATAAAGACAAACTTACCAAGCCACAGGAATTCAACATTTGTGTAAAAGAGTTTGACATACCATTATCCCTAAGTAAAGAGTTAGGGAGATACTTACATGACACAATCTCTCTAAACTTAAGAGAGGTAAATCTAATACTTTCCTCTTCATTGAGAATGGGAAAGGGGGTCTTGTGGATAGAAGCCAAATTTGCCTCTTAAGAATTCTTTTGAGGCCTTAAAGATGATGAACTCATTATTCTTGGCATGGTTAACAAAGAGAATAAATGAAAAAAAAATCGATGTTGGAAGGGATGAAGAGCATATGAAGATGAAAATGGAGTTCAAAGAGTATTTGAATAAAGTATGAGAGGAAGAGAGAAGAAGAATGTACAAAATAAAATGACAAAATGAAAAATAATGTAAGAGGAGGAAGAAAAGAAAGTTAACAATAGAAATGAAGGTTGGGAAGGGAAGAAAATGTATAGGGAAAGTACAAAGGTTGCAGAATTTGATTAGGGGAAGACTAATATATATAGAAAAGGCAAATTTTGAAAAGGTGTGAGAGAAAGTAGGAAGGGACATGACCTTTGGTGTGAAAGGTAATGACTTTTAGGGTTTAAACACATTGGTTCATTATATTTTTGCCTTTTAAATCACAAAAACAACAAAACTAAATGTTGAAATTTGAAAACTTGAAAAAAGAAAATCAATGTGAGAAAAAAGGTGGAAAAATGAAAGGTCAAGGTGTTGGGCACAAGTCAGCACAAGTGGCATGACTCGTTACGGCTAGCCTCTATAACGAGTTGGCACACCAGTGATGACTTAGTACCAATGGATTTTGTCACGAGTCAACATGAAACCTCCCACCTTGGCATGCTTCTTCTCTGTATCGAGTCGGCATGCTTGTCTTGAGTCAACACGCTTGTCCTGAGTCGGCACCTTCTTTCCCTATATTGAGTCGGCACCACCAGCATGAGTTGGCACAACTTCTGTTTCCCTAGCTTAAAAAATATACAAAGAAAAACCACATACAACCATTAGTATAAAGTAAAACAATGTGTATAAGGGAAGCAAAACATAAAAATAACACAAATAACACTATAAAAAACATATATACTACAAAAAACTTAAAATGTGGTTAAAGAAAAATAATACTTATTGAAATAACACTAAATTACCGAAAAGGGAGTTTTCCTGGGTTTTCAAAAAGGGAAGTTTTATCCTTTAACATTTATTTCGGATCACTACAAGAAAAACGCAAAATAGCGAGGACAAAATTCCTCGCTAAATGATGATTTTTCGTCGCTAAATCAGTTTAGCGACGATTTAGCGAGGACAAAAATTTTGTAACAAAAGTCGTCCTAGCTGATTTTAGCGAGGACTTTAATCCTCGCTAACTTTAGCGAGGACTAAATCATCGCTAACGTTAGCGAGGATTTAGTCCTCGCTAAAGTTAGCGAGGATTAAAGTCCTCGCTAAAGTTAGCGAGGATTAAAGTCCTCGCTAAACTTTAGCTAGGACGAGTTTCTTGCTAAAATTTAACATGCATTTTGTAACAAAAATTGTTCTTGCTAAATTTAGCATGAGATTTATCCTTGCTAAATGTTCATATGAAATTTTTTGTTTTCTTAATTTAATATGAAAATTTTATTATTTAAATAATAAACTGAAAAATAATAAATTTATATTCACTCAATATTTAATATAAAAACATATATATATTAATGAATAAATTGTTATTTACAAGTGTATATCATTGCTAATAATATATCCAAAATAATACATCCATATATAACAGTAACAATTAAAAATCATAAATAGCTCATAAAATGCCAATTGTTTTTAGTTCCTATAGTTGTCTAGTGATTGATTGCAGATAACGAAGAACTCCATCCAATGTCATTATTAGAACTTGATCTTCCAATTGTTGATGTTGAACATCTGATCAATATTTGCATAACTTGACTAAATACAAAAAAGAAGTAAAATATGACCTATACAATAGTAACAATAAAGAATCATATATAAGTAGGTCTCATGACAAAAATTATCTATTTTTTTCAAGTTTTTGCAATTTTAATTAAAATTTTGAATTTTGAAAGTTTTTTTCCAATTTCAAAAGTCAGTCTCAATGTTATTTAAATAATAAAATTAGTCAGTTTCCAAACATTGAAATGGTTTTAATTCAACATATGTATTTCATGATCATCTTGCCTAGCATAAATCTTTGCCAAAAAGAAAAAGTAAGAAAATAGTACCAATTAAGTACCAAAACATAATAAAAAAATGCCAAAATTAATTGATTTTACTGCATGGATTGAATTGCCACTAATTAATGAAGCTTGGATTGAATTGCAACTAATTAATGAAACTTGGATAGAATTGTGAAATTATTCAGTTTAATAAAATTACGATAATACAAAAAGGTTTTGATATTTTGCATAACTAAATATTACAGCAATATACTAGTTTCTCCACACGTCCAAGTATAAAAAGAAGAAAATAAACAATTGAACAAATGTTACCTCACTTCCAAGTGCAGTATACACATCACTGAATTCAAGACCAATATAACCGCTTCCTACAATTGCAATCCAATCAGGAACAGATTCCAATTTGAGTGCATGGTCACTTGTAATTACAGTCTTCCCTGTCGGTCATTTATGCAGGAATCAGAACTCTACAAACAGAAGAAAACAAAAAGTTGCAGACAATTGCATACGAAGTGCGCACAAAATTAATCGCTAAGAAACAATAATTTTCAAAATTTCATTGGCTAGATTGATGGTTTTAACCAGCTGATAATGACAATTACCTGATATATAAGCATTTTGAAAATAACAACACATGATATCTAGATATTTGTCTCATCTAGGATCTAATTAAAATCTTATGAAGTGGGATAGGTGCCCTTGAAGGCATTTCCAAAATAACTGCCGAACATATAGTCTTTGATAACATTAGAAAAAACCTATATTCCAAAGAATGATAGTAATCAGATAGTATATGAGATTCAATTCTGACAAACAATACTTGAACAAGTTTATTGTACATAGATGTGCAAATGCATGCATGTATATTACTAGAAATGACAGCAGAAATACACACATTAAATCTATAACTTCTGTCTAGATAAAAATAGCAATGATATACATGGGTCTTACCAAAATTCCAGCAAAGATACTGCAAAATAGACCAAAATACTCCACATGTTCATCACCTGATGATATTTCCTGTCACGGTTCACAACTTCAATTTTATCATTTTGTTCCCGAGCTAACTTTTGCGCTCTAAAAAAAAATCAACCAATATGATTTGGGTCAAGCTATATAGCAATCAACATGTGGCAATCAACAGTTCAATTAAATCAAATCAATTGTATGTTTAATAGGCCAGAAATCCTTTAGCCTTGCAACATTCCACCTAACTATATGACCATACATAACAAATTGAACTAAAAATAACCGACTGGTGCTGAAATATGATTGCTTCTAAGCGCAAGTACTGCCATAAAAAAGTGCCTGAAATTTCCCAACTAAGCCGATACAATCAACATCAATATAAACATTACGTACCTGATCACTTGATGTTGTAACATGCGTTGCCCTCTCTGAAGTGCCTGCTTCCAAGCAGTTTCATCATTCATCTTATTTGGCAGAGGCAAATCCAAGTGAGAATACCGTGAAAAATCTAAAGTAACAGGAGGCCTTCCAGCTCTCACACGCTCATATTCTTTAGCAAGCATTGGATAATTCTGTAACACAAAATTCCACAGACATTGAATGAAACATTGAGTTATTCATGCACGTAACCATAAGTTTAATTAAAATCCAAATATACACAATTAAATCTTAAAGATTAAATAAAAACTAAACTAATGAAATTAATATATTTCTTATCCTATTCATTTTATCATTATCTTTTCCTACTGTCCATATTATTTTATTATTACATATTTATTTATTTATTATTATTATTATTATTTCTCTTCTCTACGGGCTCATTTTTCTATATTTCTTAACCTTTTTCTTTTTATTTCTTTTTCTTTTTTTCTTTTTTTCTCTGTTCTTCTTCTTCCCTTCGTTTTCTACCCGACAGCCCCTTCACAATTTTTCTTTTATTCTCCTAATTTTTCACTTGTTATCTCCTCGTTTGTTGGCAAAGACAACTAAGAACCAATATTACTTAACTAAAATCCAAAAAAATAAAAGCATTTAATTAAAAAATGAAACCAACAGTGAAATAATCTCATGTACGTTACAATCACAAATTCGTACACTTCATGCTCATTTTGTGCTATTAATCGAAGAAAAGAGACAAAATAACAATTGTGAAGTCTTAAAATTAAAAGAAATTACAAAATACTAACCTTTTCTCTTTAATCGCGAATTCGATTTTATGAAGAAAAACCCGATAAAAATGACAACGAAAGATGCGTAGTACAACAAGTTCACTGACCCAAAAATTGCAAAAAAAAATAGAGGTGAAATGAGAAAGAAATAGCAAAACCAATAGTAGGGAGACCATGAGTCGTGAAACATAGAAGAAAGAGAAAGAAGAGGAGAAGAAAGTGGGTGGTGAAACAAAAGGGAATAAAAATTGTAAATTGTTATTGTTTATTTATGAAGATCAACTTTAGAAACAGAGGGGGGAAAGTGGGTGGTGAAACTAAAGGGAATAAGATTTTTTGGATTTAAAAAACATAAAGCGCGCTACACACCTATTTTATCCCGCCAAAATATTTGGGTAATTAGCTAGGACATTGTCCTCGCTAATTTAGCGAGGATTTGTTCCTCGCAAAATTAGCGAGGATTAAGTCCTCGCTAAATGGTTAATATATCAAATGACAATTTATATAACCGTTAGCGAGGAAATTGTCCTCGCTAATTTAGCGAGGATTTGTTCCTCGCAAAATTAGCGAGGATTAAGTCCTCGCTAAATGGTTAATATATCAAATGACAATTTATATAACCGTTAGCGAGGAAATTGTCCTCGCTAATTTAGCGAGGATTTGTTCCTCGCAAAATTAGCGAGGATTAAGTCCTCGCTAAATGGTTAATATATCAAATGACAATTTATATAACCGTTAGCGAGGAAATTGTCCTCGCTAATTTAGCGAGGATTTGTTCCTCGCAAAATTAGCGAGGATTAAGTCCTCGCTAAATGGTTAATATATCAAATGACAATTTATTTAACCGTTAGCGAGGAAATTGTCCTCGCTAATTTAGCGAGGATTTGTTCCTCGCAAAATTAGCGAGGATTAAGTCCTCGCTAAATGGTTAATATATCAAATGACAATTTATTTAACCGTTAGCGAGGAAATTGTCCTCGCTAATTTAGCGAGGATTTGTTCCTCGCAAAATTAGCGAGGATTAAGTCCTCGCTAAATGGTTAATATGTCAAATGACAATCTATTTAACCGTTAGCGAGGAAATTGTCCTCGCTAATTTAGCGAGGATTTGTTCCTCGCAAAATTAGCGAGGATTAAGTCCTCGCTAAATGGTTAATATGTCAAATGACAATCTATTTAACCGTTAGCGAGGGAATTGTCCTCGCTAATTTAGCGAGGATTTGTTCCTCGCAAAATTAGCGAGGACTAAGTCCTCGCTAAATGGTTAATTTATCATTCCAGCTGTGAATTAAGATTTAGCGAGGGGTCTTTGCTCGCAAAGTCGTCTCTATTTTTTGCGCCAAAAATTTGGCGCCCAAAATTAGCTACAACAAAAATTATTTCTCGCTAAATCGTCGCAAAATCTGTTTCCCCACTCACAGTTAACAATATTTGCGACAAAAATCATTTTTCGTCGCAATTTTGTCGCTAAATTGTGCATTTAGCAACAAATTTTATTGTCCTCGCTAATTTTCATCGCTATTCTGTATTTTTTTTGTAGTGGATTTGGGAGATTTGATATCTAAATTTGAGGAGATTTAGGTTTAAATTTAACTAAAATTCTCCCTTAGGTATAAAAACTCAAATATAGGGTTTTTAAAGGAGATGAATCATTATTTTTAGAGAGCCACCTTTAGAGAAAAAGAATAATACAATTTCTTTCTCTTAAAAAAAAACTCTTGGCTCTAGTGATTCTTGTTGAACACACACATACACAAATGAATTTCATATCTTTTTTTGAGAATCAAGGAGCACGATTCGGAGTACAAATCTAGACTATAGAATTTATAGAATTAGAATATCTTTTGAGGGTAATATTCTAAGCTCATTCATTCCTTCTCTCTCTACAATTTTATTCATATGTTGACATGATTATTTAACATTGATTTAATTTGTTTTAATTGATATATTTGAATAATATTCATGTTTTATCAAAGTATGATTCATTTCTAATTCATATGATATGCTGGAGGCATGATAGGTTCATTCGACAAATGGGACATCACCGGCCCATCCTTTTGTCTCGTCCCTAGCTCCTCTTAGGCCATCCCTCCCTTTCCCTTAGGTCGTACCTCACCTGTTTGGGTGTCTATGGGAGTATTTTTATTGTCTTTTCTTCTATGTTTTATGTTTATCATGTATTATTTCTTAATTTTTTATGATATGTGTGCATTTTTTATAGGACTTTGCTTTTGTAAGATTTTTTTCTGTACTTAAGTATCATTTATTTGTATATATGAATGTGTGTTATTATTTAAATTGTATTTTTTAAGGATTTTAACTAATTCATCTTTTTTTTTGTGATTTTTTGAGTATTTGGTGCCTTTATAGCTTTGGAGGATTTATGTTTTTTTTTTGCATGAAAAGTCATGCTTCCGAATTGGTCGCCATCTCCCTTCCTGAATATCTCGGTTAATCATTATTTGCATTATTTTATTTATTATTTTTGTGCATTTTATTCCTATTTCCTTTTATTTCGGATGTATTACTTTTTCGAGTTGTAATAGTTAATAAAAAATGATTTTTTAAAGCACGTTAAAATAAAAAAAAGATGCCTAAAACATTTTTTAGCAAATAAATTGATTTTTTTTTACAAAACATGGACCAATGTCCAATTTTTTA
The DNA here is from genome assembly GCA_037975025.1 of Excoecaria agallocha. Taxonomy (NCBI): domain Eukaryota; kingdom Viridiplantae; phylum Streptophyta; class Magnoliopsida; order Malpighiales; family Euphorbiaceae; genus Excoecaria; species Excoecaria agallocha. The sequence goes on along the minus strand of CM075815.1, from coordinate 38,119,705 downwards.
ATCCAAATTCATACAATGTAATAAAAGCCTTTTTGTGAATAGGCATAAGGAAGCCAATGCTTCCAAATTAAATCGATAGCTCGTTTTATATATGTATGTAGATCTTATTTTGAATTATTATTTGGGACAATTTGCCTCTGTAATAATTAAGTATGTTTATTTTTACCGTCTTTTACTGCTTTATTTATTTGAATTGGATATTTACTTAATTTTTTGTAAAATACATCATATGAGAGAAAAGAGTGGATTAATTTTAAAACTCAATTGTAAATCAACACCTAACCAAAATGCTTAATAAAAGGGATGTCCCAAACATCAGTCTCTGTTTGGGCATCAAAATAAGGTCGAGAATCATATTTCAACATTCTGTTGGGTGGCGACTCCATGACACTTGCCTCTTTGAGCCCACTAGTAGAAGCCTTCATGGGCTGACCATTAGTAATAATTTGGACTCAATCTTTTTTATTGCGAAACGACCAGTTTATAATTAAAAGTGAGCCTCCTCCGGTCTCGAACTCTAAAAGCAGGCTTTTGAGAGTAAACCCAGGATATTAAGGTAGCAGGCTCTGAGGCACGTCATAGTGTGATTTTTCCATTTTTCTATGAAAATACTACTCAATGGATGCCCATCTATTAGCCGACAGATGGGATGTCATGAGTCATCTCCTTGTTCCATCCCTCGCTTTGTTATGGGCATCCTTAGCCTCATTTTGGACGTTTATGGCAATATTTTTGGGTATTTTTATATATTTCATGCATCATATGTATTTTCATGCCATTTATTCGATTTTCACAATATTTGTGCATTATTATATGTGATTTTAGCTCTGTATGATATGGTTCTGTGCTGTATTATTTAAATTTGTGATTTTTTGTTGTATTGTTTTAATACTAATTTATTTGTCCTTTTTGTATATTTTTTCGAGTATTTAAATTCTTTTGCTTTAGAGGATTATGTGGATTTTTTTTGCATTGTGGATCGTGCTCCCAATTGGATGATCACCTTTAGCCTGTTCGATTACCTCGATTAACCACTTTATTTTACTATTTATATATTTTATTGGTTTTATTTGATTATTTATTTATTTTATTTTGTGTTTATTTATCTGATATTTTTGGATGTATTGTTTTTTTCGAAAATATAATTGTTAGTAAAAAATGACTTTTTATGCTCATTAGCAGGAATAGACATTTAAAATATTTTCCATTAAATTAATTGGATTTTTCTTCAAAACTTGAATCAATGTCCAATTTTTCATTGAAAGCCAAACAAGAATAAAATTAAAATTTTTGTAAAATATGTATGAGGAAACTAATATTCCCAATCCAAATAAATACCCTGATTTATGTATATATATTATTTTGTTGTTGTTATTAGATTATTTGCTTTTATAATAGCTTAAGTAGTTGCTTTAATTTGTTTTATTTATCGCTTTATTTATTTGAATAGGATGTTTGCTTAATTTTTGAGCTTAAATAGGAGAGGGGATTTGAGAAGATAGGAGAGGGGATTTGAGAAGAAATTGAGCTTAAATAGGCCCTTAAATCAGACAGAGAAGTTTTATCCGATACAGTAAACTCGATTGATCAAAAATTTGACTGAGTCGTAGAATACTATAAAGACCTCCAAATTTTTTTTGATCATGTAGACATGTTATATATGACCAAAATTATCTTTTGGAATTGAAAAATAAATTTTCTGACAGTTTCAAAATTTTGGATCGACTGATTTTGCCTCTAGAACTAGAAATATACCGAAACGATGTTGGAATGACTTAAAATTTTAACCACATATTACTGCATATATAAGAGCATGCGAGAAAAAATTTCATGCTTTTCTGACAAGCATAACATTGATTTCAGAAAAACAATAAAAAACCGAAGTTAAATTAGTTAAAGGGCTTAAAGGCCATAATTAATTCATCCAAGGGCATAATGATCATTAGAAAGAATTCATAATCATCTACATGCATTGGTATGATAAAAATAAGGGTAGAAATCAAGGAAACCATGACAAGTGGCTTAAAAATAAGGCATTAGATGGAATAGTATTTGAGTGAATTTGGGCCCTTGATTTGGTGTAATTTGAGGTTGATTAGAGGGGTATAAAATCCTCTAAAACTCACCCTAAAAATCTATCATCTTCTCCCCTCTTCTCTTAAAAATCCAAACCATCATCTTTTTCTTCTCTTCACCATTTTTTTTCTTTCAGTCTCTCTCCTCCCACCAAATTTTAAGCTCTAATTTAACTCAAATACACTACAAGACACCCTATTCATCTTAGAAGCTTGATTGAAGCAAAAAAAAATCTTGGAAAACCAAGAGTTTAAGTAAGAGAAAGAAAGCTTATATAGGTAAGTCATGATGTTTTAGTGGGTTTTAATTGGGGATTTTTATATGGAGTTGTAAAGCATCCCTAGGGTGATCATGTAGTGGTATTTATTGTTGTAAATTAAAGCATAAACTCATGAATTCTTCTCTCTAAATTTTGGTCTAAGGGTGGAACACAAGAGGAGGGAAGAAACAAGGACGAGAAAGACCAAAGTAGGCAAGATTAGGTGATTTCTAGCACCATAAAGGTTAATTGATACACTCTCTACCCCTAATTTCATTTAATTTTGGATTTTTTCTCAAAAATTACATTCTGTAACTAATGAAAACTAAGAATTAATGGGAAATAAATTGATAGAACCTTTTAGGATTGATGAAATAACATGGAATAAGTAAGAAACTATAAAGAAAACAAATATATAGGTAGTGTTTCAATGGTGGCCGAATTGGTACCCTATAAGATGCCATAAATTATTTGATGTTATTTGAGAAATTAAACATAAATTGGTTAATATAATGATAATTAAACATGTTATGATTCATTTAAGCTTAAATTAATGTGTGTACATAATAGTTGTAATGTATACATAATGGTAATTATATAGGTAACCTAATGATACTAAGGTAATATGCATATTAACTAATATGTTCATGTATATTTTAACCTTAGAAACATAAAAGGATATGAAATGGAGTAAGAAAACACATGGTATGGGGGAAGTATAAAAGAGGACGAATGGGATACCTAGTGAGAATGACATAATTTCATCATATTTAGTTGTTATTTTTCACCTACATTATGAATTCATGTATAATATGCATCATTGCAACAAAATGATGATGTATGAGATGTTACATAATGGGTGTACCTTGATGAATTTAATGGAAATACAATATAAAGCATAAAATATAGTTACCCTTAGTATACAGTGGTTGATCTAGGATTCTAAGATATAATGGCTAGCCATAGGGACTTATATACTGCGGTAAAATGATCCAATAAATTATTATTGAGGAATGACTACGATTTCGTGGTCACCTCACTCATACAGTCATACAATAATCTCATACAATCATACAGTCCTCGTCCCACATATTCGATTTAAGGATTTTTACTGGTGACTACCAGGGGTAAAATGATAATTATGCAAGAAAACATGGACTAAATGGTAAATTTTCATAAAAGAAGTCATAAATGGAAATAAATAGGAAATAATGTGAAAAATGAGATTAATATGTTCAAAAAGGGTTAAATGATAATTATGCAATAAACTAAGGGTAAAACAATAATTTGGCATAAATAGGGTGATTAAAAGAAGTAAAAAGGTCAATTTAAGCAAAAAAGGCAAAATTGTAATTAATAAAACATTTAGGGACTAAAATGTAAGGAAATTTGTCACTTTGAAAAAATTAAAAGTCAAAAGGAAGTCAAAGGAGTTAAAACGAAAGTCAAACGAAATCAAATTACGCAAACAAAAAAGTTTAGGGACCTAATCATAATTTTACAATTAGGTAAGAATATTATGGTAATTAACAAGAAAAATTAAGTATAATAAGGCTTGCTTGTTAATTTATGTATTAATCAAATTAATGGGAATTAAATTAATAAAGTAACAAAAAGGGGCAATATGGTAATCTAGTAAAAATTTGTATTATGAAATGAAATTTTGTGTAATTGTATCCACCACAAGGCAACAATGTTGCTTAGCATGTGATTTTGTGACTGCGTGCAGGGACAGGTATATGAAGGAAGTGGAGGAAGGCGAAGTCGAAAGCATGTACATGTGATGAAACAATTAGGATCGACTTCAAGTTTATTTTGTTTCAGCTATGATAGGCATTAGGGCATATAATCTATTTGATGTATCAAAACGCTAAATTTTTGGATGATTGTATACATACATACATATATACATACATACATACATATATATATGTGTGTGTGTGTGTGTTGATATGAGCCTAAATAGCTCATATTTAATCCATATTTTGTTACCAAAATAATGTTTAGTTGTATTAAATTATGCTAGAATTAGGTGTGTTTAATGTATTTTTTTCAAGTTTTGTTTATATAGGAGAAAAAGGGAGAAAAATGTGAAGAAGGAGTAAAAGTAAGTCAAACTAAATGAAAGTCAACTTTTAGAGCTCCGTGTCCTGTCGCGAGCGCGACAGGTGTCGCAGGCGCGACAGAGAGAAACGTTCGGGTAGTTAATTTTTTAAAAGGCACTTCAAAGGGACACCACTCTTCACCAAATGTTGTGTACTTCTAGAGGTATACATGAAGAGTTATGTAACTATGCAAAGGTGCTTGAAGGGTCACAATGCTTGGCAAGGAAGTTATAAATATAAATGGTGGTTATGCAATTCAAATTTCAAAATCAAATTTTAAGAGGCATGACTTTTCACCAAGGGTTGCATACTTATGGAGAGGCACTTGAAGGGACTTAATTCTTGAAAATCTATAAATTCCTTGGAAGTTATAATCAAAAAAGAAAGAAAGAAAGGGAATCTATCATTTATTTTTTCTTATTTGAAAGTGTAATTAAAGAAAATAGTTGTAGGTTTTAGTTTTATTTTTATGGCTTGAAGAGAAGGCAAATACAATGAAGAAGACTACACTTGGTGAAAGGAAGAATGGTTGAGAGATCCCTTCTTCTATTTCTAATCTTTACTTCTTCTTTGTTATTATTATGAATTCTTTTTAGCAATTTGATTGTTGTTATTCATATTTATTCATTTCTCTTTCATTTATCTTTATATGCAGCATTTGCTATTAAAACTTTATTAGTATCATTATAAGTTAAGGAAGACGACCTTAGATGTGCAATTTCTTGTCTGAAAATCATCATAATAGTCATAAATAAGGGAGTTAGCCAGAGCAACGTCTTATTGAAAGTTAATAAGAAATTCATTATCAAAGCATAGTTTGAGAGATGACATGTGGAGATAGTTGTTATAGGTTGGTTTTTATTCTTTGAATGTGTGTTTATGTAATTCTTATCTAAATGCGAGAGCTGCGATTTAGAACCATAAATGCATGTTTAAGGCATAATCTAGTCTAGATGCGAGAGCCGCGACATAGAACATTATTCCAACTTGGCTTGCATGATAAAGATTGAATTATAAATAAGAGAAAAAGATCAAATTCCATAATTATGTATATGTTATATTCATCATATTCATAAGTCTTCTCAGATTATCATTAAAGTAGAAAAATATTTAATTTAGTGTAGTGTAGTTTTAATAATAATTTTAACTTGCAAATTAATGAGCATTGTAAACAAGATTAAAATCAAGTAGTAATAGTGTACAATGTTAATCAACATTCCTCGTGGGATCGATATCTGAAGTACTATAATCGGTACACCATATACTTGCGGTATTTAAGCTTTTAGAAAAAGCATATCGTGTGTGTGTGTGTATGATAAGAACTTGTGTATGGATGTTGTGCTATCGTGTTGATTGTTGGACAATTATAAAATTGCCATGCATGTAATTGAAGTTATGGAGGTGGTGATGGATTATTGGTAGTGTAAAATTTTAATTTCGCAAGTTTGGATAGTACGGTTTTTAAGCCATTATGCTGTCGAAATTTTGACCAAAGGAATAGTAACCTAGCAATACCAAACATAAGTTAGGACTTAAAAATAAAACTTAAGACGTAAATCTTTAATTTGAATAACCTATTGCAATAATAACTTGCAACATTAATCCGAGTTATATACACCATGTACGGAAGGCCATTATGTTAGTAGGGTGTTACAGTCAATATTCATTTACCAATATTTTGTTAGGTGGTGACTCCATGACGCCTATCTCTTTTGGGCCCATTCGTAGACGCCTTCATAGGTTGACTACCAATAATAATTTGGGCTTGATCCCTTTTTATTGCGAAGTAGCCAATTATGAGTTAAAGTGAGCCTCTTTCGATCTTAGGCCCTCAAAGTGGGCCTATGAGAGCAAACCGGATAATGAGCTTGGCTTCGGTGCGCGTCACAATTGCGACTCCACTGGGAACCAAAGAGACTTTGCTTCGAAAAATATCTTGGTTAAGTTCTTTATAATTGGATTTTATTAATTAGTCTTATCTCATTTCTAAACTGCATTTCCTGCATTCATCTTAGAGCCTTAGAATTAAGTTAGGCATCCCTTTTTAGCCCCAGTGTTATCCTGAAGCAAGCCTTATGTTCACTCAATATAGGGAGGTGTCAAGGAGACCCACCAACCCAAGTATAATACCAAATAGTATATAAAATGGTGATTCATCGGTCATTATTATCGTGATAAGATAGACCTATTGGCTAGGACTATATTTGGGTAGCCCTAAAGTTTCATCACCCTTGACTAAAACCCATGTAATGACAATAGCAACTTCTCCTAAGTTGTATAACCATAATAGTCTTTTGCTTGCTACGTAGACCTTTATGTATTGACCAAATGCAAACAAATTAGGAGGGTATTAGTCAAAGGTTGCCATACCCGGCAGGCCTGAATCGATCTGTATAAGTTAGTCAAAGTATATAATGGTCAAAACCCTTATGCTTGAGCTTTCAATTAGAGAGGTTACACTGTCGATTTTTTGTCGTACACCATACTCGTCCATTGTGTACCCTGTTGACCTATAGGTTAAGCCCACCTAGGAAAGAGACCGCATGACCTCCTGTATAGGAGTAATAAGGTTGAAAGGCTACTGTTATGCTTGTGTGTGGTTGTGATTGACGTCTAACAGAATCATACATCGCATTCATGCGTCATGTATATACCATGCTCATGCATCATTCACCATGCAACACTCCTAACATCTGATTCTTGTAGATATCACAGACTCATCTAGGTGGTCTAAAAGGTCAGATGGGTGCCTAGTCTAAAGATCTATATCCAGTCTATTGAGATCAAGTTCAGGTTCAAATTTAGGTTTAGAGGTCAATTTTGAGTTAGGTTCAAGTCAGTTGTCAAAAAGCAATTAAGAAATAAGTTTAGACATAGAGAATGAAGGATTGAATGAGATCAAAATGGGAAATGAGGCTAAGAAAGTGACTGATGACACAACAGTGAGGTTTCCATTCCTGAAGGAAAGATCGAATGTTACCCCTACTGGGCCTTTAACAGTGTGAGATGATTTAGATCGAAGATTGGATAGGAGGTTTCAAGATTTTGAAGCAAGACTTATGGCTATGATTGGTGGGATGATGGCTTCTATAGCACCTAATGTCAGAACTTAGCCTTTAGCACCCGTTTATGAGATAGTGGAGCCAACACATGTTGGGAATGCTACCGCAGCTAACGTCGCTATGCTTTGAGACCTACTAATGAGAGAAAGGAGGCATGACACTGAAGATGATTTTATAAAAAATGAGGATGAAGATTATATCCCTTCAGTAATAAACATAAGGATTAGGGGTCCTAGCGCTGAGGATCCAACTTTCAAGAAGATGGAGGAAAAGATCGAGGCTTTATCTAGATTACTGGCTGCTGATAAGGGAATGAACCCTGAAGATAGGGATTTGGATAGAGACGAGCCATTGCCTCAGAGATTTAAAATTCTTGATTTGCCAAGGTTGCCTCAGAGATTTAAAATTCCTAATTTGCCAAGGTTTGATGGAACTTTTAATCCTTTGGTACGTGTTAAATAATACACATTGATCATAAAAGGGACCAACTTGTCCAAGAAATAGAAGGTGGGGTATTTTTATCTGAGTTTGATAGGGTTTGTAATAGATTAGTACCATGGGCTGGATAGACATACCAAAGAGGACTGGGATTTATTGATTGAAGTATTCATTAAGTAGTATGACTACAGTACTAGGATGGAGGTTACTTTAAAAGACCTTGAGTTGCTTTAATAGAAATATGATGAATCCTTCCATGAGTACCTCACTAGGTGGAGGAATAGGGTGATGAAGATGAATATAAAGCCTGACACAATTGATTAGATCAAGCTATTCATTAGGAATTCAAACTTGTATTTGAGGGACAATTTAAAGATGAAGGGTTTGAAGGACTGGAAATCATTAAAGGGCGTAGCCATAGAAGCTGAAGGAAAATGCCTAGCAAGAAGGCCAAGCAATGAGAATGCCAAAGGGAACTTCGATAATAACAAGGTAATTGGGAATAGTAGTGGGTCAAATAGAACTACAAAGACTGCAAAAGTATCTGCTACAGAGGCCAGTCAAAGGCATTATTTTAACTTGGGAAAGTCACTATCTTAGGTATTGGATAGATTGAGCAAAAAGGGAAAGCTTCAACCATTTCCCCTAAGGCCTGCAAAAAGTCAAAGGTTACCTCATCATAGGGAAGATTGGTACTGTGTATATCATCAGCATATTGGGTACTTGACCGATTACTGCCAATCCTTGAGGAATAAGATTTAAGGCCTGATAGACAACAAGCAAATCTCAAATCCTGTGAAGAGAGATAAGAATTAGAAAGGAGTTTTCAATGTTGTGCCACCTCTAGTGTTCATGATTGGGTTTAGCCTACCTGAATGGTATGTCATGAGAGACCCGTATGGGAATTAGTATGTGATCATTACTCGTTCTACCCCTAAAGTAATAAAGCCAGTTGAAAAAAAATTGCCCAGTTTTTATGATCGATTGTTGGGACACTCACACAGAGAGTGAGGATGAAGGGGCTTTCGTGCCCATTGATATTTGGAGTTTAGCTAGTAAAGCCAATGAAAGGGAAAAGGAAGTAAGAGAAGAGAAGGAGGTTAAGGCGGTCACAAGAAGTGGAAGAGTGGCCTCGGAGGTTGAAAGGTAGCCGGCTCCTGTTGTAGTACCAACAGAAAAGGAAGTTAAAGAAGATCAAATAATTGAGCAATTAAAGAAAACAAATGCACAAATTTCTAGCTGGAACTTGCTAGGACAATCTCCTTCACACAATTAGATACTAGTTGAAGCCCTGAGTGAGTCCACTGTTGCCACTACCATCTCGCCTTCTGAGCTATTGTATTTAATCATGAAAGGAACATGAGAGAATGTTGTGTACTTTGATGCTAACCTGCCTTCTGAAGGGAGGAGCCATAATTGGCCTTTATACATCAAAGCCCAGGTGAATGACAAGCACACGTCTTGTGTGATGATAAATGATGGCTCTTTCATTAATGTCTGCCCCTTAGTGGAAATTTTAGCTTTTGGGTTGAATAAAAACATGCTGAGTAAGTCTGATTTAATCATTTTCGCTTATGAAAATTCTAAGAGACAAGCTATTAGGACCTCCAAGGCTTTAGTGAAGATAGGACCCATTCACATAGAAGCTGAGTTTGTGGTGCTACCTATTCCAGCCAATTTCTCTGCACTGTTAGGAAACCATGGGTTTCACAAGCTACTATTAAAGTTACAAGGGAGAATCAGGTGTCTGTACTTAAGATAGCTAAATATCCTTTCAATAAGTTCCATGTGTCAGCCATCAGTGATGAATAAGGTGAGAGTAGCTATGTTGATTGCCCCCAAGTGGTTAACATGATGAAGAATATGAACTTCCAACTGATGTTGGTTTGGGCAAGACGTCCCAGTGGCCTCAGACCACTATAGCTGCTAAGGGTCAGAAGGATAAGAAAGGGTTAGGCTTTACTGGTTATAATCAGAACTGTAAAAAGAAAGAAACAGAGAAAGGAATTTCCCACATCTCTCAGAGCTTTATGCTAGCTTTAGGTATTTTCCCTTACAGTGGGGAGAATGAACCTTAGCTGATAGTGGGTGAGTTAGTGCTAGGGTCTTAGTTGTTCGATGGTGTCTTCGATTGGGAACAAGGGATTATTAAGTTAGTTGAGGGATTATAGAATGAAGAGATTCTTTTGCACAACTCAAATTGGGACAAGGAAGTGCCTGAAGAGGTTTTGACAGAGAAGTTGCTTGCATTTCAGTTGAAAGGCAAAGGGAAGGTTGAGGTTAAGGATCTACCAGAGGTCAAGGCTTGAGAGACATCTGATACTACCAAGACTAAATATGATACTTGTAATACCCCTAATGGTACCCTAAGAGAGGTAGATGGTCATTTTTTCATGAGACAGAGGTTAATTATCAATTAAGAAAAATTGAAAATTAGGGACTTAATTGAAAAGTTAAACTAAAAGTTTTGAGGTAGAAATATAAATTGTGAAAATGAGAGACAAAATTCAGAAACATAAATACAAAGAAGACCAAAGTGAACTTTGCCAAGATTTTTATTTAGCAACCAATAGAAATTTAACAATTGGGAGGCTAGGAGAGAGGGAGACAAATATGGTTTTCCTTTTAATGGCATAAAGAATATGATAATGTACAACAATAACATATGAAATATACAAGGAATATAAAGATAAAGTTATAGTAATTGATACATGAAAGTGTTTACTTGATTATGATTGTATTATATTGATTATCTATACATATTCTGATTATGACATGATGAATTTAATTGTATAAATCAATTTCTATATGAATATGATTATTTGCCTGCACATAGAACTTGGTTGTGGATAAATAGGCATGCCTATAGGGTTACAGTCGCAGCTGCTACAGGTTTGACCCTGTTTGGGTCCCCATGATTCGACCTTGTATAGGTCCCCATGATTCGGCCTCTTGTAGGTCCCCATGATTTGGCCCATTTGGGTCCACATACTTGATACCTTCGGGTATCCTTTCATACTTCGGGTGCTACAGTACAGTACAGATCATCCGTTATTCACATCCACAGAACTTTAGCAGGCAATTTATAGTATAAAATGAACAATATATGAATATATGTATAATGATGATAGAGACTTGAATATTCATTATTTATGATTATTATAAATTAAGTATGATATGTGCGTTATATGGTAACTCTCACATGTTAATTATAATATTTTGACATTATTATTGCTTATTGTGTGCTTGAAAACAATCACTGTGAGTGGTTGTTCATACATGTATTGTTTCGCACTAAGCTTTATAGCTTAGCACGGGTATTTATCGTTGTAGGTTCAAGATATAATGGTGCTTCAAGGACAAAGCCAACACCAGATAGGAAGAAGTTAGTGTTTGATGTCTAAATTGTACTACTTTTATATTTAGATTTGTGTAAATCTTATGAAAGCAATGTAATGAACATGTTCTGTAATTGTTAATTCAAATTATAACTATAATGTAATAAAGTATAGGCTTATATAATTTGTTCTAATGTATGAATTAGACAATCAAAGTATAACCAATGAAATGACAAATGAACATATCACTAGTATTATATATATATATATATATTTTATTAAAATATTGAGATAAGTAACAGTAATTCGGATAGACTAGTGTGGTCCTTACATTTTTGGTATCAGAGCACCTTGGTTTAGGCAATTCCGACCAATAAGAGTATAGAAATAAGCAGTTATAGAAGATTGTTGTCTGGTGTTGGCTTAATATAGCTTGTCCCTATCTTATTTCAATATAGCTTAAAGTTGTATCATTTGAAAGGATTGAGAAGGGAAATTAAAGGAATTAGTGACTCTAGGAATTCGAGTCTAGGTGACTTCAATTCTTTTATAGTATCTCAAGATAAAATGTTAGCGGTAATGGTAGAGAGGCTTAATAGAGATATTCGAATTTGTTAGTTAAGTGAGTATCGAGCCTTAAATGATGGCCACTTATAGCCTTCTCCTTTTCCTTGTGTGACCGTTCATAACATATTTGTTCTCTCATTTCCCTTTATTTAATCGTACATGACCTTTGTTTTTCTTTGCATGATCGCTTATGTTTCCTCTGGCATTTTTTTTCCCGATCAGGTATGATTTTTAGCATTACTTTACTGATCGGGTTTGAATTTCAGTATTATTTTTTCAATCTGATCGGGTATATGGCATTTAGTTTCTTTTTACCGATCGGATATACGTATAGCCCTCAGTTTCTTATTTTGCCCGACCGTATATGATTTATATCATTTCTTTGCTTGGTCCTTCATGACCTTATTCTTCTTACAGTGCGCAGTTATATGTTCCTTTATCCTTATGTGTACTTATCCATTTAAACACTAGAACATTGTTGAATCATAAATAGAGTATTATGAGATTAAAAGTTTATTAAAAACCTCTAAGATAGTGATTGACTAAGTTAACAATAAATATGATGATGATAATTATTTATTAAGTGATAGTGAATATACCGGTCGAATATTGATAGATTTTGATAATGGAATATGTATATGTACATGATAGTATAAAAATGAGATTCTAGGTTTGGATTGAAAAGTAAAGTATAGGTATGTAGAATAGATTATTAAGCTAATATATGACAGTATATATATATATACATACGTGAGGTTGATGTAAGAAATTTGAGGTAGTTCAGCTTAGTCCAGAACTTAAATGTATCCTATGTTATGGTTACTAGGTATTTCATAGTAACCGTAACCCCCTATTTTTCTTATTCTAAGTTAAAGATAGCTCCCAATTGATTACTAAAGCTAGTATAAACCATTCTAAACATAAGCCAAAGCATTCTTGTTATAGGAACCAAGATAAATAGTGGTTTTAAATATAAAATCATAAAATGATATATGGAAACATGTAAAGCAAGGGGTAAATGTATTAGGGTATTATTTGACTAAGACATATGGTAATATAATTAACTATGAAGGAAATGTGAACATATATAAAGGTTTTTAAATGTATTAGACTTAAAGAATGCAAACTTACATGAAAATTAAATTATAATAATGTATTTATATTTTGTGATATATTATTCTAAACATAGAAAAAAATGTTGGTACATATATAAACATAAATGTACAACTTAAATAACTAAAGTATATGAAATTGCCCATGAGTATTCAATGGCGAATACAAACATAGAAAGGAATTTAATTAAGTTTCCAATAAACTCTATAATTATATGCTATTGTACTTAAATAAAAGAGTTAAATGACAACATATAAGTATGATCTTGTCATGCTATGAAAAGATCTTGATAATATAATATATGAACACAGTTACAGTTATCTCATTGATTCCAAACTTCGTGAGGTACATAATTGGATTCTTGGTAAAACTGTGGTTAGTCTCATGCATAATTTGGGACTTTTCTTAATAAGAGTAAATAGGTTCGTATTTAAATTTAAAAAAATCCAATCATAATTTTAGTTTGGAGTGAACATAAATTGATGTTATAATTTAGGTTTGGTCGAGTATTGAGTCGCCATGAATATGCATATAAGAGTATATGTGCATACACCCTTTGAAATATTGATTGGTAATAAATGTTTGGATTTTCAATTAGTGAATTTCTTTCTTTTGATGTTAGGTGCATCGGACCAAAGATTTAAGTCTTACCTGTATACATTAATTGAACAACTAGGAGGATTGATGCTTTTTTTTAACGAAGTAAAGAGATAATTAGATTACAGGATCAGGAATACATTTATATAAATAGTTAGATTTAAGGAAATCTTAATACATGAATTTGGTAGCCAATTAGAAATGTGCTTTCATTTTAGGTGATACATTAACTTAAATTATATTGAACTTATGGGTGAAGGTTATGAATTGATCGTGGTTTACTTCATTAGAAATGAAATTGGAAAAATTGACTGTATGCGCGTATCGGTTGGTTAAGCATGAATCTAAATTTTAAGGAACAAATTTGTTCAATTCCATTTCGACGAACTGTCAGACTAACTAACTAGCTTATATTACTCGCTTAGTTCGGGTTGAGAAGTTTAGCATACTAGAAATTTCTTAATTTTATAAATGTACTTCTTATTGACTTGTTATTCTTTTGTTACTTCATGATATCTATTGTGAAATGGTAATCATAATAAGATAATTTATTTTTATATAGTATTTATAGAAAGAAATATGCATATTCTCCTTTAAATGATCTCTTGACAATGATTTCATGAACTATATGGGACTACATACTTAAAAGCCATAATGAGTGCATAGGTGTGACTATGAATCTCTATACATAACTGAACCAAGATGACTATTGCGTAATTTATAATTGATAATAAGTTGTAAAATGGCAAAGTAGAACATTACGTTGTCTATGAGAGTAAGTGGTATTAATGGGAAATAGAGAAGTCATAGCTATAAATGAAACTATTAAATGATTATGAAATATATTACACATGTTAAATAAACGATACTTTACGCATACATATAAAGGTTTGGTGATTATTTGAATGTAGAAAGAATATAATTATGTATGTTTTGCAAAGGTTGGAATATAGAAAAAGACCTTATTTTCCTTAGTGTTCAGTGGGTAATTCCAATACTTTGGATAGTATGGCTAGCCATAGGAATTTATTTCACGGGATACCATGAGTTGATGAAATAGTTATCATTAGAAATGACAATGTTTTATGAGACAGGATATCGGGCTTATTATATGCATTAGTGCTGGGGTTTGGTGTTTACCTAAGGGTACGATCCCTCCAGTGCATCGTATTTATATCCCGTTTATCCAGTTCATGGTTCTCCACTGGTGTCAATTAGAAAAAAATTATAATTTGACTTGTGAATAGGGATAAACGAGGTAATTATAAAATTAAAGAAATCATAATGGTCAACGACTAGTAAACAAAGTGGAAAATTGAGGTTAATTACTATGCTTAGTAAACCTGTCAGTGCTTCCTTAACAGTTATGGGCAGTTGATGAAATATTTCATAGTAGGAATAGGACAAACATGTGGATTGCATATTTCACTTCATTGCATACATGAAGCATCATTCACTCATAACACAGCATCATATGACATGTACTTGGCCCCGACTGAAAAAGGAAATTGACAGGATATACTTCGAGCATAGTGATGATATGATTATATGTTTGGGCCATCTTTATTTGGAGATAAAGTCACAAGAAAAGTGAATCAAGTTAACGATAGAATCAAGAGAGTGTTATAGTTATAAAAAGATAGATATAGATTAAGTTTTAGAGTGATACAGTACATAGATGTATATAGGTAAGCAGAGAATCAGTAGAGTCAATAGAGACAGTATAAAATACAAGATAAGTCAGATAGGTATATAAGTATAGACAGAAGTATAGAAATGGTGGTGTTACATGAATATAGGATACCATCTCTGATGTATATGTATGAATTTCGAGGACAAAATTCTTTAAGGGGGAGAGATTTGTAATACTCATAATGGTACCCTAAGAGAGGTAGATGGTCATTTTTGCATGAGACAGAGGTTAATTATGTGACTAATTAAGGAAAATTGAAAATTAGGGACTTAATTGAAAAGTTAAAGTAAAATTTTTGAGATAGAAATATAAATTGTAAAAATGAGAGACAAAATTAAGAAACATAAATACAAAGAGGAAACAAAGTGAAATTTGCCAAGATTTTTATTTAGCAACCAATAGAAATTTAACAATTGGGAGGCTAGGAGAGAGGGAGACAAATATGGTTTTCCTTTTGATGGCCGGCCACTCTTGGCCTTGTGTTCATTTTAGTTTTCTTCTTTTCCTTTCTTTCATTTTTCTCCTTTGTTTCTTCTCTTCTCTACTACTGTGATGGTGATTCAAGTGGGTAGAGTAGTATATGGTAGAGAAATAGAGGTGATTTTTATAGCAACCTAACGCTAGGATCAAGAAGAGATCAATGGAAAAGAAAGAGAGAAAGGAAAAACTTAAAGAGGTATGGAAACTTATCCTTACTTGTGTGTGTCTTTATTATGTATATGATGCAAAAATAGTAATATGTGCTGTTATATTAAGTGAATATCATGAAAAATTGAGGTTAGGCTTGTCTAGAAACCAAAAAAGGAAGTTTTGTTGAAGATAGGGGAAAAATTGTTTTAGAGTTCATATGACTAGTCAGCACAAATCTAGTGATATATTGAGTTACCATGACTCAAATTAAGAACTTCTAGTTGGATACAAAACTAGACTCATAGATCTTCATTTCATATGAAGAACACAATCCTTGAATCAATTTGTACAATAGAGAAAAATAGACTTGAATTCGGGTCATGACTGCTGCCCTTGTCATTGGGAGCAGTCTTCGGTTTTTTGTAAATAACTTGAGATTTAGAACTATGATTGTATTTATTTTTGATGTTTTAGAAACTATAAAGACAGATCTACAACTTTGTACAAGGAAGCTTTCCTTAAAAATGATGTTTTCTTGGTCAAAAATGGCAAAGAAGTCGAGACAGAAATTCTGTCTCTGGGCGATTTAGGTATCACGGTTACTATGATTTTCATAGTAACCGTGAGGCAGTCCAGAACCAAAATACACCCTACCTCACGATTACTAAACTTTTTATAGTAATCGTGACCCCTTTAAAGAGTATAGAACATGGTTATTAATCATCCGGTAATGATCGTGAGGTAGTTTGGCTTAGTCTAGATCCGAAAGTGCATCTAGATCACGGTTACCATAAATTTGGTAGTAACCGTGACCCCTATGTCATGTTTTGGGCCACGGTTACCATGAATTTGGTAGTAACCGTGGCCCTCCTTCAAAAGTTAAAACTTAAAAGTTAAGACCCCATTTGAGGCATAAGATTAACTACTCTTTTCCTAAATCTTATAAACTACTTTAAGCATAAAGGATATGATAACGTACAACAATAACATATGAAATATACAAGGAATATAAATATAAAGTTATAGTAATTGATACATGAAAGTGTTTACTTGATTATGATTGTATTATATTGATAATCTATACATATTCTGATTATGACATGATGAATTTAATTGTATAAATCAATTTCTATATGAATATGATTATTTGCCTGCACATAGAACTTGGTTGTGGATAGATAGGCATGTCTATAGGGTTACAATTACAGCTGCTATAGGTTTGACCCCGTTTGGGTCCCCATGATTCGACCTTGTATAGGTCCTCATGATTCATCCTTTTTAGGTCCCCATGATTTGGCCCATTTGGGTCCACAGGATTGATACATTCAGGTATACTTTCGTACCTTCGGGTGCTACAGTATAGTACAGATCACCCGTTATCCACACCCACAAAACTTTACAGGTAATTTACAGTATAAAATAAACAGTATATGAATATATGTATAATGATGATAGAGACTTGAATATTCATTATTTATGATTATTATAAATTAAGTATGATGTGTGAGTTATATGGTAACTCTCACATGTTAAGTATAATATCTTGACATTATTATTGTTTATTGTGTGCTTGGAAACAATCACTGTGAGTGGTTGTTCATACATTTATTGTTTCCCACTAAGCTTTATAGCTTAGAACAGGTATTTATCCTTGTAGGTTAAAGATATAACGTTGCTTCAGGGATAAGGCCAACACCAGATAGGAAGAAGTTAGTGTTTGATGTCTAAATTGTACTACTTTTATATTTAGATTTGCGTAAATCTTATGAAAGCAATGTAATGAACATGTTCTGTAATTGTTAATTCAAATTATAACTATAGTGTAATAAAGTATAGGCTTATATAATTTATTCTAATGTATGTATTAGACAATCAAAGTATAATCAATGAAATGACAAATGAACATATCACTAGTATTATATATATATATATATATATATATATATATATATATATATATATATATATATATATATATATATATATATATATATATATATATATATATATATATATATATATATATATATATATATATATATATATATATATATTGTTTATCAAAATATTGAGATAAGTAACAGTAATCCAGATAGACTAGTGTGGTCCTTACAATACTTTTATTGATATTATTTATGTTCCTAAACTTTTTGATGAGAACATTGATTGCTCTTTTAATTATATTAATAAGATGAACAATATTGCTTGCTTATGTCATATTTTTGTTGATTTCAATATGTATAATCATGATTATGAACCATTCATATTTGACATGAACTCGACAAACACATCTTCATTTAATCTTAAAACCAAATTAAGAAAATCCAAAAGAAATTTTATTGGCATCAGATAAAACTCTTGAGGAAAGAGAAAAATTTGAGAGAATTTTGAAAAAATATGAAAAAGTCTTTGTTTGGACAAATAAAGACATGCTGGGAATAGATCGAGAAATTGTTGAACATGCCATTCTAATGTATCTAAGGTACAAGCCAGTCAAATAGAAGCTTAAGAGGCTTAGACCAGAATGGACTTAAAAAGTTAAGGATGAAGTTAGGAAATAAATAGAGGCTAAGTTCCTAGTAGAAGTCCAATATCCCACTTAACTAGAAAATGTAGTTCCCATAGCAAAAAAGGATGGAAGAGTCAGAGTCTGTGTAGATTATAGGGACTTAAACAAAGCCTGTCCTAAGTATAATTTTCCTCTACCTCACATAGATTTCCTGGTTGATAGTGCAATAACCTGTGCCATGTATAGTTTTGTGCACGGATATGCAGGGTATAATAAGATTCTGAAGAAGATAGTGGATTGGATTAATATAGCTTTCATAACTGAATGGGGTATGTACACCTACCGGGTCATGCCTTTTGGACATAAGAATACGGGTTCTACCTATCAGAGGATGGCAATTAAGATACTAGATGACTTGATTCATAAGGAAGTAGAGGCATACATGAATGACATGATGATCAAATCAGTTACTCAGGAAGGTCATTTTGAGGCATAGGAGAAGTTCTTCCAGAGAATTGATAAGTACAACCTTCACCTTAATTGGAAGAAGTGTATCTTTGGAGTCACCTCAGGTAAGCTTTTAGGGCATGTAGTGAGCCAAAGCAGTATAAAATTATATCCTGACAAGTTGAGAGCCATTAGAGAAGTGCCAGTACCCCAGAAAGAAAAGGAAGTTAGAGGGTTTCTAGGGAGAATCTGGTACATAAGTAGGTTCACAACTAAGTTAACTTAGATCTACGAGCCAATATTCAAGTTGCTTAGGAAGGATCAACCAGTGGTCTGGAATAAGGATTTTCAAAAGGAATTTAATACCATTAGGGAATATATGTTGCATCCACCAATGTTAAGACCGCCTTAGGCAGGTAAACCTTTGATTTTATACTTGGCTATAAAGGATAGTTTGGTAGGGGGAACGATGGCTTAAGAGGATGACTTTGGGATTGAATATACAATATACTACCTCAGCAATAAGTAGAGGCTGAAGAGATACATGAACATGCTTTTGAAAATACAAGTTGTAAGTCCAATGATTTATTACAAAAGGACATAGAGCTTTTCATTTTGGTATCAGAGAGTCTGGTTAAGATGCTAAGTGTTGTATTAAGGTAAGCTTGTGATGATATATGGAGATTTTGTTCATAAATAATTGGAAAAGATTAAATATTATAAAGATAAGATGACAAATATAGAAAACAAGTGTATATTCATATAAATAAAAAAAATATGAGAGAAGAGTGTAGAATACCAAAATTAATA
Organism: Excoecaria agallocha; assembly: GCA_037975025.1. Classification (NCBI taxonomy): domain Eukaryota; kingdom Viridiplantae; phylum Streptophyta; class Magnoliopsida; order Malpighiales; family Euphorbiaceae; genus Excoecaria; species Excoecaria agallocha. The sequence continues at coordinate 38,100,061 of CM075815.1, read as the reverse complement.
GAAATGAAAGAAGAATTAATAGAGTTAAAAGATAAGCTAGTAAGAGATATAAATACTCTTACTAATGAGTTACAGAATGCTAGCAAGAGGCTAGAATAGTTTTAAAAGGAATAGTTAGTTTATCCAGACAAGATTATTTGATTAATTAACTAGAAGAAGTAAGCATAAAGATGGTGCTTGTCATGTTGAATGTTGGTCAGTCTTGAAGGCTTAGCGTTGGTCGACCGTACATATGATGTCGAAAGTAAGACAAGTAGGTGGTCTCATATAGCTAGGTGGTCCTGTGAACGCATAGATTCTATCTTATTGTTTTTATCTTTAGTTAAATTTAATTAATATAGCCTTCCATCGATAAATTATCTAGACTTTTATCTGTTTAGGGATCAGGCTCAAGTTCAAGTTCTAACTCGAGACTTGACAATAATAATAATTTGCTAGATATGAATTTTATTAAAATAAATATTGCTAAAATTGAAAATGATTTGTTTGATTGGACTATCCCTAAACAAGATATAAAGACTATTTATTCTATAGGACTTTTTGAATTTTTACAAGATTATTCTTTTAAAACAATTAAACAAACTATTGATGTTAATTAGAAACATGAAACTATTAAATTCTTTTTAGAGAAGGCGACAATTGAACATGAGAAAAGATATAAATTTTTTACATATTGGGTTAGTTTAAATAGCTATTAAACCATTATTTAGATTAGACTAGGCATTCCTATTTTGATGTGTTTAACATATGCTAGGCATATCAATTTTTCTAATTATTTACTTGTTATGGCTAAAACTAATTTATCTAATGGTCCTGTATATTTTAATTGTTATCCAAATTATTTTATTAGTTTATTTGATTCTAATATCTAGATACTTTGACTTAACAGTCAAGACAAAAAATTTAAATTTTAAGAAAAATGTTAGGATAATAGCAGTAATATATATAATGTATTATAAAGTCATGACTACTAAGCTGAATTTTAAGTCTAAAATGTCTCCAAAAAAAGACGAAACAATCTTATTTAAAGCTAATAAAACTCATTCTAATATTCAAATTCTTATGAGATTAAAATGGAATAAAATTAATAGGTCAGAAAGTTAGGATTTGCAAGAAATTTGTGAGTCCAAACTAATTAACGTTAATGACCAATTTTCACTACTAATTGAACATATTGATGGATATGTAAGAATTGATTTTTCACCATATTTTTCTCAATCTACTCGAACTTCTACTTATTATAATAATAATAGGCCTTCAATTAGTTCTATCAGTTCACTTCCTCGATCTAACTCAGCAAGAAATCTAGAAATAAGAGGTGTTGATTTTAATGAAAATATTTCTTGTCCTATTTATACTGAAAAAAGGAACTGATTCCTCCTTCAGCCCCATTAGGTCACAAATAAAAGTATTTTCTCAAATTAATCAATATATATCATGGTAGATTTTCAAATAAATTATTTTTGAGAAAAATTTAAAAGTGGACAATACTAAAGAAAAGGTAGAGATATTTTAATAAAATTTTTCAAGAAAAATTAAACATATTTAAAAATTTTTGGTATAAAGATATAGAGTCTAAAAAGATAAATATCCCTTTGTTTATATGGTTTGAGGAGTATTGCCATAATAATAATATTAATTACCCCTTTGAAACATAAATTAATGTTTATCTAAAACAGCGAAATTATGGACTAAGTCAATAATGAGTCTGTTGTGTAGTAAATCCTAAAATTTTCTAGGCAATATAATTCATATCAAATCATTAAGAAAATACAAAATCTATAGCGGAAGCGTATCCGAATTCATGATTTGCATTGGAAGATAAAATTTCTTTTGACCAGTGATTTTCCAAATTGATAGGTAGGGTGAAAGATTGTCTTCTGCAGATGGGAATTCAGATAGACAATACCTCTTACCTATAATTTGGGGAGCATAACCCTTTTATATGATATTTTTTTTTCTAATTTAACCCATCATAAAATTAGAAATTATAAAAGAGTATCTACACATTTAACCCATATTTATAATATTATTATTATTATGACCCACTTTAATTTCTTCTATATTATACCCCTTTAATATTTTGAGTCATGTTTTTTAAATGATAGTTATGATATATGATTATTATAATACAAAAACAAAATAGCGACGGTTAATTCCGTCGCTATTTTAAGAAATTCGTTGCTAATGGATTTTAGCGACTAAACGACTGTTAGTCACTATTTTTCTGTCGCTGGCAAATTTAACGACTAAAAAAAACAGTCGCTAATAATAGCGACGAATATTCCGTTGCTTAGGTAAGAAGCTCCGTCGCTAATTAATCTCTAAAATCAGTGGTCATTATTGTAAGAAAATATTAGCGACTAAATAGTTCGTCGCTATATTTAGTCGCTAAGAAATTGATTATTTTTGCGACAGTTTTGGCTTAACATTTGTTTGTCGCAAAACAGTTGCGACACAAAATAAAGTCGCTATTTTCGTCGCTAATACTTGTTTCTATTTAGTGAATTAGCATAATTTTAGTGACTAAAATTTCGTCGCTATCTGAAAATTTTTATTTTTTTTAATATTTACAAATTTATTTTTTATATATCAAATTCATTGTTTGCCCAATATTGAACATACAACATACAAAAGTTTATAAATGCAAATCATAATATAATTTATAAATTTATAATATCAAATATAGTATCAAAATATAACAAATATATAATTAAAAATTACTTGAAATACTAAATGAGTTTATCACCCTACAAAGTATCATCCAAAACAATAAAGACCATAATATTAAAAATAAGACACAACATATATATATGCTGAATAAGTAAACCTCATTCTTGAATTCTTCTATGCCTTGCCCAGAGTTTCTTGATAGTCTTTTCATAGCTATTTCTTAGCCTTCTACCAGCCTATCCTGTGAAAATATTAAGTCTGCTTTAATCCACTAGCTCGACTAATTCGAATTTACGCCGCACATAGCAAAGCGCTCCCTGCCATGTATTTAAAAATGAAGTTAATCAACAATAGATGAAAAAAATTTACAAATGCTCGAATCTAAAACTATACTTCTTTTCTACAAGAGATTATTGTATTTGTCATCAAAACCAACCTCAGACTATACTAACAAAAAAAAAAAAGGAACAAGTGTTATAACTGAAGCCTTACGTCTCTGATGTTGTCCACTGGTTAAATTTTGCATTGAAGATAACAAGAATGATGGATATTTACTAGTCAGAAAGAAGTCTTGAAATTTCCACATAATGAAATGGTAATGGCTGAAATGCTTATGAATCTCGTTTCCCTTCCAAAACCTGGGTCAAATTTTCTAATCCACAATGACAAAATGGCAAGCAGAATTACATTTTATCATTTAATTCGTAGCAAAGACAGACAATTGACAATCTTAATTAGAATTGCAGATAACCGGAAAATTAATTATTGCACTGCAGATCAACAGCAGTATCTTGTTAGAATATGTATAGCCATATTTGTAATTAAGTTCCCTTTCATACATATTATTTTGCATCCATAAAACCGTAACCCAAAAATCATGCATCCAATTATCAAGGTGGAGCATAGCAGTACAAACTTGAATTTTTTTGCATGTGCATTACAAGTTAACTCTCAACTCTAATACTAATTAAACTCTCAAATCCGTACTTAATAATTAAATAAAAAATAAGTCCATATAATATAATTAACATTCAATCCCTATAAGTTTATAGGAGCAAAATATGATCACATAGTACAAATCATCATTAGCAAGCCATGGATAAATGGTTTTACAAGCCTACTACAGTCAAGAAAAAAGAAAAGTCCTATGCAGTACTATACTGTGAGTTATATGACTGTATTCTGGTAAATTATCCATATTCAGAGGCAATAACAAAGTCGGAGGACAATGAAAATTAGAATATAGGTTTGATGAAAAACTAGTACCCAGTCACTCTGGTTTTAGATACTTCCAAAAATTGTAATGTAAAGTAGCTACAAGCAATTTCAAGCAAAATATACACCAAAAAAGGAGTGATGCGATGACAAGTATGAAGAACATTACCTTGTTATGGATGGCATGGTTGCCATAATGCCTACACATGCATATATTATAGGAATCAAAATCTTGGGTTAGGCATCTAAAATATGCTACTATAAATGGAAACATTCTTCCAAAAGCAATATCATATTAATCAAATAATAAAAATACTAGGTTTGCATTTGCTTCAAGGCCCTGTAGAATGTAATCCCAAGTGAATTCTAGTCCTTTTGCTCCTACCCAACTAAAAGAAAAGAAATTCGAAATTGAAGCCAAAAATTACCTTATACTGATCAAACAAATTAGAACACAAATAATTATAAATTATGCTTATAAAACTCGAATAGTTTTAATAAAAATAACTAAAGCATTCTTTTATTTCATTGCTTGCCTTTGTGTTAATTAAAAAAAACATTCAGTAATCAAATTGCATGCTTTACTAAGAATGAAAGTTAATGTATCCTTGAGAGAATGCTAAGCCTTATGCTTGCGTGATTACTAGTTTGCTCATATGTAAAAATTATTATATTCTTAGATGAGTGAGGATATAAAGTTAGTTTAACGTTATAGTTTTAAACACAACCATAATTAAGTTTTCATATGGTTAACTTTAAAGAAAACTATATACATTTATATGCCAAAACCTTATAACACTAAAACACATATATAAAAATAATATTTATAACTTTACAGAATAACTTTATGCTAAAACACAATTATGATTTCAATAATTGGTTTACATACCTCAAATGTGGACACACTAATGTCATTAATAAGTACTTTACACTAACAATGAATTTTATATTAACAATGAGTTTTATATTATATTTTAGATGAGCATTAATTAAATCATGTATAAAAATTATTAAATAATAGATAATGGATGGAAAGGAACTAGCGAGTGCACAAAAATTAAGATAGCAGTATAACTTAACTGGCAGGTAACTTTTGCAGGATCATGTTTATGCAAGAATCCCAATAATCATGTTTGTGAAGTAAAATCTAAATGCCATCTAGAAGTAAAATCCAGCACTGAATGATCTCAAGGATGCAGAACAACAATATAATTAATTTTTACTTGTCCACAAATAGTCCTAATTTGCATACAAACTATTAATATTGCTTATTTTAGATTAAGAAAATTACTGGATATTCTAATGCATGGGGAAGGAACATAAATTCAAATATTCTAATGCATGATTACTCATAACAAAAATAAATTACAACCGTTCAAAAATAGGTAGAACACTCCTAAAGGAAACCATTTTTAAACACTCCTAAATGAAACCCTTCCTATTATATAAGAAACAAAATGGTTTTGATTAACAAAGAGAACAGTAACACCACATCAAACTAATTGCAAGACGGGCTGTTATAATAATACAAGCAGAGCAGAAATTCTATGAGGACTTTTGAACACGAGAATTCATGACAAATTGACAGCAGTAAACTGACCCACTAACAACGAAATATCTGACCAATAATTCCTAATAACATGTAACAACAATTTCCACTAACAATCAAATGTTTGTATAAATCAAAAGGAACAGAAAGTGAGCAAAGTAAAACAGGAAACAGTATGTAAATATCTACATTAACTTCTAACAGAATATTCAAAACCTAAATGTAAGAAGAAGTATGCAGATGAGCATACCTGTTAGAGCATCAACAACAAAACGCCAGTATAGGAAGAATCCATCCCCCAAGAAAGCGCAACAGCAGCATGAGAACAAATTTACTTCACTGGCAAAATACCAGTAGTATCAGAAAGCAAAACAAATCCCAGGTGAATAACCTCAATGTTAAGCAGAATTTAACAGTTGTGAAAGGAATAAAAGTACAAAATCAGTAATTTGCTTGACATTTTAAGTGACTTGTTATCCAAATAGCACCACCATGAAAATTAAGTTCAAGATAATATAAACATCAAACGCTGAAAAGGAAATTAAACTATATATTTTCAAAATAAAGTAATTAACATGAGAAGAATCTCAATTTAATTTGCATGTTTTTCAGATAACATAATAACCTGCAAGTAATTAATATAATGTAATAACTGCACTGGAAGGAGAAGTAAACAACATTTTGTTTATTGACATTTTTTTAATTACATCCAAACACTCCTACTTTAAAAAGAGAAAAGTTGAATTGAGGGAACAATAAAATCATCATAAGCCCTAGCTATTGAGATTAATCTGAGCTTTAATCATCAAACTCTATGACGGAAAAGAATAAATTATTATTCTCACAACCCTATACCAACCCAAGGTCTTATACTTCTTTTTTATTTTGTATTTTGATTTTTAATAGACATGTGTAAATAGAAAGGAGATTATATGCTAATTAGCTATATATAGAAATGGCACGTATCTCTTAATTACCTAATTATTTAGTGGTTCATATAATGGTTAAGCAAATCAATTGTTTTGCTGTTTCTGTGAATTTTTTCCGAATTAATTTCATTATTAGGTGTTAAAACAACTTTACTTGCTTCTACAGCCACTTGAAGTAACAAACTTCAAGATTAATGCACACATCCCGTCGAGGCTCCTTCACTATAAGCTTTCCATTTCGCTGCTCTAATAATTCAGTATGAGCATATATAATTGATTGCCTTATTGAGAACTGATATATATATATATATATATATATATATATATATATATATATATATATATATACGCGCGCACACACACACATATACATACATACATACATAGCTCAAGAACCTAAATTATCAATTATAGATGTTCAAAACAGTACACATGCATTAACCAAACAGAAATGCAATAACTTGGTGATCGTCACATTCAAAACATATAATTATTATAGAATTGATGAGGATCATATTCTTAAACATGTGAATTAACCCAACACTTCAAATTAAGCACCACTTCAAAATCAACGCTTAGAAGCAAATTGATTTTTAATTATTTAATTACTTTAACTAATGGTGATTAATCATCACATTAAGAACAGCAGGAGATGAAAATGACACACACACACACACACACACACATATATATATATATAACATACTTCCATACTGTGAATAATAGGATCAAAAGCCAGAAGACTAAACTGTTGAAACAAGTTAAAGAATTCAGCATTAGAACACCGGACAGAACAACACTTCAATTCAACAAAATAAGAAGTGATTAGTACTAATTAAAGAGCTCATTAAATTGGCAAGAAAATGGCATAAGTTTGCTGCTATAAGAATTGATTAGTGCTAAGGAGCTCATTAACAGCTTGTTTGAATCATTTCATACTCAAATTACATAACAAATTAAATTGTCAAGCACCATGCAAGCCAAATAAATGTACCTAGCAAACTTGTCCCCTTTGGGAGTGTGAAACCCATTGATGAGAACTGCAGTTGCAGTTCCAACTTTAGGAACAAACCCGCTACCTGCAAAAATTAAAAATCAAAATGAACTAAATTAGAATCCATAAAAGAACCAATACCCATTATTGATAACACAAAAACACTTACCAAACTCACACACAGATCATAAAATAATGATAGCAGCAATACTAGGCCATATAACATGCAAAAAAATTTCAGAATCCTATACAAAGCCTAAATCTACTGGATAATTAAACAGGGCACTCACTATAAGCATTAGCTAAGTGCGCAACCAAAGAACCTGCAGTTGATAATAAATTCAGCGACGAAGATACACTCTACACCAGAGCCAGCCTATAAAATCTCCCCCGAGAAGGAAAAAGAGGAATCCCAGCGATTAATAAAGCCTCATCAACAAGTTCTGCAGAACAGAACCAATAAACACCTTCAAGTGCAATTACCGAAGGCTAACTCAGAATTACCCAAAGGAATTTTACAGGTCCCAACAAGTAACTCTCAGCCAGAAAATACGAATACAGCAATCAGATAGGCGAACCTCCAGCAAATCGCGAAACCCATCCCGATCAATCACTCCTAATGATCACAGAGGAAAGAAATATCAAGATCCCCATCTTCTCCAAATACTGACAGAATATATTAAAAGAAGAAAAGGAACAGCAGATAGGAGCAAAACTCAAGCTCCACAAATCGAAAAATAACAAGCGACAGAGCAGACCAAGAGATCAAATTAATTAAAACATTAATCAAGAATTGACAAGATCTAACACCTTTTTTTACTCCATGGATATAAGATCTGAAACCCAAAACATAAGAAAGAGGTTTTGAAGGCAACTTAAACAATTCAGCAACAAAAACTAAAGAACAAAGCAAAAAGACTATAATATTTATTATCATAATAAATAGAGACTCACCGGAATAGGGATGCAGCAGAGGAAGCCGGCGACAGGATGCAAGTGGCGGCGTTGGGATTTGGGAGTTGTAGTCGGCGGCCATTGAAGAAAAAATAGGAGAGACTGAAGTGAAAAGTGAAAATGGCAGACCTATATTAAACCTTGATTCCTCTTTTTTTTTTAACTAAACGGCAACGTTTTAGTAATTAGCGACTAAATTTTTTGTCGCTAACCTTTTAGCAAAAATAGCGGCAAAAATTCCAGCAAAACATTGTGACTCAATATTTCATCGGTAATTCGTCGCAATAATTACCATCGGCTTAACAACTACAGAACTGTCGCTATATGACGACACATCGACAAAATAAGGTGGCAAAAATCAGCGACGAATATTCCGCCGCAAATTTAGTCGCAAAAATAAGGCGCCAATGTTGCCGCCATAATTTAGCGACTGGATGCTTTCAAGCCGTCGCTATTTAGTCGCTAAAAACCATCATTTGGCGGAAAAACTATTTTTCACGACTGATTGTTTATTTAGTCGCTATTCCGTCGTAAAATAGCGACTGTTTCACTTCCGTCACTAATTTTAGTCGCTAATTCCCTTTTTTTGTAGTGTATATAATGTATTTGCCTATAAATCCTAACAATCTCCCATTTAGAATATACATACACACACACACACACACACATCAGCATATTGCCTTATAATTATACGTCAAACTTTATGAGCTCAAAACTTCACTATCATAATCAAAGACATTTCTGAACAATCTTGTCCATCAATTATGCCTATATAGAACCAAGGCCACCTTTGTTACATATATTTCGTAACTAAATCCATCCCTAATCACATATACAAACACATCCAAATGACATAGATCAAGTATGGATGCATAGCATGAAAATTACATGTAATGTGATCTAAACATATCTATTTTCAACTGGTCCATTTTATAAATATAGTGAGATCAATCCATATCTAAAAACAAAGTGTGAATAACTCAAATCCTTTTCTACAGAAAATATCGATAAACCAAAAATAAAAAATGTGTCTATAATAAGAAAGCAAGATTACAAACTCCTACTGAAATCAAAAATCCTCAAAAGACATGACACCTATGTGAGCAGTATGCTCATTAAAGACCTTAGGTGGTAATCCTTTGGTAAGCGGATTTTCAACTATGGAGTTTGTGCCAATATGCTCAATGACACCTGTTTACTTTGAACTCTTTCTTTAACAACCAAGAACTTAATGTCTATATGTTTTAACTTATTTGAACTCTTGTTGTTATTAGAATACAAGACTGCTAACTTATTATCACAAAAGATCTTAAGTGGTCTTTCAATTCCATCAACAATTCGCAGCCTAGTGACAAAATTTCGCAATCATATTCCTTGATTTTATGCCTTATAGCATGATATAAACTCTACTACCATGGTATAAGAGGCTATAAGAGATTGCTTAGCACTCTTCCAAGAGATAGCTCCTCCATCTAGCAGAAAGATATAGCTTGAAGTAGATTTCATGCTATCATGGCACCCAACAAAATCGAAATCTCAATACCCAATGATCTCTAATTTATCCGATCTGCTGTAAGTGAGAATGAAATGTTTTGTTCTTTGAAGATATCACATGACTTGTTTGGCTGCTTTCCAATGATCCATTCCTGCATTGCTTAAATATCTTCCCAACACTCCAACTATGTACACAATATTCGGACGCGTATAAACTTGAGCATACATTTGACTTTCTACTACTAATGCATAAGGAATCTTTTGCATTTCTGTTTTCTCAAAAGCATTTTTGGGACACTTTTAAAGACCAAACTTGCCTCCTTTAGCTATAAGGGCGTGTCCTAGTTTACAATCTTGCATGCCATATCTCTCAAGTATCTTTTCAATATAAGCCTTTTGTGATAATCCAAGGGTACCTCGAGAGTGATCTCGATGTATTTGGATCCCTAATACAAACGTTCATGCTCGGCCAGCAGACGTTCATGCTCTTCTCTAATCTTTGAATAATTAGAAGAGAGATGTCTGCACTCCTTCCTTTGCCTGGTTGCCTCCTCTTCGAACTTTTGCATTAAAGCGTTCTCGGCAGTCAGGCGGGCCACATCCCCCTTAAGGTGAGCCACCTCCCTTTGCCGAGCTCGCATGACCTGCGAAAGACAAGTAGTCTCCTCCTTCAGCCTTTCAAACTCCGATCAAGCGCTAGAGGACTCCCTCCTCATAGCTTCACACTTATCCTCCGCCTCCCTCCTTGCCCGCTCGGAATCTTTGAACTTCACTTTGCAGAAGTTAGCCATGCCATGCAAGCGTAATTCCCTTTTTATTAACTGAAAGATAAAAAGGACGGAGGTAGAAGATACGATCGGTCTAAGAAATAACAGTCGGATGAAGCAAAATTAGTAAAAGCAAAGATATGGAAAAAATACCCCCAGGCTTTGTTGCTGAAAGAGGCTACACTCCCGGGATAATGCGTCAGGATTTCCCATTGCCCTGAAATCGTCTTCTTGAAGCATGCTGCGACACAAATAACTTGATATGGCCTTATTGTCAATAGACCAGCCGGGACTAAACTGGCTCTTTAAAACTTCTCCTAGTGAGGAAGCCTGGTCCTCAGCGATCCTCGCAACCACATTTGACATGCCTCCTTTACTTCCAGCAGCAACTATTGCATCTACTGCGGCTATCAGCTCATCAAATTTCCTCCTAGCCGCATCCTGCATCGCTCCCTGGGTACCTTCGCCCATGTCAGCCGTATCTGACCGAACTGATTTTCCCCGTTCTTGAGCTATTCGCTCCCTATCTGGGTTAGGCTCATTCCCGAGAATCGAATGTCCTGAGGAATGACCCCCAGGTAACGGCTGGTCGAAAGAAGGCCCTGAAAGGATCTGAGAAGGGCAGGCAGCAATCGCTGCATAGTTACCAGGCACAGCAACGGGAGCATCGGCAACAGGAGCAGAAGCTTGAACTTTCAAAGAGGATACGAGCTTCCTCTTTTTATTCTTTCTTTCTTCTTTGGCAGCTCGATCAGCTTCGATCATCGCCTAGGCCTGATCGGCCAACTGTTTGGCAACGTCATCCCCTTTCGCCATCACAACTACAACTGCATTATAGAAAAAGAAGATAAGTATTTCTCCAGTTAATATGTTTTGTAAATTTGGAATTTACGATTCTATGCACATGTACATATATGCTCCTCCTATGCTTTTACTACAATGATCCTACTTCACATCAACAATAAGTATTGACATTTAGGCTTGCAAGCAAAACTTCCATCATTAGGCCAACCGGCCGCTCAACTTTTCGAGTCTCTCTCTCATAAGCTTGCAGAAAATAGCATTTGTAAATTAATTAAAAGTCACTTCTGGAGGGGACAACCCCAAAAGTATCAGAGGAAAATTCCACCTCAACACCCAAGACCCACCAATGACCAATGGATTCGTCCATCATTCCTACAACCAAAAATCGAAACCACCATAAAGGTTCTTATGGGAAGATTGTCCTGAAAGGATGAATCTTAATCAGCATCCCTCCCGCTGGCTCGAAAAGCCATAATCTTGTAAAGGCTCAATGAAGACCCTCATCTATGGATTAGTGGTCATTCAAAACCGTTTCTTCAAAAAAAAAAAGAAGAAGAGAGGAGGCAAGTGTCGATTACTTACCTGAACACTTTTGCAAAATCTTTGGAATTGCTAAAGGAACAAATCCCAAACTGCTGAAATGGTAGAATCCACGTGGAAAATTTGGCAGAGCTTCGCTAAGAATCGTAGGAATGTGAGAAAAACTGTCATAAAGATGCCTATTTATAAGCAAAATGATTATAGAATACTCCAGCGACCATCCGTTGGATGATTGCCACGTGTCTCCAATCTACTAAGGGCGGTTACAAAGAACGAAGCGGCACCTCCAACACGCGCGTTATCAATGAATATGTAATGACTGCCCAATGAAAAGCACATATACAAGACACGGCTCATCAAATTCAAAAATCTCACCAAAATATGGAAATTCTCCCGGTCGGACTCCTCGAAGGGGGGACAAGTGATAATCACTAGAAATGTATTCTCAAAGGTCCAATTAGCCCAGCCCAGATGGCATTTACGACGGCCCAAAGACACGACATATAGATGGGAAAGTAGCACTAGAAAGTGTGACGTCCGACCGGACTGATGAGATAGCTCGTCCCATCAGTCCACTGACACAAGCGAGTGTCCATACTTTCCATTCACTTCCTGTCACATCGCCGCTCACCCACTCTGACTGCCGGTTATCATCTCCCAAGGCACTCAAGTGCCCCTCCAAAGATCTCCTATAAATAGCAAAAGTACAATAGCACTAGGTACCGAGTATCTGAAACTCCTTCTCCAAACACCCTTTATTTTAAAAGTCACTGACTTAAGTTTCGGAGTGCTAAAGTCCGGTTCCGATCGGGCCCTCCTTTTCTCTTGCAGGTTTGATCGATCGGACCAATCGACCCCTCCTTCTAACGACTTCATCTTCTTAGGTGAAATTCCCAATCCTACAATTGTTATCCTCTCTCCTTACAAGATAAAGCCATTTTGAGCTTTATCAATTACTTTTGAGTAAAATTTAAATTTTATTTATTTGTTACTTTTAAACTTTCAATATAATTTAATTTACTTTTTTAATTTATTTTTCTTCTTCAATAAAATTAGAACCAATTAAATTTGATAATTTAATTTTAATCATGCAATGTAATACTAAATTTAAATTTATTTATTATTTCTTAATTCTAGTGAAAACAACAAAAGTGATAGATAAAAAAAATGGAGGAAGAATAATATTTTTTTGAGTTGTTGCTGCTGTAAATTATAATGTGGTGCATATAGTCAAAGAAGAACCTAAAACTAGGTGTGAACATGAACCAGTTAATCGGTCTATTAATAATTTTATTAACCGGTCCATTAATTTTGGTTAACAATTATATTAGTTTCGATTTTTAACTTAGTTTTTCAAATCGGTTTATTTGTTAACCACTAAAAAATTTTAATATATAAATTTAATAAATTATATAATTTGTAATATTATTTTTAATAGTTAAAAATGCTTTGAAAATGAAAAAAATATAAATTAAATATAATATCCATTAAATGAATCAAAATAAAATTAAAATTTTTAAAATTAATTATAAAAATTAAATATATTTAGTGGCAAAGCCACATTGAGAGGAAGGGGGGCGGGGGGCAATTGCCCACCTTAATTTTTGAAAATTTTTTATTATATATATGTGTGTGTGTGTGTGTGTGTTAGATAAACAATTTTGCCCCTCTTAAAATTTTATTTTTATCCATTTTTCTTAACTTATTTCTTAAGTTTTTTATCAATGAAAAATTTAATTTTTTTTAAAACATGAGTTATATTTTTTCCTCATTGATTATAAATCATGATTTTACCGCTAAATATATTTAATATGAAACTAACAATAGAGTGCTAATTATGCACATAAAATGAATAAATAATAATAATAATAATAATAATAATAATAATAATAATAATAATAATTATAATTATAATAATAATAAAATAATTTTAATATCTATTTACGAAAAATATGTATTATTATAATATTTTTAAAAGTTATGTATCATAATATTTATAAATTACAAAAATATTGAAAAATATAAGTATAAAATTTAAAATATAATTTATAAAATATATATAGATCAGTATAAAATATATAAAATATATATATAATTTAAAAGTAAAAACTGTAAATCTAAATTTTTGGTTCGGTTAATCGAAAAATGGATTTGGTTCGAATCGATTTTTTAGTTAAACAAAATTTTGGTTTTTTTTTGCTCACCTCTACCTAAAACTCCATCTTCTTTCAATTCTTTCTCTGATAGAAAAAATGGAGAGTAATTTCTGGCAGTTTTATTCTATTTGTTTGTAAATTTTCTAATGATAGATTTGCAATTTTAATAATTTTGGTTTGGTAGAATATGGTATTGTTTTGGTCATGGTTATTAAACTCGGGTTAACTCGGTCGATCGGATCTGTTCGACCATGACTCGGCAAGCAATCCAAGTCGATCCAACATGAAAATCAGAAGGAATAAAAACTCGATTTGGATCGAAAAAAATCGGGTTGGATCAAAAATATTCGACTTGGATCGAACCGGGTTCAACCTTTAAGTGTTGCGTTTTGAAGAAAAAATACCCTAAATACCTAATTTTCCTTCTCTGCTCAATTCATTTCATGCAGCCGCCTCTCTTCTCACTTCTTCTTCACCTGGAGCTGGGATTTGTGTTTCTTTAGGTGTGGTTTCTTCCGATCGAAGTAAGTTTTTTGATTTTATCTTGTAATTTTAATTTATTATCTTTATGTGCTGTGTTCTTCACTTCTTCTATGCTCTGCTGCAAATGAACTTGGAGATCAGGACAGGAGGATAAATTATCATATAGAATGTATATGCAAATTTGTATATGAAGATTTGTCATATAATTGAAAAAAAAGTTATTAATGATAAGTTATTTACTTATTTAGTAGATCTAAGATCAATGCTATCAAATTTATTTGGAATGAGAATTGTTGGCATCGGGGGTGGGTGTGAGTTTCTGCAATCATGTCCTATGGGCTGTGCAAATTTATGATTTTGGTTTTAAATTTTAATAATGGTAAAGTTTTGTAATTTTGTGGGCTTTATTGTATAAATTCCTGTTTTTTGCTGGAAGTTCTCATTTGTAGAGTATCAAATGCGAGTTACCACGTTTCATAGTTTTAAGGGCTTCATGGGTGATCTTACCATTTATATTATCAATGTCTCTCTTGCTTTCTAATTCAAAAGTGTTAGCTTCAAGTAGTGATTTTTCCCTAGTATATTTAAGCTCTGATAGTTTAAATTCTTTTTTAATTATTGCTCCTTGAGCTTCATATTTTAGATTCCTATTTATGGGTTGAGGGACATGGAACTGATCTTTTATTGAACTCAAGTTGTTGGATTAAATAAGGGTTATTGTTTCTGTTGTGTCTTTCATTGACATAACACCTCTTTTTATTTTCTTTTCCGGTAGAGGACCTTATTAGATGATTAATCCATGATACTTAAAAACTAAGCAACATTAATCAGATTGGGCATGTTTGGTAAAAACACATCTTCTTAATTATTAACATCTAATTAAACCTCTGCAAGTGTTGTTCAAGGAATTTATGAAAGGAGTAATTGTATATGTTATGTAGGCATAGGACCGCAATAAAATGCCTAACTCAAATTATGCATTACATCTTGAGGTATTTGTGTCATTGAGGTTTGAATTGTGTCAAATGATGAAGTGGTCTGTTATGTTTAATCTGGCCCATCAAATAACAGTAGCAACAAGAGAAACTATTGCAATAGGTTTCCATTTCAGTGCAATCACCTGCACATTGATGAGAAAATTAAATTCTTATATGCCATTTTTCACATATTGTAATTTATGTTATTTAAAATGATACCTCAAGAAGCGGAGAACCCCATGTCGAAGAGACAATTTGAGGAGTGCTTGGTGGTCTTCTTTTATATTTCTACCAATGCATTACGATTAATTATATTAAGCTCTGCTGGTAATTAGGATTGATGAAAATGGAAATTGTAACTGTTATTGTTCATTTTTTGTGTTAATGATTAAAGCTTCTTTTTTTTATTAGCAATAACTTATATTTCATGATTGAGTGCTCTTCTTTTCAATCTCATACATCATGTTTTAGTGAAGCTCATGTAATTATAATTAGATGATGATGGAGATGAAGATGAAGATTGATTATTAATGATAATTGTTCATCATCATGTTTAATGAATTTACTTGGATATGTATTATTTGTGTTTGGACAATTTATTTGATTTTTATACTTAGAAACTTTGTTGGATTTAATATTTTTGTATTTATATTTGGTAACTAATAGATTTTTGAATGTATTTTGATATATCATATTTTTAATTTTTTATAAATAATTATATTTAAAAAAATAAAAAATTATGAGTCAACCCATTGACTCCTAACTCAGTTGGCAAGCTGAGTCGATATTCGAGCCGCTTCTGAAAACATTGGTTTTGATTTTGTAGGTAGGACACGACTTGAGCAAATTGGCAATCAAAACAACAATCTTAAAAAATAACTTGAGGAAGAAAAAGAGGTGATATGGCATCTCTGTTGGCAAATTGGGTCCAACTATGCATCCTAGTTAGCACAATCTGTTAGTTTAAATGAATTATTTGATGAAGTCTCTTAATTAAAAGAGAACTCTAAATTGGGAGTTGATATTGTACCATTTAAAAAATCAGATTTAACATTAAAAAGTATCATATAGTTGAACCCTTATTTTGTAATTAACCCTTTATTTTAAAAATTAAATTGGGACATTTTTTTTAATTTGCTACTTTTATTTAAATATACAGCTAATATATTTTGAAAAAAAATCCCAAAATAAAAAGTGAAAATTTTAATTTGCTTATAATTATTTAGAAAAAATTTAACTATTAAATTTGTGAAATATATAATTATTTCAGACATACAAAAAATGAAAAATTGGATTGTTCTTCAATTTTTTACATTGTAGTAGGGCCTATAATCATTTTAAGTTAACAAAGCATGTGCTTCTATTTTGTCAATGTAGACACTAGTGTTATAATAATAAAATAAAAGTACCATTAGTTAAATTTGACCCCAGACATGACTTAATAAATATAAAATAAAAGTAAATAAGTGTTATAATAATAATAGAAGAAAGGAAAAAAATTAATATTACAATTTACACTCGGAAATGGATTTATTAGAGAGACCTAATAGTTGGAGGGATTAAATGGAAATTTTATAGGATCAAATTGAATTTTTACCCAAAACTACGTCATTTTAGGTTGGTATTCTTTTCCTTGGCTGCGTTTTGCTGCGTGTTCAAGTGAAAAACCCGATCTTCACTTTCATCTTTCTTTTTCTTTTTCTTCTTCTTCTCTGGTCACGCCACCGTCCATCCACTGCAGCCGGCCTCCTTCCGACACATTTTTCTTCTTCCTCTCCTTTTATTCATGCAACAATAGCCTTGCCTCTCGCTCGCCATTTCTCTCCTTTCTGCTATGACAGCCACTCCATTTTTACCCCCTATCGTAGTTTTTTTTTTTTTCACATTAATTAGGAGATAAGCTTCAATTCTTTCTTTAATTGGTTGATTATGAAAAAATTTGAGGAAAAATGGAGAAAATCTACACCTAGGGATTTTGAAATTGGGGAGAAAAATTTTAGTGTTTTAATTATTCTTTGGGTTAATTAAAAATTAGAGTAAATAGCCATAAAAATTACTTTAGTTTATTTATTTACAATTATTTAATTGAGGTATTTATGTTAATTTGGGGTTTATGAAAAAAAAGGTGAGGTAAAAATGAAGGAGAAAGAAATGGAGAAGTGATGATGAATTGGAACTTTTGGAGGGTATAATTGAAGGAAATGATAACAAATTTAGTATGTGTTCATGCAAATTCATTTTTATTTAAGTTTATGCATTATGTAAGTTAAGGATTTTGAGTATAAATTAGAAATTTTATGAAAGTGGTATTAAAAGTATTGAATTGCATGCCAAACAAAGTTGTGTACGTGATTAATTTTGATTTTGGACTTAAAATTTGTATTTTTCACAATAGACATAAATTACGGATATCTTAGAAATTGTCGGTATAAATGAAAAATTTGATAATTATGCTTTAGATGAAGTTAAAAACTAGTTATAGCATTTAAATGTGGAGAAGTAAGTTTGGCATATTAAAATTTGCCTTGGTCAAATTGTGCATGAAGTCAGAATTAACGATATTCTTATATGAATAAGCTAAATTTACTATATTTGAGATTATTTATAATGAATTGTTTGAATGATGGCATTTAATTTGGCAGGAAAAATTCAATATATATATATATGAAATATTTATTCAAATTCTTAGAAGAGAATATAAATTAATCTTGTCCTTGTTGTTTTCAATCTAACGACTCTTTTTTTATTTTTTAAAATTGTTTTTAAATCCCACATAGCTAATATGTGAAGGTTTGCAAGTGATTTTTAGTAAAAATCCTGCTTTTCAACTAAAAAATCCAATTTTATAAGATCAGATCAAACAATTTGGTATGATCAGACTAAGTTCTTCATTCTGGATGTTTTTGAGTTTGGTTTGATTAGACCAAGTGTTCTGTTTGATCAAACAAAAATTTTTGGTTTGATCAGATGAAACTTTGCCAGTTTTTGAGCACTAATAGGTATTTTTATTTTTGCATTTATTGGCAATTAAGGAGGCCAAATAGGATCATATAGATACTTTTTTAAGGACTAATTTTCATGTAAAGTCTAAATATGAAAATTTCTTTCATGCTTGATTTCTATAGTGTTGATAAAAATGCAGTTGTATGTTATTTGTGTATTCATATACGTACCCTCATTTATATTCTTGTTTATGTTGGATATATATGCTTTATATACCTTTTTTTTAATGGAAAAATGATGTAAAATGTATGAATTTCTTTATTGTAGATATGTCTTCATATGCTTATGTATTAGATATATGATGTTAGGATTTTTGCAACTTGCATATATATTTTGTCATGCATGTTCATGTTGTTAGTAGTTGATTAATGTCATGCTTAAGATATGTATAGTGGTGTTCTTAATATATTTTTTATGTACATGATTATTTTGTTTAAACAAGCCTTTAATGCATGTTGATATTGTTTAAAATGTTTATATGATCTTGTACATGTCCCATATATGGCATGATTCCTCCAATCTCGTGAAATATATTTGCATGTTATTAAATTCAAGAAGTAGAATTTAGATTTTATGTATCATGTCTTTTAATTTATGCAATAATATGTTTTAATGGAGAAAATATAAATAATCTTATGTCAATTAATAAAAGAAATTTTACAAATTAATAATTAATCAATTTGGGATTTCTATATAAAGATGAACAAAATGATTTGGTGGATCAAGCTACCTTTCTCAAAAGTATTATTACTAGAATCAATATTCTATAGTTTAATGTGTGGTTGTAGTTTTACTTTTGCATAAAAAAATTACAAATTTATGTTGATATTATTTTGGAAAACTCTTAGGTATCGGTGTTGCAA
The DNA here is from genome assembly GCA_037975025.1 of Excoecaria agallocha. NCBI lineage: Eukaryota > Viridiplantae > Streptophyta > Magnoliopsida > Malpighiales > Euphorbiaceae > Excoecaria > Excoecaria agallocha. Next base: position 38,080,660 of record CM075815.1, on the reverse strand, counting down.
TCTTAATATGGAAGGCTCAAGATTTACAAAATAGGGAAGTATAGGCAAAAAAAAAAAATCTGTTTGTAACACCCCCATACAAGTTAGGAGGATAAAAGAGTGCACAATATACATAATTGACTTGTTCATATAGAATCAGGACAAATCTTTAAATTCTCATGTTAAGTCGTGACTTATCTTTATGCATGTAATACAAAACATTCATATGGTAAGGTTCACATGGCATCTATCTTGTACATATCCATTAGTATATCATAATTGTTATAAATTACAAAACTTTATGTGTAATGGTCTGAATTCCGAATCAGCCGTGAATAATATTTTTGGATAATAAATAGTGTATCCAAGCTAAAAAGTACACCCGAAAGTGAAAAAATATTTTATTTCACCGTCGGAAAATATTGGCCATGGTGAGTTCGAAATTGAAATTGGAAGTGAAATTGAGGTCATATAGACTTTTAAAAGTAAAAAATATGAAAAAGGCAACGAGTCAATTTTTATGATAGAAAGGTTAATATAAATTTGACCGAATTTTTAAAAATAACAAATAAATTTCAAAAATTACAAAAATTTGTAGATCTTAACGAAATTTCATTTAGAATATTTTGGTGATAAAAGTAAATTTTTTGGTGACACTAATAGTTATCGAATCGGACCGATTTGATTGAATCAGATTGAAAATGGACTATGATTGAGCTGAAATTTTGTATAAAACCTATTTTTGATGTGATAAGAATGATGGAATCAAAGTTGAAGTGATTGGAAATTGAGAAGTAAGAGAAATTAGTTAAAATTATTTATTGGGTAATTAATGGGCTTAAACTAAATAGTTCAAGTCCATTAATCAAGCCCAGCCCTTAACCACTATAAAAAGAGGATGGGAATAGTGAAAATTGTGGCCTTCGCCTTCTTCTTCAGCTCCTTTTCCTCTATTAGAGACCGAATTCCCTTTTCTTTCTCTCTCTCAAAATTTCTTTAAATCCTTCACTTATTTTCTTTTAATCCAAGCACAAGAGATGATCTACTACCTCTCTCGATCAGCCTAACAGCCTCCATCATTTGATTTGAGGGAAGGAGGCAAGAGAAGTCATATAGAAAAAGTTTAGAGATCAAAATGAGGCAAGAGATTTTCAAGGTTTTAATTTTGCTCCAGGGTACTTGCAAGTAGTTTTAGGTACCTAAAATCCATTCTTGAGGTTAATTTAAGCAAAAACCATTAAAATCTTGGTGTTTTCTTTTATAGGAATTTTGGCCTCTATTGGGAATTCATGGTGATGGATGAATTTCTTTGATTCAAGGTATGAAAAAGGAAGCCTAAGGAAGGTGAATTAAGTAAGAAAGGTAAGTGGCTATTAAATCTAACCATTTTCCTTGATTTAGCATAATTTTGCTTTAGGTAGAATAGAAAAAATTATGAAATTGTATGTATAATTGAAATTGACTTTATAATAATGTAATTGGACCTTAAATAAGCTTATTAGAATGCTTAAATAAATTTTTGAGAACATGTATGTTAGACTTCTCAAAGTGGCCAAATTCTTTCTTAAAGGAAAGTCATGTGTGATTTAGTTATTTTTGATGATTTAAGCCTTAAATTGATAGTAGACAAGAAATAACATATCCATAAATTTTTCTGAAATTTATGAAAATTATTTGAATATTTTTGAAATAATTAATGGATTATGTAGCTTGCGAAAATAATGAAATTTTGGGAAATAATGTATGAAACAAGTAAAATATGTACCCATGAATTTTTTTATAGAATTTATTTGAATATTTTAGAGAAACAATTTGAATATGTACAAAATAAATGTGTTGAATTATTACTCATAAATTAAGTAAAAAATAATGAATTATATTAATATAATTCATAAACTGTCCAAAGATAATGAAAAGACTAACTAGCTAATGTATTAAAATAAAAAGACAATATAAAGTATAATATGTAAAAGGACCATGTTGAATTATTGAGAAACCAATTCATAATTCTATAATAAAATGGTGAATTATTGTAAAATAATTCACAAACCGTATAATAATATTGCAAACTCTGAATGACTGCATTTTCGGACAGAAAAAGTAAGAAAATTGTTAAAAGTCTGAAACATGAAAATGAATTATTAAGAAATAATTCATAAATTGACAAGAAATGGTGAATTATAACGATATAATTCATAGATTGTTAAAAAAGTACTAAAAGAATAACTGGCTAATATATCGAAGTGAAAAGATACTGAAAAATAATGTGTTAAATGACCGTGGTGAATTATGATAACATAATTCACAAACCGTGTATAGAGCATTGGAAATGTGACTGTCAGAATAATAGAAAAAAACTACTAAATAGTCAAAAGTAATGAAAAAAGATTGACTGTCAAAATGTACTGTTTGAAAAAGAAATTATAATTGTTGAAAAATCTTAAAAATATTTTAAAAGCAAGTGATTTTACCCTTAACAATAGTCCGACAGTAAAAGTCTTGCTCAGGATATAATTGGTTAGCCACAGGACATCCTATACCGCGGTGCAAGTCGTAACAACTTGCTTTGCTATGGTAGGATCTCTGATCTCTATAGTATCTATTTGGTTTGATATCTGATCTGTGAGACTTAATCCTTTGGGATCATTTTTCAGTCTGTATATGGCCCTGTAGGGTCCACGTCCTATATATCCTATCCGAGAAATTTCTATCAATGTTATATTGGGGGCATTATAATAAGAATAAGTTAAAAATGCAAAAAAAAAAAAAACTAAAAGTAATGTTAAAAGTAAAAAATGACTTAATTGAAAAGAAATGAAAAGTTTGGAGATAAAATTGTAATTTTTCAAAAAAAAGAAAAAGAAAAATTGAACTTAATGAGTAAAAGTCATAAGGAAAGGATTTATAAGGGTAAAATGGTAAATTAATGATCAAACAGCCCAAAAATAAGCTTTTATAAAGAAAAAGGATTAAAATGTAAGTGTAACGTCTCAAAACATGTAATAATAATAATAATAATAATAATAATAATAATAATAATAATAATAATAAATATCTTGGTTTTTAGAAGAAACTATTTAAAAAAGAAAAAGAGTTGGGATTAAAAAAGGAAGTGTGTGCGTGTGGTTAAAGAATAAAAGAAAGGTTAGAGGTGGTTAAAATTGAAAATGAAAGAAAGAAATTAAAAAAAAGAAAAAAGTTAATAAAAAAAAAAGGAAAGGGAGAGCAGGGAACGAGAAAGGGAAATGGGAAGGAGGAGAGGCAGTGCTGGCCGCCGCTGCTCACGATGCTGGCGAGGCTCGGACCGCCGCGCCGCTGCCACGCCACCTCTGGTCATCCCCGCAAGCATCCTCATCCTTCGATGGCGCAGTTTCCTTCTGGTTTCTTCTCCACCACCGTGGCTCTTCTTCTTCTTCTTCTTCTTCTTCTTCTTCTTCTTCTTCTCTCTCTCTCTCTTATTTTTTAGTGATCCCGACGGCGGTTGAGGGAGCTGACAACACCGGTGGGATCCCGAAAGCCAGGAGCTTCTTCGACGTCCTTCACTCCTCCTCTCTCGTCGGTAGAATGTAGATCGGAGAGAAGGATTGACCAGTGGTTTTTGTTCGATCTCGGTCAACTCCGATGCTGTTGGATGCGTGACCACCCACCGTGGAATTCTCGGGCCTGGATCTTCAAGTGGACAGCTTTGGTACATTTTTTGGCGAGTCTCTGACGAAGCTGCGGTGACCGGTCCGGTAAGCCTAAGGATGACAAAATGCAGAAAAATACGGAGATCGATGCTAACGGGTATGTGGATACAAACTACCCTTAATTTCATTTAATTTTGAATTTTATGGTGAATTTTATATTATGTAAGTATATGAATTTAGGAATTAATGAGAAATAATTTGAGTTAATAATAGAATATAGTGAAATGCCATGAAATAGATGAGAATAGAAGAAGAAATTAAGTAATTAGTTGGGAAGCTAATTGATTCCTAATGATGCCCATGAAAGTCTTAAATGAAATATGGTGATTTATTATGAATTAAGTGCAAATATAACATCTTAGTGATAAAGATATGTGTTATGATGGAATTAAATTAAAGATAATATATGGGTATGAAATTATAAATAAAACACAATGATATTCATGAAGATAACAAAAAGACATTAAAATAAATTAAGTGTTAATTGATATATATACTAACATACATTGATGTTAGAAACATAAATAGCATAAAATAAAGTATGAAGAGATTTATGAGTGTTAAAAATTATATATTAGTCGAATTGTATATAATGGTATATGAAGTGAATAATTAATATTAAATAGTACTTTACGTATAAAATATGTTATATTAATTTAAAGAAGTATAACTAGAATAATTCGAGTTATATGAACTTGTTAATATAAAGTGCACGATAGGTATATATATATAGTAATGTAATATGGTGTGACTATTTATGTATAAGTAAACAAAAGAGTGAAATAAATTGATATAAATTAATGTTGCGAATTAATGTAAGATGAATAATTCCTAAATTGAGTTGAAAAGTAGTAAAGTAGAGCACTACGATGCCTACAATAGTGAATGATGTAGTTGATGGAACAAATAAGAGATAATGATGAAATGAAGTTATTAAAGATAAGGGAAAAGACAGGTACCATGGGTGTGTGTGTGTGTGTATATATATATATATATATATATATATATATATATATAATATGCTAATACATATAGATGATACTATTTAATGTATTTAATGATAATATTATATTTGCTCTTAGTAAAATTAGATAGGAATTGGGGTAATTGGATAAGGTTGGCATGCCAATTAGGAAACTTGTACTGCGGCGTTTTGATATGTAACGCCAGATTGGGTGGCTTTGAGAGCTCTTCCGATGTATGTAATTAAATTGAGTTGTGGATTGGATGGCTTCGAGAGCTGAATCCACAAGTGCATTATATATATATATATATATATATATATATATATATATATATATATATATATATATGTGTGTGTGTGTGTGTGTGTGTGTGTGTGTGTGTGTGTGTGTGTGTGTGTGTGTGAGTGTATGTAATTAAATTGAGTGTGGATTGGATGGCTCCGAGAGTTGAATCCACAAATGCATTTATATATATATGTGTGTGTGTGTATGTAATTAAATTGAGTTGTGAATTGGACGGCTCCGAGAGCTGAATCCACAACTGCATATGTATGTATATATATATAAATGTCTATATATATGTGTGTGTGTGAGTATGGAAATGCATATGTTTAACAGAGAAATGGCATATATTGACTGAGAAAATTATTAGAAAAGGGGATTGGATGGTTCCGAGAACTCGATCCCTCGATTATATCCCGTTTATCCAGCTATTTGCAATTTTGCTAGACTTTACTAGGGGCAAAATGGTAATCTTGTATGACACTGAGATAAAAGAATAATTATGATAATTTGGATGTCATAAATGTAAATAAATAATAAATCATGTGGAAAATAATATCAATAGGATGAGTAAGAGCAAAATTATAATTATGTGATTAAATAAGGGTAAATTGGCTTAGTTGGACCAAAAAGAGTAATAAGAAACTTAAATTGGCTAAATAAAACAAAATGGGCAAAAATGTAATTAGTCAAAAACTAAGGAACAAAATTGTAAGTTTACCATCTTTGGAAAATTCAAAGAATCAAAATGTAATTTGTACATTGAAAATTCAATAAAATCCAAATAAAGCCAAATGAGTCAAAATTAAATTAATTAGAGAAAATAGTAGATTTGAATATTAATATAGCTTGAATAGATAAGTTAAGAAGGATAAAAGCGTCATTAGTAAGAATCTTAAAGATCAAAATATAATTTGCCATCATGAGAGAAATTTTAAGATCTAAATTGTAAGTTATGCACTTAATTTAAATTAAAAGCTAAAGGAAGTTAAACTAGATAAAGTTGTGATCAAATTTGGTCAAGTTAAAGAAAAGTCAATTTCGGGAAAATTAAGAAATTAATTAGAAAGAATAAGTAATAAAGGTATTTAAAGTAAATTATGAGTATATTAAGAATAAATCATGGATTTATATAATAGAAGAAACTTACACGAATTTAATATGTGACTTTCTATTTAATGAGGAAAAATATGAAATCAAATAAGAAAAATATGTTATAAGGATAAAGAGAAAGTAAATGCAAAGAAATAAATTCAGAATTTTGATTAAGTAAAACATGAAAAGAAAAAAAATAAAGAATCTGATTATTAAACTGTAAATTGATATTAAAAGAAGTAATTAGATTTAGATAAGAAAAATAAAGAGAGAATTTAAATGAATTTTTATAAATAATGAATGAAATCATAATATAGTCAAAGGAAGAATAAAAATAAATAAATAAAATATGAAATTGTGGAATAGACCAAAGAATGAAATTAAGGAACAAATTAAAAGAAAATAATAAGTTCATGGTGAGAAATATTCAAAGAGAAACGAAAGATAAATTAGCAGTTTTGAGAAAATAATTAACGAAATATTGATTTAGTTAGACAGGAAAACTTAAATTATAAGTCGAACAAAAATAAGTACCTAATTGAAAGTATAAGAGAAAAAGAGAAACTAATAGGAGAATGAAGTATGATAAAGTATGAATTAGCGAAAGAGAACATAAGATTAGAAAGAGAACAGAAATGGAATGTTCCAATTAATGAATTCTGACTAGTACAAATTTACTGTATAAATTATAGTAAACCAAAATAGAAGTTCTAAATAAAGTAACAAAAGAGGGACAATCTAAGCAAAGAGGTAGACAAGGACCAATAATTAATAATGGGATTACAACCATAAAGTTAGTCTAATGAATAGACTTGCTTAATATAATAAAGATAATAAAAATTGGAAATAAAAATTTATCTGAATGAAATTTTGAGTAGTTGTATCCATCACTAAGCGACAATGTTGCTTAGCATGCGGTTGTTGACTGCGCGTAGAAATAAAAGATTTCGGAATGTAAAGAAGGAATTTCGAATGGCATGTACATAAAGATAGTGGGATCGCATAAACTGAGGTAGAACGATTTTATATTTAATGTCTGGTATTTAAATAATTAAGGTTATTATTGTTTTAGTAAATGATTTTGGATTAACAGTTATATGCATATATCTGACTAGCTAGAATCTCTAATTAATGTATGGATATATGGATGAGAGTAGGGTGTTACAGTAAGTTTACATGAAAAAGTCAAAATAAAGACCAATTAATATATTGTATGCCAATTAACGATTTGAAAGTAAAAAAATTTGTAAGATAGTACCAAATTATAATTAAAAGTCTAAAAGTGAGTCAACCAATGACAATTTTGTAATTAATATGTAAAAATGGTAATTTTGTAATAAATGTGCAAAAATGACATTTTTGTAACAAAACAAAAATGCAAAGTTTTTCAAAGTAATTGTACTACTTTGTATTAAATGTTAAAAGCATTAATAGATGTATTTTAATAAATAATTAAAAAGGTCAAAGTGAAAATAAATGAACTAATGGCAAAATCGTAATTATAGTATAAAAGGTGTAATTCTGCAATCAATTACAAACTTGAGTATTGAATTGAAAATTTATCATATAAGTGGTAAATAATAATGTAACATGCCAAATAAAATGATAAATGCAATTGACCAATTAAATAAGAAAATCTAGCCAAAAAGTCAAAGCAAAACCCGACTAATGGATTACATGCCAAAAATTAAGTAAAAAGGTAAAAGTAGAAAAGTAATGCCAATTTTGTAATTAAATTGCAAAAATAATATTTTTGTAATGAATTGAAAAATACTGTCAAAAATATTAAAAAGTTCCTTTTGATAAGACAAAAATAATATCTTGCATAAGTTATGTAATTGTGATTATTTGAAAAATTCTTAGATTAATAGTCACCACTGAGCATATTTAATGCTTAGTACGTAGGATTTACTGCGTGCAGGTACTGATAAACTAGAGCAATAACAATAGAAGTAAGTTTTGGTATTGGCATGTATATTTTGTTTATAGGTAGAGTAGAAGGAATTGGTCTGTAATGGAATAATTTTTGTATATGTAAATATATGTGGTTGACTAGTATAGACGGACTGTGTATAATTGTATTAAAAGTGAGTTATATGGTCAATATATATATATATATTATTTTGAAATGTTGAGTCCCTAGGAGACTGTAGAATTGTTTGCATTTCAGGAGGCTAGTCAAGTCTATAGTCGTTATATTGCTGGATTTTTGTAAAATAAATAGTGAATTTCGACAGTTATAGGTCCTTGACAAGTTGGATAATGAAGATGTATTAAGGTTAAGAATTGTGCTTATGATTTAATTGGTTGAAAAAAATTCGGCTTATGGCCCACTTACTGCTTAGTTTCGTATCCCAAAGACTGTTTCAGCAAAGATGTTACATTATTCTTATATTTACACGCTAGAATTTTCTTAATTCAATTCTTCCACATGAACAAACTATACAAATTTATACATACTACGTACAAAATGTTACTATAGTATTGCAAATTCATCATATACAAAAATCCTCAGTATCTTTCATTTGCCTTGCGTTTGTCCTAAACCTAGACATCATCGTTAAAACCTACATAGGGGAGAAAATATTGTGCTAAACATGCTTGCTTAGTGGGGAAAATATGCATGATAGTGACTCTTCATATGAGTTGTTTAACCAACACACACATATGATACAAGATACATGCACGCGCGCGCGCACACACAATGTTATAAAATAAACAAGTATAATACATTAAATTTTTTATAGTTCTTATTCAAATGTTATATAAGGATAATATAAAACTGAATTATCTGATATGGATAACTAGGACAAAACTAGTATATTTATTCATCACAATAGTAACTCATCCATCCAAGAAAATATAATTGATAGGATTGAACATAATACCTCAAATAAAGCTGAACATAACATTTAACATATATTGTTTTGCCTGCTAATTTCTATACAAGTGGATAACGAGTGTCGGAGATACTCAATATGAACATCAACTAGAGATTTCGAAGAGGTATCTAGTGGAAAGGCTAAGCCTCAAATAATGAACATAAATTAGAGGTATCGAAGCACCGGACTAGAGAGACATAAGTGTCAAAAAATTGACACCATAATGTCACTATTTTGAAGCAATTACAAAACCCCTCTAGGCATGCCTATTTACCCATTATTCAAACTCTAGCAGGTCATCTTATCATATCATACCAAAATATTCGTGAACTATAACCACATTTACAAATAGGAATATTATTCAGACACATATCCAAATAATCTTTCATAGCAATCCAACCTTATACACACAAACACACATTTACATTAATATTAATTACATTAAAGCTAATTATACATATTTTATTCAATTAACATGAATTTGTATATATTCATATATCAATGCATCATTTTATATGTTAGGTATATTCAGTTATTAAATATGCTTAAACATATGTTGGATAAGTTCCATAACATCCAGAAAATTTTGGATGAGATTCGGTGACATTTTGGTTAAAAAAATGTACTTTTTAAGCAAAACAAGATACCTCACGGCTGTCAAGTGTCATGTGATAGTTGTGAGGGTTATTTATTGGAAAACATTTAAGTTACAAAAGCAAAACTCACGGCTTTCAAGTTTTCTCTCATGACTGTTAGGTATTCTTGCCAACCGTGAGGTAGGCGGAACTGCCTAGATTCTCGACAATTTTTTAGGATCACTTTTGCACAACATTTTTAAATGGGTAAACAATATTTTTAGGCAAAGTGGTCTTCTAAATATTGTTTTCCTATGTCTTAAGTTTATTTTTGAATCAAGAATCATGCAATTTGTACCTATAAATCAAGAAATATACCTAAACTAGTATAGATTGCTCCCAAGAGTTTTCCAAGGACAAATTTGGTGACTTGTGTTTGAAAAATTACTGGGGAAAATAGACGCTAAATTTGATCCTACTTTCTTCATGAAAGTTTCTTTATTATGTATCTAGTTTTTTTAGAATTTTGATTCATATCAATTAGAGTTTTATAAGAAGATTTATACTCAATTAATTATAGACTGCTCCCAATAACAAGGGCAGCAATAGGTCATCAAGTTCAAGCTCATTTTCAAAGGCCTTAGGGGCAAAATTGAGTCACAGTTTAATCATAAAGAATATAAGTCTATATCTATCTTTCATCTACAATTAAAATCACCAATTTTGAAGGTCTATAGGCCAAGGTTTGTCCAAAATACTGAAGGTTGTTCAAAATTCGTATCTCAAACAACATAGATAAGCTACGTACTAAAAATTCATGGCAAGTCTTATTTCTACTGAGTCAAGCTAATATTCATCATCCCAACCTATTTCCAGCCATCTCAACTCCTAATTCAATTCATATGCCAAAAGAGTAAAGATTCCTATACTTCTTGGAGAGTAGCTAATTGTACTTCAATCTTATTCCTTTTTTTCTTTATGGCTTTATCTTCCACTATGACAAAAAAATTGATCACAATCAAACTCAAAACCATATATATATACTCAATTCCACATCTTGAATGAAGAAGAGGTGAAGGAGAGTTTAACCACTACTAAATCACATAAAATTGCTTAACTTGCTTACTCAAATCTTCCTACAATTGCTCCATCGTTTGGAATTCTTATAAATATGTTTAAGAGTGTGTTCTTGGAAGAGAGGAGAAGAAGACTGAATTTTCCAGCCATAAGGGATGTCATTTTTTCAATTTCTTTATATAGTGCCTTTCTTGCATTCTTATGTAGTTTTTAGAAGACCACATGTCAAACTCTTATTGGCCAAACTTTTAAGTCCTTGAAAAATTATCATTGTAATGGCCTCAACACCAAGTCAACCGTGAACAGTATTTTTCGATGGTGAATAGTATTTTTCGGGCCCGAAAGGATATCCGGAAGTCAAAAATATTTTATTGGACTATCGGAAAGTATTGGTCATGGTAAGTCCGAGGTTGAAATTTGAAGTAAAATTGAGGTCAAATAGGCCTTTAAAGGTCAAAAATACGAAAAAGGTAGCGAGTCAATTTCCTTGGTAAGGAAAGTGACTTATTTTGCGTAAATAATTAAAAATAGTAAACGAACTCCGAATATTGTCAGATTTTGCATGCCAACATGAATTTTTGTGTAGAATATTTTAGTAATGAGAATGGAATTTTTTGGTGAAACCAGAAGTTATCGAATAAGACCGATAAGTTTGAATCAGACCGATAACGGACTCCAATTGAGCCAAAAATTTGTGTGCTAGCTATATTTGATGTGATAAGAGTGATGAAATTATTTTTGGAGTGATTTGATGGCTGAAAGAGAAAGAAATTTGATTGGGCTTTTAGGGGCCTAAATTGAGCCTTTATAGTTAATTGGGCAAAGCCCATTATTTTGGCCTAATTTTGGGTCCATTGGAGAGGTATTTAAGGGCCAAAAATTTAGAAAAAAAACTCCAAAAATTAGCTCATCTCCTTCCTTCCTGTCCTTGGCCGAAACACCTTCCATCTCTTCTCTCTCTTTCTTGCTTCATAACCACTCTAGATATCTCCTAAATTTCAACTTAGAATTTGTAGTTTCATCCCTCTAGATCACTAAAATAGCTTCACTTGATTGATTTGGGCAAAGAAAGTGAAGAAATCAAGGAAAGAAAGAAAAAAGGGGTAAGTTGGAGCTTGAGAATTTTAGTATTTTAAATTGATTCTTTAATGGTTTTCCATAGATTTTAAGATGTAGAATTTGATTATGAGCTTGAATTTTTCATTTGAGAATAAAAAATTGAAGAAAACTAAGCTTGAATGGGCTGTCCTATGTAGGTGAGCAAGTTGAGGGAGGTATTTCCAAGAGTAAAGGCAAGAAAAAGTAGGCTTGAGCTTCCTAATCAAGAGAAAAATTGTAAGTGACTAATTAATATTTACATTTTTTAAGTTTTTGAAATTTTCTTAATTATGTAATTAGGGTAAAAATATTTAAAGTTGTTAATTGATAAAATTATGTTAGGATAAATGAAATTAAACATGAAAGAAGATGAAATGAAGGCTTTAATGAAAGAAAGAAAATTTTTAAGATGAAAAATGTTGGTGGCCGAAATTAATAGGTAGAGAAAATAGTGAGAAAAATATAAATAAATAATATATGTTAGCTTAAAATAATAGCAGACTTGATAATTAATGTCTATGAATTTTTAGAGAATATTTGAAATTTATTTGAAAATTTTTAAGAATATGTATAGTGTATGTATATAATGAAAGTTGTGATTTGTAGTGAATTAAGTGATTATTTTGATGAAAAATGACAATAAATAATAAATAATGCATAAATAAATTTTATTGGTATTTATTGAATTTATTGAAATTTTATTGAAAATTTAATGTTAATATGTATATTGAAAATAATTGAATTGTTGGTTAATAATTGCATAAAAATGTTGAAAAAGATGAAATTTATATGAGATTAAATTAATGTCAACAAAAAGAAATAAAAAGTCAATTATTGAATTTTTCGGACTTGAAAAGAATTAATAAAGTAATTATTACTGTGCTCTTATAATTAGTCTGGCAGTAAAAACTAGTTCTGAATATAATTGGCTAGCCATAGGAACACCATTTACCGCGATGCAGGTCATGATAACTTGCTTTGCTATGGGTATGATCATTGATCTTCATAGCTTAAGTGTTAAAGTGAAAGTAAAAAGTGCAGTATTCTGAGAATGGTTTATTGAAAATTATTTCTCATTTTAGTGGGGTCCGTGGGGTTTATGTTTCGAGTATCCTATCTGAGATTTTTTGTTGGGTCTGTACTAGGGGCATTATGCAAATAAATTGATAAATAAGTAAAGAGACCATGAAAAGAAAGAAAGAAAGAAAGTGAAAAAGGATCAAAATGAAAGAAAAATAAAGTTGAGGGGTAAAATGATAATTTTTCTCAAAAGTGTAAAAAAGTAAGTAAATTAAGTGAAAAATTGCTTAAATAAAGATAAAATAGTCAGATAATAGTTAAATTATTGAGAATATGAATTTTATTATCATTAGGGACTAAAATGTAATTTTACTTATAAATGACAGTTTAAGTATATATGAATAAAAAATGTTTCAATTAGTAGTTTAAAGAACAAAAATTAATCATATAAGGGTAAAATTATAATTATGCATTTGTAATGAATAATATTATAGAATAAGTCAAAATTAATATTTTGAAATAATATTAAATGATTTTATAATTATGTTCACATATATGTTAATATATAAGAATAAAAAAATGAAAATATTAGGAAAGGTATCGATTATTAGTCACCACTGAGCATGTCGATGTGCTCAGCGTATAGTTTTTACTGTACGCAGGTCAGCAGGAGCTGGAGCAGGAATACACTCTAAAGGACTTCTTTTAGGATGCTCTAGTTGGTTAAATTTTTGGCATGTATATATATGTACAACTTTACTTGGATGTGTAATGTAAAACTGAAGTTATTTTAGTAAGCTGTTTTTGGGTTGTGAATGAAATAGAATGGATGACAGTATATGGATATAGTTGATATTATTGATTGTTGTACCTCTGAGAGGCTGTGTAATTTGTCTGCATTTCAGAGGATTAGTCCTATGTATAGCCGTTATATTGCAAAAATTTTATTAAATACATAGTGATTTGGGGATAGTTATAGGTCGTTGACGATTTATTTTTAAATAAGCTAAAGCATGCTAATAAAGTATGGTAATATAAAGATTAAGTTGGAAAAAAAAATTTTCGATCTCCGGTACACCGATATAGTATTAAGGGTGTTACATTTTGTGGTATCAGAGCAGCGGTTTAGACGGTTCTAAGATCGGAGTGGGTACAATGTTTGATTTACATTAAGCTTATAAGGGCAAAATTATAATTATACATTTGTAATGAATAATATTATAGAATAAGTCAAAATTAATGTTTTGAAATAATATTAAATGATTTTATAATTATGTTCACATATATGTTAATATATAAGAATAAAAAAATGAAAATGTTAGGAAAGGTATCGATTATTAGTCACCATTGAGCATGTCGAGTGCTCAGCGTATAGTTTTTACTGTGTGCAGGTCAACAGGAGCTGGAGCAGGAATACACTCTAAGGAACTTCTTTTAGGATGCTCTAGTTGGTTAAATTTTTGGCATGTATATATGTACAACTTTACTTGGATGTGTAATGTAAAACTGAAGTTATTTTAGTAAGTTATTTTTGGGTTGTGAATGAAATGGAATGGATGACAGTATATGGATATAGTTGATATTATTGATTGTTGTACCTCTGAGAGGCTGTGTGATTTGTCTGCATTTCAGAGGATTAGTCCTATGTATAGCCGTTATATTGCAAAAATTTTATTAAATGCATAGTGATTTGGGGACAGTTATAGGTCGTTGATGATTTATTTTTAAATAAGCTAAAGCATGCTAATAAAGTATGGTAATATAAAGATTAAGTTGAAAAAAAAATTTTCGGTCTCCGGTACACCGGTATAGTGTTAAGGGTGTTACATTTTGTGGTATCAGAGCAGCGGTTTAGACGGTTCTAAGATCGGAGTGGGTACAATGTTTGATTTACATTATTTATATACAATGCCTAATTTGGTTGATGGGGTTGGAGAAGTTGATTTGAAATTAATGTATTCTTGCTCTATTTTGTTTTATAGTGAAAAGATGTCTGCCGAACTGAGCAGTGAGGTTGGAGATGACAGGAGTGAGGCCTCAAGTAATATGGGGCAACAAGAGTTTCCATAGCAGCAGGCACCTCCACCAATAGTGCCTCCTCCTCCTCCTCCTCCTCATCAACTGAATTTTCTCAATCTGATGTCTGATTATATCTAGCAGCAACTTCAGGCTGCATAGGCTCAGGCACCGACACCAGTAATTCAGGTTCAGCCGCCTGCTCCACCTAGAAGGAAGCCTATATTGGAGCAGTTAAAGAGATTGGAAGCTGAAGATTTTTTAGGTCACGATCCATTGACACCATCAGCTGCAGAAGCATGGTTATTCAAGATAAAAGATTATTTGAGATCACCCACAGCCCTTTGAAGGAGAAGTTTGAGGGAATCACTGCTTTGCTATAGGGTTCAGCATTTGTATGGTGGGACTCAGTCAAGCGACATACTCCTATAGATCAGTTAAATTGGGAGTTCTTGATTGATCAGTTTGAGAAGAAGTATATTGGGGCTGAGTATAAGATTTTCATGTAGGATGCTTTCTGGAGATTAAAGCAGGGGAATCGTTCTGTGGCAGAATATGACAGAGAGTTTGAGCGCTTAAGCGCTTATTTGGATGAGGGACTGGCTACAGAAGAAAGACTGTGTCAGCATTTTTGAGAGAGGACTACACACAGTGCTAAGATAGATTATTGGAGCCCAGCATTACCCTAATATGCGGGCTATGATTGATGCAGCTCTCAAGTTATAAACTATTCAGGCTGAACAGGTAGAGAGACAATCCTGATTTCAGTAGAAGAAAAGGTAGGGACAGAGCAGTGGGAAGTCAGGGCAGAGTAAAAACAGATGGGTCAGCAGGCACCTCAGGGCTACCCACCGGCAGGCAGAGGATAGGGTGGCGCCTCCCGTGGCAAGTCTACTGCCACTTCAGCATCTAGTGTACCCCGAGACAGAGATAGCGAGTCAGCAGTACAGTGTGAGCATCGTGGCAGGACTTATCTTGGGGAGTGTAGATTTTTGACAGGAGCCTGTTTCAAATATGGGTCCAGCAACCATCAGATTAGAGATTGTCCTCTGATACAGACTGCTTTAGTAGCTTCACAAGCTTCTGGTACTGGATCCTCTACACCACGTGGGTGTGGTAGGGGAGTTGCTCCTAGAGCTTTGGCCTCTAGACCAGTTGGCTAGTCATCTCAGGGATAGAGGCGATTAGGGGGACAGACATATGATGTCAGAGCTCGTGAAGAGGAGGATGCTCCTGATGTGATTGTGGGTAAGTTCATTCTATTATCTGATTTTGTATACGTATTGATAGATCCTGGATCCACCCACTCTTATATTAGCACAAAAATGGCACGAGATAAAGGGATGAAAGAGGCCTACTTGGACCAGGACATCTTGGTGAGTAATCCTCTAGGGCATAGTGTGGTAGTAAATAAGATATATAGATAGTGTCCTATTGGCATCCAGGGACATGTATTCCTGACAAATCTTATCGAGCTGCCTTTCTGCGAGTTTGATTTGATTTTGGGTATGGACTGGTTGTCCACCCATCAAACGACTGTTGATTGCAGAAAGAAAAGGGTTACCCTACAGCTCCAGAGTGGTGATGATATCACAGTTGTGGGTATGAGATCTGATTTCCTGTCTGATGTGATATCCGCGACTGCAGCAAAAAGATTGATTCGGAAAGGATGCGAAGCGTATATGTGTTATGCAGTAGAAGCAAAGAAAGATAGTTTAAAGGTGTTAGATGTACCTACTGTTGGGGAGTTCTAGGATGTGTTTCCAGCTGAGCTTTCAGGCTTGCCATTTGACAAAGAGGTGGAATTCTTCATTGAGGTCACTCCTGGCACTGCTTCTATCTCTATTGCTCCATACAGAATGGCACCTGCAGAATTAAAAGAATTGAAGATTCAACTTCAGGAGTTGCTTGATAAGGGTTTATTAGGCCCAGTTGCTCGATAAGTTGCTCGAGTGCTCAGCGTGTAGTTTTTACTGCGCGTAGGTCAGCAGGAGCTAAAGCAAGAATACACCATAAGGAACTTCTTTTAGGATGCTCTAGTTGGTTAAATTTTTGGCATGTATATATATGTACAACTTTACTTGAATGTGTAATGTAAAACTGAAGTTATTTTAGTAAGCTGTTTTTGGATTGTGAATGAAATGGAATGGATGACAGTATATGGATATAGTTGATATTATTGATTGTTGTACCTTTGAGAGGCTGTGTGGTTTGTCTGCATTTCAGGGGGTTAGTCCTATGTATAGCCGTTATATTGCAAAAATTTTATTAAATGCATAGTGATTTGGGGACAGTTATAGGTCGTTGACGATTTATTTTTAAATAAGCTAAAGCATGCTAATAAAGTATGGTTATATAAAGATTAAGTTAGAAAAAAGAAAAAAAAATTTTCGATCTTCGGTATAGTGTTAGGAGGGATAAGGGTGTTACAATCATTTTCTCCCCATACATATTTTTAGTTGTCAATAGCATCAAATCTCAATTCTATAAACATATTAATCTACATTTACATTTATTTACATATACATGTCACAATTTAAGAGATTATCAAATTAACCTGAACTTTTGCATTAATGCCCTCTATATCTTGAACTAGTCATTAATTCAAATATCAATTAATATTCACTTTATCAACTCTCATGAACATGTCATATTCCTTTCAGGGTATAGTTTAGAGCCTTACATTATTGTTTTTGGATCTATAGTCATACTTGAGGTGTTTATGTAGAAAGTTTGAGGAGTATGGGTGGTCATGTTGTCACAGCTTCTCAATCATGAAGGCTCAAAATGTGATGGCAATTCCTAGTTTATTAATTAACCCTCGATAGATTAAGGCGATAATGAGGTCTATTTACTTGGCTAGTGCTACAAAGGCTAACCTCACTCAAACACAAAGGGAACATAGATAATGATGCTACACAGTCAATATCAAATTAAAGTTATGCGTGGTTGGATCAACCCTCCGACACAACTTTGATTTGTTGAATGTTGATATGGAGAGACTGCTAAGTAAGTGGCAATGTTAATGTCCATGATTGGGTAATGGCTGCTGAAGGTAGGAATTAAGGTCAAGGCTATATAGTAAGGAAGCTAGTGTGCATGGCTTCAAAGCAGACTTGAAGAGACATTTTTTATCTTAGGTGTCGGTAAAGGGGCCTCATTAGGTCACAATGCCCTTTCTTAAATGCGAATGTCTCAAATATCTATTAATATATATAGAGGGACCAAGCTTAGTTAGGTTTTATCTATTTCACATTGTAATCCATACCTCTATCCCCTATACCTAGTGGCTCTTCAGTCTAGCCACTTGTTACATTATGACTGTGATATTTAAGCTTTATCAAATAAGCATGATGCTTTATATTTATGTTTTCATTTTTATTATAAATGAAATTGTTTAAATGAATTCATAAATTGTGTTTTGTACTTACTTATCTACATTTTATTGCTCAGTTGCCATACTTGATTAGCAAAATTTTGAATTCTGCCGTGTGAATTTTTTTAATTTGAATTGGATGTTCGAATGCTTGTTTGTTCAAAATACAATCCTTAAGCTAAATAAGTATTTTTTTGAATAGTTCAATAATTTCTTTTAGAACACATAATTTGAAAAACATTTGTTGGTTAAGCAAATTGTACTTTGTGAGAAAAGAACCAAGCATTGATTGATGATGAGCTGAACTTTTTTTAGTGTGCTAAACACCTAAAAAAGGTATGAAAGAGACCGATCGGGGTGTTCCGACGAGGGAGGCTCCGATGGTTAAGTCAGTCTGCAAGTGATTCAATAGGATAACGAGAAAAAGCTTAGGGTTTCATACATGAGCCAAGCTCCATATATAAGCTCAAAATACCACTTTGATTAGGAAGCTACTGAGGGAATTCCTTTCCTAAAAGAACTTTGAATCTTCCCAAATGTCATTATCCTTTTATCTCATAGTTTTATAAGGTGAGCTCAGGACTAGGCTAATGGACTGGGCCCTTAAACTTCGATAAACTGGGCTGCTGCTAGACCTTATTATCATAAGTCCCCCTAAGCTTTTGACATTTATGTCACAGGTGTTACTTCGAAGTGTTGGCTCTGAAAATTAGGAAAGTAACGTTTATCTCCTCGTTAGCACCATTAATGAATATCAATTATGGCATTTGGAGAAATAAAAAATGGTTACTAAGGGATATATCTGACAGGATGTCGGTGCCTCCACTTATGCATTGGGCAATGAAGGCGATCCAGCCTATCACTGGAGGACAAATGGGTGGATGCCACATGGAGAGTGGTTACAAGACTAGATTTTCTATATAAACCTTTCTCTCATTCCATTTCCATTTCTTTATTGTTTCTCTCTTTTTGTTACTATCTGTTGTTTCTGCTTTCCTTATTGCCTTCAACATCTTTGAAGGTTCCCCTTTTTTATTATCCACATTTCTTCGCTTCAAAAGATTTGTGTTACATTTTCCCCTTATTCTTTTAGCTTTCCATGTTTTATAATTTAAGACACATCATAAGCGACACTGAAGCTTTCAGTACTTTTAGAGAGAAAGTTAGGGCATATAGCACTCTCAATTTTTTAGATAGGGATTTGCCTTCCCTCCCAAAGGATCGGCCTTTTGATTTTGACTGACCTGTAACTAGGAGGTGAAGAGAGCCTTAACCCCTTCCACACGTCAAAAACATAGGCTTGAATGTTAGGGAAGATGAGCTCCTCCGTTTATCCAAGCAGTTGGGGCCCTTATATCAGTACTATGTGAGCGTGCCTAGTTCTTCCTAGAGGGCTGACATAACCTTTTTTGGCAAAACAAATTATAATCTATGAGGCCAATATCGAGGCTGGTGTCCATCTATGTCTCACCAGATTTGAGGCTGATGCTTTAAACTTTTACAAGTTGATGATTGGCCAATTTCATCCTAATGTTTGGCACACTCTATCTGCCCTTCAAATGTGGTCGGTAGCTCAAGACATTTCTCTGACCTTAAAGCTTTTTCAAGCTACTTATGTGGTTGGATTAAGGGTTATGACCGAGGATCATAACTACATACAAGCTCATCTGGGGTATAGTGCCTTTTTGGCAATCCGGATTTCCTTAAGAAGTGGAAGAATTGATTTTTCATTATTAAGAGCCTTCACAATGACTTTCCTTTCTCGAGCACCTGGGGCCGATACGTTAATCATAATGATGATGACATGTGGTTGTCCGAGGAGGAACAACGAACCTTGGTTCGATAGAGGGAACTAGTACGGAACAAATGGAATGCCATTTTGATCATAGAGGGAGCTAATTGGCTTCTCTCACCGACTTGAATGCCAATTAGCTCTCCTCTATGATCAAAAGGCAACCAGTTGAGGTAAGAAACTCGTTGGCTCTTCTCCTATATTATTATGCTTTATTGATTTTTTTTTTATTTTTAAAACCTCACTTTTGGTAGGAGTCTTTGATTGCTGGCGCTGCGATTGCCAAAATAAACTCCCTTATTAAGAGATGGCACCGAGCTGATCAGGCTTCGACTAGTGCCCTTGCCAAGCTGAATGAGACCATGCTTAAGGTGGCCGAGGCTAAAAAGAGGGTTGCTGACACAGAGAAGAAGGTGGCAGAGCTGGAGAATTCTCTCTCTCTAAAGAAGGATAGTGCTCGAACCGTTGTTGTCAAGCTAGAGAAGATCAAGGTAGAGAAGGCCGAGCTTGAAAAGAAGTGCTCGAAGCTTGAGCTGAAGGGGTATAAAGCTAGTTGCCAACAAGTGTATTGCTTTTAGCGATAAGCTTTCGACCCCTGTAAAAGAGATATCCCCAATTTGGATTTGTCCTGGTTGGGCCGAGCTTTATTTATTTTGTTTTACTTTGTTTCCTAAGCCGATTTATGCTTTTAACTGTCATTCTTGCCTTAAAATTTTTATAAGTTGTATCGAACTTAATGATTGCTTGTGTGACTGGCTAAACTAAATCATTAAGATTGCTTTCGTGAGCATGCTCGGATCGCCCTTAAGGCCAACAAGCTTGCCAAGAAAACTAAAAAGCAAAAATTATTGTTGAAACTGAATGATTTTATTGATTCATCATAATCATATGCTCAGGAGTTGGTGCTGTCGATGAGCTAAAAGTTCTTAAAAGGAAACAAAACTCAGATAGCGACAATGCCAAAAACACTTAATCAAAAAATAAGTTAGTAATGACGATGATGTCAGATTACTAATAGTAATGGCAATAATACCAAAAATAATTAATGAAAAAATAAACTAATAATGGTGAGGTTGCTAGACTACTGATAGTAAAGCTTGAGATTTGAACGTTCCATGAGTGCGGTAACATCTTGTCGGAGAGATCTTTAAGCCTGCATGTGCCTCTATTGATATGAACTAAATATGGCCCTTCCCAGTTCGAACTTAGCTTGCCTACTCTTGTGGAGGTCTGAGCCGAAATGACCTTTTTAAAAACCAATTACCCCACTCTAAAACTTTTTGGCTTTACTTTTCGATTGTGGTATGCCGCCATACGCTGCTTGTATGTTGCTGATTGGATCCGGGTGAGCTTTCTTTGCTCTTCTAGCCGATCTAAGTGATAAAGGAGGTTTTCTTCATTTTTTAATCGTATTAGGTAGTCTGAGCACTTAGGATTCCTATTTCATATGGAATGAATAATTACACATCGTATGTAAGAGAGAATGGTGTTACCTTGGTTACTGCTCTTGGGGAGGTTCGGTAAGCCCATAATACATTATTGAGCTTATCCACCCAAAGTCTTTTAGCCTCATCTAATAGTTTCTTCAGCCCTGACAAGATCATTCGATCGGTTACCTCAGTCATCCCATTGGATTGAGGGTGACATACCAAAGTAAAGGACAGCTGGATATTCAATTTTGAGCAAAATATCTTGAAAGCCTGGCAGTTAAACTGCTTCCCTTTATTTGCAATGATGGCATGTAGAATCTCAAACCTTGTTATGACATTCTTTTTCATGAACTTGATAATGTTGGCTAGTGTGATAGTGGCCAGGGGCTCGGCCTCTACCCACTTTGTAAAATGATCTACAGCAACCACTAAAAACTTTCGTGGACCGGTTGCTTAAAGGAAGGGTCCTAGAATGTAGATTACCCACTGGGCGAAAAGTTATAGGCTGTGAATTGACTTCTATTGATTCGGACCTTGGTGGTTAATGTTTGCAAACCTTTGGCATTTATCACACTTTTGGACTAAGTCTTTCATGTCTGTCTCTATTGTAGGACAATAGTAACCTTGTAAGAGTGCTTTCTAGGCTATAGCCCGTGCTTCTTCATGTGCTTTGTAAATGCCCTTATGAATCTCTCTTAGGATGTAATGTCCTTGCTCTGTACTAAGGCATAATGTCTAAGGGTGTGAGAAAGATCGTCGATATAACTTGTCATCCAGCACTGCATATAGGCTTGATCTTTTAACTACCTTTCAAGTCTATACTTGGTCTTTTGATGGAATTCCTGAAGTTTAGTATTGGTAGATGGGGAGGTGTCATCCTTCCATTAGTTCCTGCACTTGGAGCTGATAAATCTCAGAGGTCAGTTATGAGATTGTCTTCTAGATATGTCTATTATCTGGAATACACTATTGAGGGAAGCCTTCTTTGCTAATGTGTCTGCTTTTTTATTTTTAGCTTAGGGTATTTGTGTGATTAACCAGGAGCTCCTCGTCATCTCCAGCTTGGCTAAGAGTGCCGATGTGAGTTTTTTTGTACCAAATTATGGAGTTTTCCTTAGCTTCAAACTTGCCAGTCAGCTGACTAACCACTAGCTGAGAGCCCGAGAATATTTTTGATGAGTCCAGTTTAACTTCGGTCACCATTTGCAAGCCAAAATATAAAGCCTTATATTCTGCCATATTGTTGGATGCTAGAAAGGCTATGTGTGCCATCCCTCGAATGTAGACCTTTTCTGGATTGATTAATACCACATTAACTCCCACTCATTCCGAACAGGCGGCCCTATTGACATATAAGCTCTATGAGAATTTAATTGGCTTGCGTGGTGCGATGTGTAACTCTACCACGAAGTCTGTTGTAATCTATGCCTTCATTTCTGGGCACGGCTCGTATCTTACATCGAACTCCCCTAGACGAGCTGCCCACTCCATCAATCTTCTTGAGGCTTTTGGCCTTTGCAGTACTTTCCAAAGATTGAAGTTGGTTCGAACCATTATGGTGTGTGCTTGAAAGTATGGTTAGAGTTTTACTACTGAGGTTACGAGAACAAAAGCTAATTGCTCCAGGATTGGGTACTTTAGCTCGGAGCCTCTAAGGACTTTGCTATTGTAGTACACTAGAAATTGTTGGGTACCTTTTTACCAAACTAGAACTGAGCCTACTGCACCATTATAAACTTCTAAGTATATATACAAAGTTTCACCAACCTGGGGCCAACTGAGTAATGGTGGTGATGTTAGGAAATGTTTCAGTGCTTTAAAGGCTTACTGGAATTCTACCATCCATTTAAAATCTTTTATGTTCTTGAGTGCCTAGTAGAAAGGCAAGCAACGTTTAGTCGAGCAAGATATGAATCTTCCTAAAGCTATGATTCTGCCGTTGAGCTTCTGAATGTCCAAGACTATCTTTAACGGCTCCATGTCCAGAATAGCTCGGATCATGTCATCTACATAAATCTCCATGTTCCTCCCTAGTTGGTCGACAAAGAGCTTGTTCATTAGCCTTTAATATATTGCACCCATATTTTTTTAGCCCGAATGGCATGACCCGGTTGCAGTAAGTATCTCGGTGGATGATGAAGACGGTCTTCTCTTCATCCGATGGGTTTATCGATATTTGGTAGTGCCTGTCGAAGCATTTAAGAATGCATATTCTTCAAACCCTACTGTGGAATCTACTAGGAGGTATATGTTCGGCAAAGGATAGCTGCCTTTTGGGCAGGCTTTATTTAAATCTATGAAATCCACATACATTCTCCATTTTCCAGTGGCCTTCTTTACCAAAACCACTTTGGCTAACCAGTCTAGGTACAAGATTTCTTTAATGAAGCTGTTTTTTAGCAAAGTACACATTTTTTCCTCCATGGCTATCTGCCTTTTGGGAGCATGATTTCTCTTTTTCTGCTTCACTGGCTTGCATTATGGTTGGATGTTCAGGAGTGGGTTATCAGCTCTTGTGCTATACCTATTATGTCCGATGGCTGCCAAGCAAATATATCTATAAATTCTATTAGAATTGATACAAGGGCTTCCTTTTTCAAACATGTTTTCTTGGCTGATATTATTACACTTTATCCTTTAAAGATCTCGATGCTTTGTAATAACTCTCCTACTTTAACCTTCCATTCTCCACTGTCTGGGGTGTCTAGTGGTAAGGCTTGATTGGCTTCTCTTAGCATGATGATGTAGGTTTCGCGAGCTACTCTCCAGTTCCCTATGAGCATTTTCGTTCCTTCCTCGGTTGGGATCTTGAGCACCATGTTCTGTATAGATATACAAGCATCTACCGTGACCAAAAATTATGTTATATGAGAAAGCGATATTAACTACCATGAACTCTGCTTTGTATGCCTTGACTATTATGTCATCCTCAAGCTGTACAAGTAGGCTGGCTGACCATTCCACCTTGATCAGTTGCGTTGATATGCCAATGAGGGGGATAGTCACATACTCTAAGAGATTTTCAAAAACTCTTAGTGCTTTGAAGGCTTGCTGTAATGGCCTCAACACCGGTCTGGCCGTGAACAGTAAATTTCGATAGTGAATAGTGCACCCGGGACGTAAAACGGACCAGAAAGTGAAAAATATTTTATTTGACTATCGGAAAGTATTGGTCATGGTGAGTCCGGAGTTGAAATTTGAAGTGAAATCGAGGTCAAATAGGCCTCCGAAAGTCAAAAATACGAAAAAAAGTAGCGAGTTAATTTCCCTGGTAGGGAAGGTGACTTGATTTTGCATAAATTTTTAAAAATAGCAAATGAACTCCAAAAATTGCCATATTTTGCAGATCTTCATGAAATTTCATGTAGAATATTTTGGTATAAAGAAATGAATTTTTCGGCGATGTCGACAGTTGTCGAATCGAACCAGTTTGGTTGAATCGGACCAGTAATGGACTCCGATTGAGCCAAAATTTTAGGTACTACCTATTTTTGATGTGATAAGAATTATGAAATTAAATTTGGAGTGATTTGGAGTGAGAAAAGAGGAAAAATCAAATTGGGCTTGAATTAGGTAGTTAATGGGCCTTAATTATTTAATTAAGCCCAAATGCCAACCCAAGCCCAATTTATCCATTAAGAAGGCCTATAAATAGTGTGAAATTTCTGGATCAAGCTAGCAAAATCAGCTTCTTCCTTATCTCCTCTCTTTGGCCGAATTGTCCACCATTGTTGTCAAGCTTTTTCTTCTTCTCTCTCTCTCCATTTCACCCTAAATCAAGCCATTCAATAGTAATTTTTGCCTCTCCAGTTAAGTTTTATGACCTCCTCTCTTCAAATCAAGGAAGAAAATCAAGGAAAATTAAGAGAGAGAATTTAGGGTTTCATTTGAGGTAAGTGAAACCAATGGGTTTAAATTCTTTCTAAGGTGCCTACTTGTATTTTTGGGTGCCTAAATTTCATTTATAATGTTATTTTTAGCATTGGAGGTTGAAAAACTAGGGTTTTAATGGGTTGAAATTTCGGTTTCTATAGGGAATCAAGGAGAAGTTCAAGCTTCCAAGGCTAAAGGCAAGGAAAAGGAAGCTTAGGCAACCTAAAGCTAGGAAGGAAGGTTAGTGACTAATAAATCTTATTAATTTCTTTGATTTTAAGTGAATATCCTTTATGTAACTTAGATAAATTATGATAAAAGTGGTGTTTAATTGAAAATGATGATAGATCAATGTTATGAGACCTTAAATGAGTGTGTTTAAATGCTTAAATGAATTGTTACATGAATATATGGTATAAAACCTATAGTGGCCGAATGAATTTCCTAAGAAAACTAAGGTTTATTTTGTGATTTTGATGAGATTATGTCTTAGAATCATAGTAGAAATGAAATAACATGCTTAAAAATTTTTATGGAATTTATTGAAATTAAATGAATATTTTAGAGATACATTCTCAATTATGTAAGTAATGAAATTATTGAATTAATATGAAACAATGTGTATTTTGTGAGAAAATGAATGATTTTGATGAATTATGGTATAATAATTCACAACTCATGTAAAGAAATTGAGAAGAATAATTAATAAGTAAAATAAGTGTAAGCGAGTAAAGAAGTAATAAGGAAATGAAGTTTGATTGAGATTTCTGTGAAATTATGCCCTTAGAAGTAGTCTGGCAGTAAAAATCTAGTTCAGGGTATAATTGGCTAGCCATAGGGACATCTGTACCGCGGTACAAGTCATGGCGACTTGCTTAGTTATGGTAGGATCACTGATCTCCATAGCTTTTGTTTGTACCTGGTATCTGCTACGTGAAAAAATGGTCTTTGAGATCATTTTTCAGTCTATATGTGGCCCATGGGGTTCACGTCCCGAGTATCCAGTCTGAGAATTTCTGTCGGTACTGTACTAGGGGCATGAAATGAAATGAAGGTGATAATAAGTTAAAAGAAATGAAAAGAATGATAAAAATGAAGTTTAAAGTGGATAAAGGGCTTAAACGAAAGAAAATGAAAGTTCAGGGGCAAAATGGTAATTTTGCCAAAATGGGTAATTAATAAGTAAACATAAGTAAGAAATGGTTAACAAGGGCAAAATAGTAATTTTGAAAACCTAACAGTGTCAATAAGATAAAATTTTATGGTACAGGGACTAAACTGAAATTTTACCCAAAAGTAGTAAACTAAAGAATAAATGATGAATAATGGAGGAACTTGTGTAATGAAAATGAAAATGAAAATAAATGACTATAATGGCAAAATCGTAAATATTAAGATAAAAAGGACATTTTTGGAATTTAGCACAATTTTGAGGACTAAAGGAAAAATTTGTCAAAAGTTATGTAATAAACGAGAAAAAAAGCAAATTTTATAGAAACAATTGTTTCCACTTGAATTTGATGTAAAAATGCTTAATAGTACTTATTTTAGAATTTAATTGATTAGGTTAAAGTATAATAAAGAAATAAATATTATAAAGAAAGTATTAGGATTGTTTGTCACCACTAGGCATAATTTATGCTCAGCATGTAGTTTCTACTGCATGCAGGTACAGAGCTGGAGGAGCAGTGATGCACAGATGGAAAGGAAAGAAATAATTTTGTTAAGTAAATTGTGTAGGTGTTGGCATGTATATAAACAGATTGTTATGTATAAGTATACGATTATGTAAAAATATGTAAACATATATGTGTGGTTGTGGATATGGTTTATTTTGAGTGGGTGGATGTTTGATGGAAGTTTTGAAGGATGAAATGATTGTTTTAGAAGTGTTGTGCCTCTGAGAGGCTGTGTTTTGTTTGTTTTTCAGGAGGCTAGTTAAATATACAGCCGTTATATTGTCGAAATTTTATGTGAATAGTAACCCAGGATAGTTATAGGTCATCGATCACCAAAGTATGTTAGTAGTATTGAATCTTGGCGTTATTTAAAAGTTAATAAAAAGAAAAAAAAATTTCGGTCTGCGTGCAATGTTCCGTTAGATCGGAGTGATAAGGGTGTTACACTTGCAGTGTAATTAAGTTGATCGCACTCCTCGTATCTACCAAGATTTACTGGACCAAGAAGTTTTTGACAAGTGCCTCGACTATAAGGGTGTTCATGTGTGACTACCGAACATGTGATGCATCTTCTGTTGAGAACTACATAGTGTACAGATGGGTAAAGGTGTTCACCTTGACTGCTAGGATCTCCTTGGCCTTTCTCTTCTTAGAGTCACTAGTATCACTACTATACTTTTCCCTTCTATTATGTGAATAAGCCCTTCCGGTGTCTTCTTACTGGAGTTGGCTCGACTTTTATTTTATTGGGGTGTTGGTGATTTGTGTCTTTTTTCTCTTTCATTCTGCTTTACAAATTGTGACAAATTGCCTTTCCATATCATGTGCTCTATCCTTCTCTTGAACTAGTGACATTCTTATGTTTTGTAACCCTTGTCCCTGTATAAGGCACAGTAAAGGCTCTAGTTCCTATTTGGATCTTACCTCATTAGCCTGGGCCAGTTGACTCGCTTGTTCCTTTTCATCCGTACTAGGATCTCTGACCTGGTGGCATTTAAGGGTGTGAACCTATCTTGGTTCCTATCTGCGGAGTGAGAGGTGTTGACTGCATAAGCCCAATTTGATGAGCTAGATCCTCTATATGCCCTTGACTCATTCCTGCCTCTACTCCCACCATCTTGGCTTGTTCTCCTTGTGTCTTCTTTTTTTGTGCTTTTTTCCTTATATGTGTTGTGACGCAGTTGGTGGGCTTCATCTATTCTGATATACTTGTGAGCCCTTGATATGAGCTTGGTGAAGTCATTTAGGGGCTTTTTGTTTAGTGAGTCACTAAAGTATTGACATCTTGGGTTTTAGATTAGGGTGTTTATTGCCACTTCAAGGTTGAGATTCTGAATATCTATTGCCGCCATGTTGAACCTCTCCACGTAAGCGTAGAGGGGCTCGCCCCTCTCCTGAAGTACATGGTTCAGGTCAGCTGACAGCTTTATAGGTCGAATAATGGCCACAAACTTTGCGATGAACATATCGCTGAATTGCTCGAAGTTCTCCACTAAGTGTTCAGAAAGGTTTCAGAAATAGATTTGGGCAAAATTCATTAGGGTTTGCAAAAAGATTTTGCATAATGCAACATCATCTTTAGTTAATACTAGTATTGTGTGGTGAAATTGGTCTAGGTGAGCTCGGGGTCAACGTTTTCGTTGTATTTGGTTAAATTAAGAAGTCAAATTTTTGAAAAAGCGGTAGCCAGATTTCTCAAGATAGGGGTGATCGAAAGCTGCCTTGGTATTGCAGGATGTTTCTATTTTGGTATTTCTGTATCCGGTCTTCAACGAGTCTCTCAAATTGTTCATTTGTTGGGATAATGGTAGACGCGGGTGCAGGGGGTATGATTGATGGGAAAGGATCTCTAGCGGGTGGCTAGGAAGGCTATGAGAGTGCGATCTGAAGTGCTTGAGCAGCTATAGTTAGCAGTGTCGCCAGAAGGGACTAGGCTTTTTTAGGGGTGAGGCTAGGGATGCTAGCGACGGCTGTTGCGGGGGATGTTAAATCGTTGGTTGGTGGGATGAATTGTTGTGAGGGAGGGGGAGCTTGTTGACTAGTTTGGTCATAGTGGCCCTCCGAGGAGGTAGAGATGAGACTAAGGACTGGGAAAAGGTCCATGTTCCACGCTTATCGCACTAAATGATGATGAGCCAAACTTTCTATAGTGTGCCGAACATCTGAAAAAGGTATGAAAGAGACCAATCAGGGTGTTTCGACAAGGGAGGTTTCGACGGTCAAGTCAGTAAGCGGGTAATTCGATAGGGTAATGAGAAAAAAGTTAGGGTTTCATACTTGAGCTGAGCTCCATATATAAGCTCGGAATCCCACTTTGATTAGAAAGCTGCTGAGGGAATTACTTTCCTAGAAGAACTCTAACTCTTCTCGAATGGGATAATCCTTCTATCTCATAGTTTCATAAGGCAAGCTCGGGATCAGGCCCATAAACTTTGATGAACTGAGCTGTTGCTAGGCCCCGTTATCGTCGATATTTAAATTGTCCCACACAACTGACTTTTTGGCAAGCAATTGGGTTAAACCGAGCCAAAATAATAGAGTTAAAGAAATTATAAACAATAATTGAATATTTATCTTGCTCTGCGTGTTCTCACTTGGAGACGCCAATATCACGCACCACACTATTATCTCCAATCTTCATCCAAGTACGTTCGGCTGAGGCTGGAAAATGGGCAATTGCAGAGACAATTTGCAAGTTCTCTAACGCATGGGATATGGTGCAAAGTCCACACCAAATGTCCTTTATGGCAGTGTTATTATAAATATCTTGTATGAAATTGAATTCCTTTTATGCTTAGATAGCACTGAACCATTTGGGGATCTTGATTTACACCCCCAATCTGGCCCAAATTACCGACAATTAATATATAATCATTAAATTGGAAAAATATATTTATGGCATTAATGTACTTTGGAAATATTATTAGTGTATACAAACTTTTATTTCTCGACTTTTGGTGATTGCCATAAAGGGCTTTGGAATTCAACAATTTGGTCTGCTTGGCAAGACAACAATGCCATCATTTGCCTGGATGTTGACTTTTATAGCTTCAGCTGTTTTTACACTTCCACTTACCTAGGAGCTGATCATAGACATCAAGGTTGTAAAACAATCTTTCATCTCCCTCAATATTAGATGAATGCTAAATTTCTCTGATCTTTTTGCCTCATAGTCAACATTGCGATCTTCACACCAAACTTGGCCATTAAAACAGCTATTCTCCTCGCTAATAATTCAGATTGCGTTGATATGTTATGTGAGACACACCCCAGTACACAATCTACTTCATATAGCAAGAGCCTACAATGTGATATGTCCCATCACCCATTTGGAACCACTTGCAGATAGATATGAGGCCGTACTCATAGGTCTCCCATTTAGATTGCATTGTCAACCCAATCCTGCTACTTTTAGATTAAGAACAACCGAACGTCATATTAGTTTGTGCATTAAGAAGCACGTCTTTTAAATTGATCGATGCATTACATGTTTTCATAAATAGTATCATGGTTAATGTAAATTTTATATTCCATTATTACTTCCAATGAACCTTCCGGTCCGATCAGTTTATAATGAAGTCAGCATTTCGTAATACTTTTGAATACTACAGACTCCGATGCATCCACTTTTGAGTTCTTTCGGCATCAAGTACCAACAACAAAAATAACAAAACATTACAGAATAAAGTCCATGTAAAAGTAATTATACAAACTCGAACTTTTATCACCACATACACATAATAACAGTACCTAGAAGAACAAGGAGCAACCTATTACATCCGGCTGAAGCACATTCGAGACCTTAGCTTGAGCTAGTCCATGTACCAACTACTCTACGCACATCTCAGACCAATTAATGCGCTTGATGGGACTTAAATCGGCAACGGCACATAGGAATCTCGAAGATTATTGGGCTTAGGAACCAAAATAAGTACAAGCATGGAATACAACACAAATGTTCTAATGAAAGTATCATCATCAACTTCATGGTCTTGCAAGCATGATTCAAGCACAATTCGGCTAACAACATCCCATCCATTTGCCCTTAAGTTCAGGTTAATATGGGTCTCCCTGAAATTAATAAGTTCTCTACTCATCAGCAGTTACATGTACCCGCTCATTTTTGAATTCGAAGTACCGACTTTCGACGTCAAATGCTAGTATCAAATATGTGATAAGTTCCTTGTTGAGCGTACATCCACCAATGTTGAATTAATCGCCAAAACCACAGCGCTTAATGTCACGGACTTGGTCTTTTCCTTCCAACGACCGTGCGGCACTAGCAAACTTTGCTCACTCGGATGCTAGTCAGCCTTAACCTCGAATGCTAGAAAATACTAGCAAGTGAGTAAAGACACTTAAGAACTTTGAAAGTGGAAGGCTAGAATGAATTACTTGAAGAATGCCTTATTAACTCAAGAGAGCTTTACAACTTGTGGATTTCTTGGATGTTTTTAAATGAGGGAGGAGGGTGGTGTATATATAGGCTTTCCACCTCCTCAATGAATGGTTAGGATCTATTTGATCCAAGGGTGGAGATTCATCTTCTAGAATACTCCACACTACTCCTATATTATCCATATTAATCTAGAATCTTCTACTAACCTCCCTAATTAACTACAAGGTTCTAAAAGCTTCTACATACATCTACAATTATTCATAATATTCTAGAATGTTCTACACCATTCTAGATATATCCGGAGAATGCTAGAAATTTTTGGAGATTTTCGGACAATTCTTTGCGGTGCGTAACATTCTCCCCCACTCAATTTGGCGACGTCCTCGTCGCTTCTTGCTTGTAAGCCTCGATTAAGTCTTTGTACTTAAAAAGTGTGAGCTCATGTTCCCAACTAGCCTCGCTATCAGGCAATCCCTTCCATTTGATAAAGTACTCAACGTAGCTCGGATGGGAACCACGCCTCGGATTGACTCGATGTGCCAATATTTCTTCAACTTCAAGTTCGGAAGAGGTCGTGATAGCCGTAGGTGCTCTCCTCGACTCGTTACGTGATGGTTCCTCATTGTCGGAGTGAAAGGGCTTTAACAAGCTCACATGGAACACTGGATGCATCTCCAAATGTGAAGGTAAAGTTAAGCAATAAGCTAACTTACCCACACGTTTCTCTATCGGAAATGGACCTTCGTAGCGCCTTACCAAGCCTTTATGAATTTTGGAAAATCTTCGGCTTTGGTGCGGGAGGAGTTTCACCATGACTAAGTCTCCTTCTTCAAACTCCAAGTGTCTCCTCTTCGTGTCGGCCCATTTCTTCATCCTCTTTGCGGCCTTAGATAAGTAGGCTCGCGCCATGTCGGTCTTGTCATACCATCCTTTGGCAAACTTGAACGCGGATGGGCTTAGACCTTTATATCCAACGGCCAAAGTGTGCGGAGTCATTGGTTGTTGTCCAGTGGCTAACTCGAACGGACTAGCCCCCGTAGACTCACTCTTTTGTAAATTGTACGAGAATTGGGCTATGTCGAGCAGCTTTGCCCAATCCTTCTGGTTGGCACTCACATAATGCCTCAAGTAGAGCTCCAATAAGGCATTTACCCTCTCAGTTTGTCCATCGGTTTGAGGATGAAAGCTTGTAGAGAAGTTGAGCTCAGACCCCAATAACTTGAATAGCTCCAACCAGAATCGACCAGTGAAGCGAGTATCTCGATCGCTCACAATGGTCTTCGGTATGCCCCAATACTTCACCACATGGTTGAAGAATAATCTGGCAGCATCTTCGGCATTGAATTTTGCTGGAACGGGTATGAACACCCCATACTTGCTAAACCGATCAACCACCACCATGATGTTGCCATTACCTTTGAATTTCGGTAGACATGTGATGAAATCCATCGAGATACTCTCCCAAGGCTTCTCCGAAATTGGTAAGGGTTCTAGTAAGCCCGCCGGATGTTGCTGCTCAACTTTGTCTTGTTGGCACACAAGACAAGTCTTCACATAAAGCTCGATATCATCTCGCATACGTGGCCAATAGTAAGCACGCTCTACAAGTGCCAACGTGCGTCTTACTCTTCTCAAGCCTTGCCACTTCGGCACATAGACCCGATCTCCTTTAGTGATGAGCACCCCATTTCTAAGCCAGAATTGACGCGTCTTCCCTTTACTTGCCAATTCCACCAAACTTTTGGCTTGTGGGTCTTGCTCCAGTCCTTCCTTTATACGATCCATCAAGGGAAAATTCGGACTTGTGATGGAAGCTACCATGGCCTTTCTACTCAATGCGTCGGCCACTAGGTTGGCCTTTCCCGGTTTGTACTCTATTATGAAGTCGAACTCGGCTAAGAAGGCTTGCCATCGAATCTGCTTCGGGGTCAGCTTCTTCTGCTTGAGAAAATAGTTGGTTGCCACATTGTCTGTTTTCACTACGAACTTGGACCCCAACAAGTAATGTCTCCAAGTTCGCAAGCAATGAACTACAGCGGTCATCTCCTTCTCTTGGACTGTGTAGCGACGTTCAGCATCATTCAACTTTCGGCTCTCGTAGGCAATCGTATGACCATCTTGCATTAGCACACCACCAAGTGCAAAATCGAAAGCATCAGTGTGTATCTCATATGGCTTGGTGTGATCGGGTAATGCCAAGACGGGTTCTTGGGTCACTTTCTCTTTAAGGGCCTCGAACGCACTTTGACACTTTTCGTCCCAATCCCATGTCTTGTTCTTCTTCAATAGATCAATGAGTGGAGCGGCAATGGAGGAGTAGCCACTAATGAATCTTCGATAATAGTTTACTAAGCCAAGGAAGGATCAAAGTTCGGTTACCTTCTTTGGCGGCTCCCAATCCTTGATTGCTTGTACCTTGGACTTATCCATTCTTAACTTGCCATCACCCACGATGTGCCCTAAGAACATTACTTCCGGTTGAGCAAAGGCATACTTCTCCTTCTTCACGTATAGTTCGTTCTCCCTTAGTACTTGGAAAACTTGACTTAGGTGGTCTACGTGTTCTTCCAAACTCTCGCTATAGACCACTATGTCATCCAAGTACACTACAACGAGCTTGTCCAAGAATGGTTGGAACACTTTGTTCATAAGGGTGCAGAATGTGGCTGGAGCATTAGTAAGTCCAAAAGGCATTACTAGGAATTCGTAGGAGCCATACCTTGTAACACACGCTGTTTTTGGCACGTCTCCTTCCGCAATCCTCACTTGGTAGTATCCCGATCTCAAATCCAGCTTTGTAAACCATCTTGCTCCTCCAAGTTGATCAAAGAGATCGGCGATTAATGGAATTGGGTACTTATTCTTGATAGTGATCTTGTTGAGCGCCCTGTAGTCGATGCACAACCTAAGTGACCCATCGTGCTTCTTTTGGAAAAGCACAGGTGCGCCATATGGAGCCTTTGACGGTTGGATGTATCCCGCATCCAATAATTCTTTCAATTGCCTCCTCAATTCGTCAAGTTCAGGAGGCACCATCCTATATGGCACAGTGGCAGGAGGGCTTGCACCAGGCACTAACTCGATCTTGTGATCCACCTCTCTCTTTGGTGGAAGCTTCTTCGGTAACTCAGGGGGCATGACATCCTTAAACTCTTCAAGGATTCGGGAGATTTCTTTAGGCATTCAAGCCTTAGGTGAATCTTCATCTTCTTTTAGAGCCACGAGAAAAGTTGGTTGCGACTTCTTTAACCCTTTCGAGAGTTGCATGGCCGACAGAGTCTTAGCTTGTAGACTCGACTCTCTGGCTAGAGGTACCATGGGCATATTGCCTTCTTCTAATATGCACATCGTGTTGGCGCAAGGAATTGGTATTGCTGAAACTTGATCCATAAAGTCGATGCCCAACATGATGGCGTAATCATCCATAGGCATAATTGAAAATTCTAATAAACCTTTCCATTCACCAAGACGTACCTCGACTCCTCGTGCAACTCCAAATGTAGTCTTGGCCTCGGAATTAACTGCCTTAAGCCATCCTTTTTCCTTCGTGTACTTGATACCCAATCGATCGGCTTCCTTTACTTCGAGAAAGTTGTAGCTTGCACCTGTGTCCACTAACGCCTTCACAGACTGCTTGCCAACTTTAGCTTCAACGAACAATCGACCCTTCTTTGAGGATTTGGGCATCTCTACTTTAGCTTTAATGGCATTAAGGAGTTTTAAGGATCCCATGGTTACCTCATCGCGTCGCTCTTCTTCTCGCTCTTCAATAATAGCAGAGAGCTTGGCCTTCTTCGGACATTCTCTTGCCTTATGCGGACCATCGCAGAAGAAACACTTTAATGGAGGCCTACTTTTGCCCTTGTTATCCTTAGTGCTCTTCCAATTGTCGTACTTCTTGAAGCTCTCTTTTCCTTGATGGTTGTCTCCCCCACTCTTTCCCTTGTCACCCTTATCCTTATTAGGCTTCGGCTTGTCATTTCTCTTAAACTCAATAAGGGATTCGACAATAGAGATGGCAGTTGCGAGATCTTGAGCACCACGCCTCTCAATCTCCAACTTAACCCAATGTTGTAATCCATCCATAAAGGCAAATAGTGCTTCCTTGTCGGGATAGTCGGATATCTCCAATAGCACTTCAGAGAACTCTTTCACATAATCTCGAATGCTCCCTTTTTGAGTGAGATGCCTAAGCTTTGCTCTAGCTTCATGCTCGACGTGCTCGGGATAAAATTGCTTCTTGAGTTCTTTCTTGAACTCATCCCATGTATCGATGATGCAAGTCCCCTTCTCAATATCGCTACACCTTCTCCTCCACCATACCATCGCCATGTCGGCAAGGTATAGCGATGCATTATGCACTTTTGTGGCGTCTTCCACTACGCCAAGTGCTTTGAAATATTGCTCCAAATTCCATAGGAAATTATCTATCTCCTTCGCATTCCTCGAGCCATTATATGTTTTTGGCCTAGGAACTTCTACTTTAGGGGGAGTAGGACTTACCGCGCGACCGGTACATTTCCCACTTTGGGCAACAGCTTTCTTGCAAAGGGTTAACTCCTCTTTCGTACCGCTTAACTCGGCTACGACCTTTGCAAGTTCCTCTCGAAGAGATGTGATCTCCATACGGAGGGTCTCCTCCAAGGTCTTCATTTGGTCTTGACAAGTAGCCACGGCAACGTTCACGGCACCTTGCAACTTGCTCTGGAGCTCTTCTCTCCCATTCTCGAGCTCCTCGATGCGTTGGTCCGCCTCCTCGAACTTTTCTTGCCCTTCGGCTACGGCAAGCTCTACCCTAGTGAGCCTCGCATTTACGTCAGCCAAGACATCCCTTGACTTTGATCTTCCTCTCTTCGATTGCTTGCCCTCATCATGTACTTCCATTTGAGTCATCTCACTTTCACTAGTCATCTTTACTCAAAAACCTCGGCTCTGATACCAACTGTCACGGACTTGGTCTTTTCCTTCCAACGACCGTGCGGCACTAGCAAACTTTGCTCACTCGGATGCTAGTCAGCCTTAACCTCGAATGCTAGAAAATACTAGCAAGTGAGTAAAGACACTTAAGAACTTTGAAAGTGGAAGGCTAGAATGAATTACTTGAAGAATGCCTTATTAACTCAAGAGAGCTTTACAACTTGTGAATTTCTTGGATGTTTTTAAATGAGGGAGGAGGGTGGTGTATATATAGGCTTTCCACCTCCTCAATGAATGGTTAGGATCTATTTGATCCAAGGGTGGAGATTCATCTTCTAGAATACTCCACACTACTCCTATATTATCCATATTAATCTAGAATCTTCTACTAACCTCCCTAATTAACTACAAGGTTCTAAAAGCTTCTACATACATCTACAATTATTCATAATATTCTAGAATGTTCTACACCATTCTAGATATATCCGGAGAATGCTAGAAATTTTCGGAGATTTTCGGACAATTCTTTGCGGTGCGTAACATTAACTACGTCAACCTGATATCCAGACAAAGCATTGACCATTCTATTGAGCCTCGCGGTAGAGCATCTTATTATGAAAATTGCAGCCCTTTGGGTTTCATCGTCCATAACTTTCTTGCTAGGTTGTCTCTTATCATACTGCCAATGAATCACAAAACTAATTATGTCCCACCATTCCAAGCCTTTTGACGGCAACAACACAATATACAATATAACATTTTTATTTTAAACACCGAATTATAATTTTTTCCAGCTGCTTTCCAATTTATCTCCATCACAAGTATAATCATACGGATGTGCTGATGATG
Source organism: Excoecaria agallocha (assembly GCA_037975025.1). Taxonomy (NCBI): domain Eukaryota; kingdom Viridiplantae; phylum Streptophyta; class Magnoliopsida; order Malpighiales; family Euphorbiaceae; genus Excoecaria; species Excoecaria agallocha. The sequence goes on along the minus strand of CM075815.1, from coordinate 38,043,667 downwards.
CAACCCATATATTACCATTGCCTACATTTTTTTAAGTATCATCATCTGCCTTATATATATAGAGAGAACATAAAGGAAATTAAAAGGAAGGTGCACTTACGCACTTGTTTAATTTTATTGTTGTCTTGGAGCTGCTTAGCTGAACCCAGGATGAGTCTTTTTTTTTTTTTTCCTTCGATTTCCAGTAATATTGTATTGACCATTGTTCAATTCACAATTTTTTCAAGCACAGTTTTTTAGAGAGCAATTAATTCCCCCATGTACCATATTATCTGATAGACAAATTTTTTAGTTGTTCCAAAACTTGCTAAATGCATACCACAGATATGAATACTTTGAAATTTTTGTCTTAAATTGCAATTTCCTTGAGTTCATTTTTTATAAACAACACGTATACGGGATTTATTTATTTCTATCAACTGGAAGCAAAATAAGAATTCCTCCCAATTAGTTATGACGTTGCTTTGCTTGAGCTTTTTTTTTTTTTATTGTTAAAAAATTTTAATTAGTTATCTTACTATATTGAGTTTCATAAATTTTCCTCCTAATTGTTAGTGATAACAATTTCGCTAACACTTCTCATGCTCATATGCTTAAAATAAATTTTATATCTACCAGCCCCAATTAAGATAAATTTTTGTTATTTTCAGACCTTACTCCCACCCCCACCCTCTACCCCTCAACCAATTCCAAAATTTGATGAGGACAATTCATGATTGCACAATTTCAATCGCTAATAATCAAGTCAAAATATATCTACGTATGTCAGTTCGTACTTTCATGTTGATGTATGCCCTGAGATGCTAATATTTCCAGTCTGACAGAACTTTGGAACAGATGGGAGATTCGGGTGCTGGTTTTTATAAACTCTGATGCTACAAATCACCCTTTGTAATGATTGGCTCAAAGCAAAAGTACATTGCTAGAATGTGGATTTCATTCATGGTTTGGGTGGCCAACTTGACAGCTGACTGGCGAGCAACTGTGGCACTTGCTGTTCTTACTAGTAGCGATCAAGATTCAGATGATGTTTCTTCACCAAAACCAAGTCATTTGGTTCATTCATTTTGGGCACCTTTCCTTCTTTTGCATCTTGGCGGCCCTGACACCATCACTTCGTATTCTCTAGAGGACAATGACCTTTGACTAAGGCACTTGCTTGGCCTAATTGTGCAAGTTAGTATTTCCTTTTATGTGCATTTGAGGTGTTTGTCTACCAATGCACTCACATTCTCAGCAATTCCAGTTTTTATTGCTGGAATTGTTAAGTATGGAGAAAGCACTTGGGTGCTCAGGTCTTCCAGCTCTGCGAATCTACGGGAATCGTTGCTCTCATCATCGTCTTCTAGCATAGGGACGGATTGGAAAGAGAAGGAAATTGTTCCTCGAGGAGCATCTCCTCCTACTTCCAACAATAATTTCCATCGCGCCCGTTACTTATACAAGATGTCCATGTATCTTCTTCAAGATCTAATCCTCAAATTCTCCGAATTGATGGATAGTTACTCAGCCATATCTAGTGCGAGTTCATCCGAAGAAGCCTTTAAGCTAGTAGAAATTGAGCTGGGTTTAATCTGTGATTTGCTCCACACAACTTGATAAGTTCATGCCTCAAAACTGAACTACCAAAGTTTTTCAGCTACTAGGGAATTGATGAAGTAATCAAATATTAGGATATTGATTGGGAGAATGTGGATTTAGATCTTAAAGATTCAATCTTTAAACACATTCAAGGGAAAGGTATCAGAATTATACGTGAGCCACGGACACCAGCATCAGATGAGGAACAAATTCTGTTCAGAGCTCAAATGATACGTGATACCATTTTTGTGTGCAAGAATAATCTGCAGTAAGAAAGAAAAACCTAGTTAAAGAAGTTGCGGGGCTAATGAGTTCGCCCTTCAGTTATCGCATCCTGGCATGGCATTTAGCTACGTACTGATCTTTGTTATTATTGCACGATCATGCTAATGATAGTAAAAGAGGGCGTTCTAGGTACAGGATGAGCATACTGTTATCTGATATGTTGCATCTTCTTATTAAGAATCGAAATATGATGGTGCAAGGGAACCAAAGTATCGTCAGATCATCTCAAGATACACAAGATGAAATCAAGAAATTTCTTTTTCAAGGAGAAGGGAGAAAAGAATCTTATACTGAAAAGGATGCTTGCATCAAAATATTTGAAACCAAGTTCGAAAAGGATGATACGAATAGAAGTTGTATGCTATATACTGGATTCATTGTAGCAAAAGAACTGAACTTGAAGCCATTTGAGAAGAAATGGGATGGAATAAGTGAAGTATGGATACAAATGCTGGCTTATGCAGCGAGCCAATACGAATGGACAGAGCATGCTCAGCAGCTTAAAAAAGGGGGAGAGTTGTTTAAGGACTTGTTATACAAAATGGAACAATTATTTTCTCATTTTGTTATAAATTACATCACAAAAGCTCTCACACAAACTGAGGAAACAAAACGAAAAAGAACAAAGACACGTAACTGAAATATTAAAAACTAGATGAGAATGCATTTTCTGTGTATTTACATTATAATTTCGTCTCCTTGTTTACGGAAAATGCTAGGCCCAAATGTGGATGATACTATTTCAACGAGTAGGGAAAATTGTAAATTTGCGAACAGGGTAACAGGCACACAAGCTCCAAGCGCAACTGGAACTCCAATCCAGCTCACTTTATGCGAAAGAACGATGTAAAGAGATGCACTAAAAGCAGTCAACATAGCTGCAATAGAGAAGAATAAGGTAATCAGACCAATGCTGAGCCTCATTGGCAAGGCCCTCAGAAAATCTTCTTCTGAATATCTTGATGTAAGTATCCCCAAAAACATTAGCAATGATGCTGACGAAGAGAATAGAGCTAAGGCATTGGCTATTGTAAAAATCATAAAAGATGCTCTATTAAGAAAGATAGGAAATCCTGTATGTTGATCATTTCCGCCGGGTGATGTAAAATTTGCTGCAAAAGCTACTGTGACCACAAGTGCAGCTACAAGTGCAGATGATGATGCTGTATCTTTCATCCATTTCTCACCATGTTCTAGTAGCTTCTCATGTTCTTCTTTGAACACCATTCTCGGAGTTTTTCCTTCTCCATTTCTCATTTCCTTGTATGCTGGTGGAACAATCTTCTCCACTTCCTGCAAATACAATATTATTATTTAATAATTTTTAGAGTGAAATTCAAGATTGAGGTTAGTCTAGTTTATAATTAACCTTGAACCATTGCAATTCCTGTTGCATCTGCAAGGCAGCACCAGAAATCCTACTTGATGGTGCCAATTTTGCCGCCATATGTAGCATATTGTTGTGGTATTTGTCATGTAATCGTGTAAGAGAATGCTTGTATGAACTTATTTGGAATAAGAGATTGAAAACCTTTTCCTGGCGGTGTATAATTGCCAAATGAAAAATATTCCTTTTTTCACCGTCAAAGAGGACAATAGATAATGGGAAGGCTTTGATAGCCTCTGTAACAAACTCATGAATTCCTAATTTCGCAGCAACTTTTACTGAAGGTCCTAGAAGTTCAAAAGCATGATGATCACTGTGTTTAACTGCTTCAGAGATCAAGATTCTGAGCAATTGAAGGGCTTGCTGATGCATTAGTGTTTTTTTATGAATACTCTGTAGAAATTTGTATAGCTTGGTTTCCTTTGGAAATTCTTCTGAATTGCCATCTGGTTTTCCACGTCTCCATGCCTAGTGGCATTCTGTCTTCTATTGAAAGCACGAGCAAAAGCTAAAAAAAATGCCACTTAATATTTGAGCAGAATTTGCCAAAATAAAATAAAATAGTATAGCTGATGTGAGCTTTACATGTTAGAAAATGTTCATAAATTGTTGCATTGTTTCCACTTGGAAGGCCTTTGTCTTTTCAGCCAATGTCAGTAAGGCAGTATTCCCATCACGATCTTCTTCAAGAGCTAGCATAGGATATCGCTTTAGTATATCCAAAGCAATGTCTGCCAGTAGAAATACAATCATAAATTCAAAATTCTAATATAAATCAACGTATATACAATGGGAAGCAATGGATCATAAATTACTAACCATAAAAATCAGCCGTTATGAGATAATTGAGTAGTTCGACACCAAGTTTTCCCACAAAAGGACTTGGATTCTCATCTCCAGTCACTGTTAAAAGATATCGAACAGTTTCCTCATGACCACATTGAGCAGCACAATGAAGTGGTGTAAAATCCATATCATTTGTTTGCTGAGTCAAGGTTAAGTCCTTTTCCACCAGGATCTTGGCCGCTTTTGTGTTTCCAGCAAATGCAGCATAGTGTATGTAGAGGCTATTATGAAGATTTATGAAGCAAATCCATGTGCACAAATAAAATTCCACAAATAAAATTTAATTTCTTACTTAAATTAATTCACATGCACCATTCATCCAAATGGAAAAACTGCAAGAGTTTTTTTTTTTTTATGTAGAGGTCGCTATCTTCTTGTTAACAAAGAAGTTTTAAACTAATTTTTACTTTTAAATTAATTTTTATTGCACACGCATACTCTTCAACCATCACATTACGCATCTCTACTTGAAAAAAATATACCACTTATACATCTTGATAAACTCTTTCAATTTTTCTAAAATGTCATTTTTGCTAAAAAATTAGCTTCGGTTCAAATCTTTTTTTTTTTTATCCCAATTGCTTGTAATATTGAATATAGTTACCCACTTTCAATCAAAATTACAAAATTATAACTTACATTTTAGGGAAGAAAAGAATTAAATTAACATGAAACCATAGTAATCATATAATTGCTCATCATTCATTAAAAAAAATGCAAATTAACAACTCAATATTCATGGTTGTATATAGCAGTTTTGGTCATGCATGAAGAGCAGTTATTTGATTATTATTATTCTCATGTTAATTTAATTCTTTTGTTTCTTATAATTTAGACTATAATTCTATAATCAAAACAAATAAAATTTAAACTGAAGAATGTTTAGTGTTTTAAAAACAAACGAATGTGTTTCGAAAAAAAAAAATGAAAGAAATTTGTCAATATGGATAAGTGATGCATTTTTTTACAAGAAGATGTGTATAATAAGATACTAACAAAATATACATGTGCAAAAAAATTATTTTAAAAAGTAAAAATAAACTGTCAAAATGTCACATTATACGTATGTCTATAATATGCATTTTTTTTCAAATTGAAAGTGGATTGTCAAGGTAGATAAGTAATACAATTTTTTTTATAAGTAAAAGTGTTTAATAGAATATTAAAAAAAAAATCTTTAAGTTAGCAAATGGCAAAATAGGCCAAATATAAGTGCATTTTTATGATTTTTCCCAATATGCCTAGGATTCTGTACGCTAACTTCTTTTTCACCTGCTATACTGTCTACATGACATGTTTTAAGATTCATTAAAATATTTCAATCACATACTAGTAAAAATTTAAAATTTGCACCCGTGTCAAAAATAAATACAATAAAATAAATAAAAAAAACCCAATAAAGAGAAAGTATGAAAAATGAACAGTTATAATATTAATATTAATATAATTATATATAATATAAAATAATAAAAATATAAATAAAATATATAAATAAATAATAAATTATAATATTATAAATAAAATATAATATTATTATAAAATAATTTATATATAATAATTTATAATTTTAATATATTTAAATATATTATATAATTAAAAATAATTTTTTTTTCTTTTTATTTTTTATAAAATCGGACAGTGCACAAATGTATGCTAACTCTTTCTATACATTAGCCTTTATCCTAAATTTCTATAGTTTTACTAGAGAATGTACTAAAAGTTAGAATTGAATAGCTTTTGGCTTCGCTTGAAAATACAACCTCTGTATGAATACCGTTGTGATCACCAATTTAGGCAGAATGAAGAAACGCTCATCACATTGATGGTGTTCCCCTGATAACTTATAATCACCAAGTTTTTCCATGAAATGCAAAATTCTACAGAAACAGCTTTTAAATTCACATTGAGCAAACTAATTGTCAATTGTTGCAGAGATGGAGAGTATCGAATAAGACAGCCAAGTGGCAATTCTACAGTGCATCGCAGCCTAAAATACACAACTGGACAACAAATGCAAAAGACAACCAACGCCCATTGGGTGCTAATTCTACCAATCTATTGAACAAACATTCACAACCCATTCACCTATGTCATTCCAGTAATTGCTAATATAACAGTACGGAAAAAGGAAATTTAAGAACAATTCTTTATCCAGTACTTTAATTAGCAACCTCCACATTCTAATATGAATCACTACAAAATCAAATTCTGACAAGTTGGAAGAGTGGCATCAAGAATTCACCGTCACCATTGAAACAGACTCAGGTTCATAACCATGCACCCTCAAGCGATAGATGCAGGCGTGAGACGAGCTCCCATGGTTCGATGTGAAATCCAGCCTGATAGTATCTACAATGGCAGCAGTTGCTGAGTCCAAAACATTAAAGGTCTGAGCATTGCTCTTGTCAAGGTCATAAGTAAACTCTGCTAAAAGAAACATTTTCTGCTTATCAACTGCTAAATCAATATCAGATCCTTGCACCCATCCAGACACCCGACAATCTTTCGGAGCACTTGATCTGTCATAAGCAACATCCTGTCCATGTGAAAACAATAAACTTAGTTAAGATGAAAAATAATTGCATTGAAAGAAACAAATCACAGAAAACACAGATCTAATTAATATAGGGCTAAAAATAAAGGGCTAATTTTGGATTCCGGTTGCATGCTCACTCTGAGCAATATGAAACCCAAAACCAATAGCAACATGTTGCTGAATAAACTCATCAGATATAAACAAAAGGTGTTATCTGTCACTAGAATAACTCCTTTTACGTGTGCATGTATGTGCACAAGTTCAATGCATGCAGTTGAAGGACTCGACTGAGTACAATATGCCAGAATTTAATTTTAAATTTCATGAAGAGCATTTCCAAATTTCAAAACTCTATAAAATGGTACTCCCGGCAGTGTCATACATGATAATCAAGAATGTATTTACACTTACTAATTATTTAAGGAAAATGATAAAGATTACAGAAAACTACAGGTTCCCATACAAGGGTTAAAACAGAAAATAATAATAATAATAATAATAATAATAATAATAATAATAATAATAATAATAATAATAATAATAATAAAAGCCCTGTCCAAGGAGAAGTAAGACCATAACCCCTAATTCTCCCCGTGCTGAAAGTTATATCAAGTGTACCTTTCAGCAATATGATCAATATCTGGGCACAAAAGTATCACATGTATCTTTCAATTATAAGATCATCCAAGACGGGCACAATATCAGTGAAGAAACTGGCAGAAGTTCAAAAGGAACAAATGCCTATTTCATTCCGGTCAAAGTGCTTATTTCCTGCTCTTCCATCTAATGTAACCAAAACTTTCAGTCTTTTCTTTCATCTCATCTCCACATACCCAGATGCTACCCTAGACTACTACCACCAAACAATCACTGTAGGCTAAGACAGCAACTGCAGTGCCAACAGAACCAGCTATATTCTTCACTAAAATTGCACAAACTTCGCTATCATCACAAAATCTAACACTAACAAATCATAACTGAACTCGACATTCCAAATCTCAGTTGGTATGTGCCACAAGAAACACCTAGCAAAGGTCACACCTCGACAGCAACTGCATTGCCATTAGAAAACTTTAGCGATACATAGGAATAAACCGCTGTTCTTCCTTAAACAAACTTAGAAGGAATTCTTCATTAAATAAGATATTGCCTAAACCTAACCCCAGAACCGCAACACATCACTTGACTGCAAGTGCATGAAGAAGTACAAAAACAATTCTTCCAACCATAGTTACTTGGGAACAGGTATGATTTGGTACTTGGTACGGGTACGGTACTTGGTGAGCAGCTTTGCTTGGTATGCAGTATGGGGGTAGGTTTAAATGGTTCGCTATTTAGGAACAAATTCGCTTAGGACTGAATCACTATGCAAAAAAGTTCAAACCATGGTACTAAGTGGAACTATTGTTCCATCTTTCTTTTCCCAAACGCCATTGTGGCTCCTGTAAGTTATACTAGAGTAATAAGATTGATAGAATTTTAAATGTTGGCTAGTTAATAAATCTGTATTATATTTCCTATAATATATTTATTCCTATTTAGTATTTATCTACCTAAAATAAAAGACTCCTATTTTCTATAAATAACAACCAGTTGTCAACAACTTCCTAATTTGAATTTTAATTCTACTAGGAAACTCTTGTTTCACGTTAAAAACAGCAAACAATAAAAGGAAAAAAAAAAAATCAAAGGTTAATTAAAAGGAAACAATCGGGTTGATGATTTAGCAGCCAAAATTGGGAATGCCAGTTTTGAAGTGCTGGAACGCAAATGTACCACGTTTTGGAACGTGTGTTCCAATTCGTGGGACAAAGGTAGGTGCAGCATACCGGAGACTGCTTCCAACACAGCAAATGAAAACAAGGCTGGAGCCAATAAGAAAATCTGAAAACAGAAACTCCATGGTTGTGTTCATTAATAGAAAACAATATTTACCAGAACCAACACAAAACTTGACTGCAAGTGCATGAAGCGTAGGAAACAATTCATGCAACAAAGCAAAGTAAAACAAGGTTGAAGCCAATAAGAAAATCTGAAAACAGAAACTCCTTGGTTGCGTTCATTCATAGAAAAAGCCAGATTTTCACAGAAAAGGTTTTGCTAGAACAGGGAGTAGGGCTACATTCATGATCTGTATGCAAAATTAATTTCCTTGTTTTCCAAAATAACTGTTGGAGAACAGATTCAAGCCATGAGTTGCAGCAGAGGTTAAACTCTATTAGCTATGATTTTCAATTCCTTAAAACACCTTTTCCTTTTTTAGTTCTTTTTCTTCACGTTTCCTTCCTCTGTATATAATTTCTACATTTCTGTTGTTTAGAAAGTAAGCTCATATAAATCTTTTTCCACTTTTAATGCAAAATTAGAACTGCAAATGGAGAAGAAAACTAAAAAGGTTAAACGGGGAGCTATTTCAGTAATTAAACATAAGCTTACTTCAAAATGAACAGAAACTAATTAAAAAAAAAAAAAAGAATAGGTCAAGTAGCAGTTGATGAAAAGCAGCCGTAAGAAGACTTAACATGCCTCAAATTAAAATTAATAAATTAGTAATGAGAGGAAAGGTATCCATTCACAACTAAAGGACTATCTTCTTTGGGTTTCAACAAAAAGAAAGAGAAAAGAAACAAAGTTCAAATTTTGGTTTGATACTCTAGCATTGAAGGTACTTGGTCCTTAATTTTAAAATGTGAGGTTATTTATGCTTCAAATAAAAAAAGAATTTTGCATATACTTCAATATGCTCAAAAAGAACATGGAGAAAGAGTATATACTTTTCCATTCTGGATTGGTACTCTAGCATTCAAGTAACTGGAGGTTCTAAAACTTCAAATTTTTGAACTGTTAGGTAATGTCTGCTACAAATATAGAATGTGCACATTTTCTTAAAATAAATAAATAAAACATAAAACACATGAGATTTTGATTATAGACTAAAACTTGAGAAATAAACTTAACATTTTACTACTTGATACAATTTAGTAATTTTTTTTTCTTTTTAATAGTTTAATAGTGTATATTTATGAGTTTTATCTTAAATGCTTTTCTAGAATCTGTCTACTTAATGAAAAACAGCAGTCCTTTGCGCATATACACATACAGACACATGCATATATGTAAGAATGTGTGTGACATTAATTAATTACTCCCTCCATCCCATAATAATAGGAACACTTTTATTTTCATATAGTTTGAGAAAAATTAGTTTTCATGGTTATAAGATATAATTTAAACATGATTTACCAATTATACCCTTCATTTATATCATATATAATTATTATTGTAACAACAAAAATAATGCCTACTATTGGCGTAATAGAAATGGAATTATAAATTGCCATAAATCAAATGATATGTGGGAAAAAAATTTAACGTATGTGGGTGTGTTTTTCTTTTCCTTCTGTTTTTTTGTTCTATTATGGTGTTGCATAATTTCAACCTTCCTGTTTAACCTAATAACAAATTACAACACATGAAAGGCCCTGTTCAAGTGAGCAAACAATTTGAGATCGTGCATAGAATAACAATTAACCGGGCGAAGATGATTAAAAAAGGGTAAAAGTTAACTCCTGAACTATGAGACTTGGCTATAGTTTTCAGCCATTAGAACTCATTTATTTGGGTTCCTATACAAATGATGACAAAATCAGCCAATCTTTAAATGAAACCATGTATAGTAATTATGCACATATTCATACAACTGTAGCACATTTTTAACCCCAGATGCTAAGTCGTAAATCTTCCAACCAAGGCACCTTTAAGTTGTCCTACAGAACACCCATAGACAATGTAGAATACAACACAATGCTACCAAAACATAAAGCCTAGAATATACGCTATCTGTAGGTCACATATACCGCAACTCAGTCTTTTGTAATAAAAACCATGGCATCAACATCCAAGTCATATTCCCAAAATCAATCACTTAATTGAGCTTAATGTCTCTAGCAGCAAAGTAGTGACAAGTAGAGATCAAGATCAAACATTAAAAACACGAATGGGATCAATTTTGAAGCCAAGCAGAAGCCAAACATTGATTAAAACCAAGAACTTATCAGCAAACAAAAGAAATAACTTTATATTGCAAACAACTGCATATAATGATAAAGAAAGTACCTTAGCAACATGTTCTAGAGTGACAGCTTCTGGAATAATAGCAGTCCGAAGCCTAATTTGAACAAACCCGCTACTTCCTTTCAATGGAAAGCACTGTCCTGGCTCCCCAAAGCTTGGTCTCAACATTTTAACTGCATCAGGATGAACCCTATCATGACCACTCATCAAGAACCAGTTTTTACTCTTCCCGGCCATGAATGGTTCAGAGTGCTTCACCACCATTCCCCCACCGGATGCCAGGGCGTAGTCTACCCTCCCAAGCCCATCGGATGCATGCTTCTCAATCTCCTTCAAGACTATCTCCCTCGCATATGCCCTTATATCATCTAAATTTACCTCATTTTCACTTTCACCAAGACCGCTACTGGCTTGTCTTCCCTTCTTAAACTCCTCGGTGAACTTCATGAATTCCTCCTTGGACAACCAATCCACATCTTTCAACTCACCTAATGACTTCTCTACTCCATCACTTCTAGCTGCTAATTGCTTCAACTCCCTCTCCAGAGATGCAATCTTGCCATCAATCTTCTTGTCCATTTCCTTTCTTAACCCTACAGCCTCGTTTTCAATCTTTTTATTCACAACCTCTAACTGAACCTGAATCATTTTCACAGAAGTCTTCACAAGTGATTCAACTTCGGCAATTCGTGCCTTGGATTCCGATAATGCCATTTGCGTTCCTACTATAGAATCCCCAGATTTCAAAGCCAGCCTCCTTACCATCTGCACAAACCCTATCACCACAAGCAACAACACAAAATTCTTGGTGAAAATACTAGCCAGCGTTAGCCAGCGCGGCTTGTCGGGCTTCGCGGCTACTTTACGGGACCTACGGGGAGAAATGGTGGAATTTGCGATTCCGTTCTTCTTCAATTGGGCAAGATCTTTAGAGGTTCTTTCAAGAACCGCCTCGCCTCGAATTGAATGGTGGCTCAAATCCTTGCTGTGAGAGGCCACAAATTTATCGTTATAAGGAGGATCTCCGCCATTGACTTGATGGTCATTGGGCAGAAATTCGATGGTGTTAGACCTCTTTTCGCCGGCGACCACCGGTCTCCGTCGAGCGGCAGGGTTAGCCGTGATCGAGACGGTCGATGCTGACATAGCTGGGAGGATCAAATAGTAGGGGGTTTGTTTGGGATCAGAATAAGAAATTCGAATCCGATAATCCCAACATGAAACTTTTTTCTGAAAGAGGGAAGAGGAAAAGAAACTCCAAGAATAAATAGAAATTATAAGAAATATGGGGTATGTTTGGAGCGCTTGGCGTTTTGAATTATGGGAAAGAGCGTATGGAGTCACACCAGAGTTAGTTGTAATTGTCATAGCGGTTACTCCCTAGATTTTTATTTTACTTGGTGTTTGGATGCTGATGTTGTCCCGAAAAGTTATACGCCCTCTTCTCAAACCTTGTTTTTTTACTAAATTTTGAACGCCGTGCAAGTAAAATTTAAATTCTAATTAATAGAGAGAGTCAGGCAAATTTTTAAATTCTAAATTCATATTTTTCATATCATTTCATCTAAAAATATAAAATTCAGAGAAAAATTCAAAATATGAATAAATAAAAGAATAATTGCATACCACCACAAATTTACAATAAAAAGAAACCAAACTGAAAAAATAACCATTACTGTTTAAGGTACGAGTGACTGCTTAGAAAGTTAGGCAAAACCCCAATGGCGTCACGATTGAATATTGACCGACTTAGACCAAGCAAAACCAGTCGAATCGGTGGTAGAATAATAGGTAAAATCATACTAAAAAATTAGCTGTTTTAACAAAATAATGAGCAGCTGAATTCACAGACGTTTTAATAAATCCAAACTAGATATTAGAAAGATTGGCATAAAGAGCCTTATAATCGCTTATTATGATATCAAACTCAGAACAATTTATAGAGTTAGAAAGCAAAGCATGATAAACCAATTGAGAGTCCATTTCAACAATAACAGAGGAACGATTACATGCCTTCAACCAACTCAAGGCTTCTCTAACTCCAAAAGCTTTTGCCACCAAAGGATCATAAATACCAGAAATGCATTTGCTACTAGCTGCTACAAAAAAAAAAAAAAAAAAAACAACTTAATTAGATCCAATGAGATGGAAGCTATTGCCTCGCATAAACCCAACTGATGACTTTGACCAGACCTCCTTAGCAAAACTGCAGTCCACAAGAACATACATAATCGTTTCATCCAAACAACCACAGAAAGGGCAGAAAAGGGGACTATCCACTCCTTTTTGAATAAGAATGTTACGAATAAAGAGACAAGAATGTAAGGGTATGTTTACTTATAGAAAACAGTTTTTGTTTTCTATTTTCTTAAAAAATTTGAGTATTTATTTTCTGTATAAAATTTAGAAAACACGGTCATTTATCAATAAATAAAAAACTGGAGTATTTATTTTTTGTATGTATGTATATATATACGTATATATGTATATATACACACACACATACATATGTACATATATGTGTATGTGTATACAGATACATACATACATATATATACATGTACATGTATATGTATATAGATACATACATACACATATATACATGTACATGTATATGTATGTATGCATGTATGTGTGTGTGTGTGTGTATGTGAATATATGCATACATACATACACATTTATGTATACATACATAAATATGTATGTGTATTACATATGTACATATATGTATACACACACACACGCACGCACGCATATACATACATATACGTATGTATTTATGCAGGCACATACAAATACATATATATATATATATATATATATATATATATATATATATATATATATATATATATATATATATATATATATATATATATATATATATATATATATATGTATTTGTACATATGTGCATATGTATATATGTATGTATATGCATATAAGTGCATAAATACATATGCATATGTGTATGTATGTGCATATATATATATGTATATGTATATGTATATGTATGTTTACGAGTATGTGTATGTGTATGTGTAGATATGCACATATATATACATATGCATATGTATGTGAATGTGTATGTGTATGTATGCACATACATATATATACATATCCATATGTACGTATGTATGCATGTACTACATATACATACACATGCATATACTTATGTATGTATGCACATACATATACATGTATATAAACATATAAACATATATATGTATATATATGTACATATATATATATATTTTTCACAATAAAGAAAAAATTGAAAAACTAATAAAATATGTTTTCTAAATTTTCTAAATAATCTCAATACACACACACACATATGTATATATATATATATATATTTATATATATGTACATACACACACACACACACTATATATATATATATATATATATATATATATATAGTGTGTGTGTGTGTGTGTGTATGTATATAAATATATATATATATATATATATATATATATATATATATATATATATATATATATATATATATATATATATATATACATATGTGTGTGTGTATTGAGATTATTTAGAAAATTTAGAAAACATATTTTATTAGTTTTTCAATTTTTTCTTTATTGTGAAAAACTGAAAAATTCGTTTTCTGCTTTTTATTTTAGAAAACTGATCAAAATAAATATAATTTCTATTTTCTGTTGAAAAAAATATATGTATGTATGTATGTATGTATGTATGTAGATGTAAACATACATACATACATATATGTGTGTGTGTGTGTGTGTGTGTGTGTGTGTGTGTGTGTGTGTGTATGTATGTATGTATATGTATGTATGTATATATATATATGTATGTATGTATGTAGATGTAAACATACATACATATATATATATATAGACATGTGTGTGTGTGTGTATTAAGATTATTTAGAAAATATGTTATTAGTTTTTTTTATTTCTTCTTTATTGTGGAAAACTGAAAAATTCATTTTCTGTTTTTTATTGAAAATTTTTCTTGAAAACTAGAGCATTTTTCTATAAGTGAACAAGTCCTAATGTTCTCCAGAGAAAATGCTTAAACTTTAAAGGTACAGCCAAACTCTACAATTTTTTCTAATCAATAGATGAAATAGAATTGGGAAAAAGGGATATACCTGAACAGAAAAATTTGTAAGCACTCTTCATAGAATATACTCCATCTTTTTCTAAGATCTACGTGAGGTTGCGATCCTTCTCATTGAACAAATTCGCAATAAGAGAAAAATTCCATTCAGCTGCTCCATTGCACATCAAGTCGTTGACTTTCAAGTGTTCCCAATTACTGTCCAGCTAGGAAGTAATAAATGGATTCGAGATATCTTGTAACCAAGGGTCTGTTAAAACATTTACTCTATTTCCATTGCCAATTCTCTACTTATAGCCCTCTCTCATTATATCTCTTGCCACTAAAATGCTCCGCCATGTATAACTTAGGTTATTGCCAAGGCCAGCTTCAAGGAAATCACAATTAAGAAAATATCTAAACTTAAGAACTTTGGCCATTAAAGGGAAGCCATCCACAATCAGTCTCTAGCTCTGCTTACCTAACAGCAAAATCCCTGACCACCACACAATTTAGGCCAACAAAGTTTGTCCCAAGCCATCCAATTGATACCTTGTTGGTTTCTACCTTTAGTTCCCCACCAGAAAGTGTTGAGGATCCTCTTAATGTTCTGACAAAGCCCATGGGAAAGTAAGAACACAGTTATCGTGTAGGTTGGTATAGATTAGGCCACCGATTTTATAAAAATTTCCTTCCAAAGGTGTAGGAGTTAGATGCTTCTGCTCAGCCACCAACTCTCAACGAAAATACCAAATGATAAATCATAAATTTTCATAGGGAAGGGAAGAATTTTTTTATAGAAAAGAGTGAGAGGTTTGACGGTTAGGAGAGCGTGTAACATCTTTATACCGCTGTATAGTGTATGCAACAATTGGTTGTTAAGACCTATACATGAATTAGTAAAAATTTATTTATTTATTTATTTTTTGCAATACCTGCTACTTTACTTATAACATAGTTACCTACATAAATAGTTGTGTCTCAGTATACAACAAGCATATATCATATACTATAGTCCTGTGCCTATACAATTACTATATTTTTCGTACCTACATATACATGCTAAATCTAACTCATTTTTTGATCTTTATCTTGCTTTTAACTATCCTCACCATACTGGCCACTAAAATATCAACATTTTCATAACCTGTTCACAATTAACAAACTACGCGTTGAGTATCGAAACACTCAGTGGTGGATATATATCCCAAACTTTCCATGAAAAGAATCACATACAAACATACACACTTGCATGCACTTACTCATACATACGTTCATTCACACATACATACCTACTCGCATACATACATTCATATACATAGGCATACATACACGCATACATACATTCATTTACGTATATACATACATCCCATGCATACTTTTACATATGCATACATTGTATGCATACATATACATACACATACATTACATGCATACCTATACATACACATACATTACATGTATACATATACATATACATACATTACATGCATACCTATACATACACATACATTACATGTATACATATACATACATTACATGCATACATATATCTATACATCCCTTACATGCATACATACACATATATTCTTTTACATACATACATACTCATATACATATATTTACTTACAGATGCATATATGCTCACATACATACATTTACTTACACATGCATATATATACACATACATTACATGCATATTTATACATGCATGTATATCTATACATCTATTATGTGTATGCATATACATATACATACACTTGCATACATGTTCACATACGTGCATTCTCATATACAGGCATACATATTCGTATACATACATTCACATATACATACGTATATGTTCACATACATACATTTACATACATTCATAATCGTATACATACATATTCACATACATACATCTATACACATATACATATATATTTCATATTCGTACACATACATTCTTACATCTACATATACATATACTAACATACACATCTATATGTGTACATATATACATACATATCCATATACATATACATACATATACATATATACATACATATACATATGCATATACATATACATATACATATACATATACACATACATATACATATATACATACATATACATATATACATACATTACATACACATTTACGTGTACATACATGCATACCTGTTCATATTTACATACATAAGTACATAATTACATTTACATACATACATTTCTTTGCTTCTTGTATTGCCCACAGTGATAGTCCAATAGAAATTTCGGACTGGATACACGAGACAAGGACCCTAAAGTCCCACATATAGGGTGACCCCAAAGGATCACAAACATAAACATGAACATAGTACTTGTAACTTGTGAACATATAAAATAGGGTAAACCATTATTAGTCTACCGAACCGAGTCGCCATGACCCAGACTTCAATATAAGTGTTCCTATGGCTAGCCAACTATATCCTCTACTAGATTTACTACTAGATTACTAAGGGAAATATTCCATGTTTTGTATTTATATTTATTCTTTGCATATAATTTAAAGTCATCAAATAACAATTTAATTTATTATAATAACCATAGTCATACTCTCCACATACTTGCTCATTCATAAATAATATAAGCATTATTCTTACAAGTCATGCATACATATATACATATATATCTAAATACAATTTACATGTAAATCCCTAAAATAACTAAATTACCATTTAATCCTTCAAATTTTCATCAAATTATGATTATGCCATTTTTCTTTCAATTTATTTACCAAAATGCCATTATTTATTCAATTAATACCATTAATTCAATATTTGTCCCTAATCTTACTATTCAGTCCCTAGACTTGCTAAATTACCATTAAGTCCCTTAAATTATGATAAATTACAAAAATACCCTTCAGTTCATTTAATTTACCAAATTACCACTAATTATACATTTTACACTACTAATCCCATATTCATTAGTAAAATTTCAATTTAGTCCCTAAACTTTATTTCTTACATAAATTCTTATTTAATACTTATTTCATTATTCATTCTTTTTTTTTTCAATTTAACCTTTATTTCACTTAGACTATATTTTTCCTTAATATTTAGCAAATTACAATTTTACCCCTAAATTTTTTATTCCTTTCATTTAAGTCCTTTTCCATTACTAACTATGTCATTTTCAATTCTTTTTATTTCTCCTTTGATCCCAATTAACTAATTGGTTAAGACTATTTTTTTATACAATAAATTCAATTTATTCCTTTAAAATCCAATGTTTTCACTCCAACATAATGTAAAATTTTACTTAAAAATATTCTATTAAATTTCAAAAATTCCAATTAAATTAGTATATCATCAAAATTACACTTACATTCAATTTATGAAATTTCTTTCACAATTTAACCATCACAAACACACATAATCACACAAATCAAGCATATACATAAACAAATTCTAATACAAAAATTATGAAAATTAAGGGATAATGTATCCACTAACCTTGAATTCATCTCTTCGATACTTGACTCTTCTTTTTCTTTGCCTTAAATATCCATAGAATTACTTTTTCCCCATAGAAATCCTTAATTTTGATACCTATGCTTTAATCCTTGATTTCTCCCACTTTTACCACTAAATTGAAGACTAAAAGCTATAATAATATTGTAAAGGGATTGGAATATAATAGAGAAGTTTGGATTTAGAGAGAGGCTTAAAAAAATTGAAGAAAACTAGAGAAAATGGAAGAAGAGATTCAGCCAAAAAGAAAACCCAAAAGAGAAGGTGAAGGGCAGAGAGATTTCTGGAATTTTTGAAGTTCCTTAGCCTATTTATACTTGGGTTATGAGCTGGGCCAATTCAACCAAAATGGTTGGACCTAACCTAAGCCCATATTAAACTTTAAGCCCATTTTGCATACTAAAATTATTTCTCTCTCTTTCTGTTAGTGCTAAATCCGTAAGCATACGATTTACCGATTATAGTACTTAAGATATCGTTCCTACAGGAAAATAATGAATGATTACACACTATTACTCAATTTTTAATCTTGTTTACAATATTCAAAATTTGTTAAATTAACTAAAATCTATTTGACAACTAGAAATACTAATTTAACCTAGTTTATCGATAATCAAAGAAGACAATTAAAGATTGATATTGTAAGATATAAATTAAACTTGAACTAAATCTCCCACTTAAATTTTAATCTTACAATAAAAACCAAGTTGGATTAATGTCCTAATTCATTCTTTCGACATGAATTAGTTAATCTTAAAAAATGCACATACAATTCTAACCTTTAATTCTCATTAATGTGTTACTTAATTGTAAACACTTATTCTAAGATTGAAGAGGCAACTTATAGTAATTACCCTAATATTCCGATCTTTCAAGTGATATTTTGATAATGAATCTTTACTAGTTATAAGGGAGAATATATTTCTCAATCATATTCTCGCTTATATTAGTCATGTATAAAATACTAACAAATAATTCTGCAAATAAGACTAAGTATATATTACTAAGAACATGAAAGTTATAAACATTAATGTTCAAGTTCCTAAAGTGAATATCATTTAACTAAATACAAGAAGAAGTATAGATAAGAGATAGTAAAAAGAAATCTCTGAACCCTGTTCCACTCTTTAAGTGGATCTTCTTCTTCTTGCTTTTCTTTTTCTCAAAAGATCAAACTAAAAATGTACTAATTACATTAAAAGAAAAACAAAAATTGTTAATTTTTTATTTTCACAACTTATGTGTATCTATTTCTAACTACTTCTTGTGTCAATATATATTGGATTCCAATCCTTGTTTCCTTCAAAAATGCCCCTCCAGAAGTAGGCAACCCTTGATGGAATGACATAAATCTTCAAGTGTCTTTTCAAAAGTAACCACCATAATTCCCTTTGTTGTCGCACCCGCGAAGGATGTCGGGCTCGAGACAAAGCACGCTCTATGTATCTTGACTTTTTCTCTCTACATTGACCTACTTTGAAGCCTTGTTGTGTCGCGCTCACGACTCCTTCCATGCTCGTGACATGACTTCTTCATTTGCTTGATTTCTGCCTCTTTTCTTTAGTTTTATCTCCTTTACTCCTTACACACACTTACAACAAAAAACACATAAAAAGCATCATGTTTCATATAAAAACTTAACTAAAACTAAATATTTACTTCACAAAACATTCACAAATTATGCATGAATTAACCCATATCAATTTCCCACACTTAACCTTTGCTTGTCCTCAAGCAAAATTCCAATGTAAGAAAATAGCACCAAGCAACAAATAAAATACATAAAAACATTCACATAGTTATGGAGCTCACATTCATATTTGATAGATTTTTGGAAATAACATGTTATAACCTTCATCCTCTCAATAAACTAATCTTAATTTGCAAATTCCCAAGCAATACCATTATCTATCCAACTTAACAACTATGTACATTTGGAGAATTAGGAAGTTGCAAAGCGTAAGAATATAAGCACTCAAGAAATTGAATATCTTAACACATGTATAGATTATTTCATAAAATATTGCCTGAAGTAACTCTCACTCAAATACTTTATTATTTCTTCACTTAAATATTTAGGGATTAATGCTTCACTCTTTCCTTTAATATGCCATCGCATACCATAAGCTTGTAAATGAATAAACATCTCCACTACTAGCACAAGTCAAATGCATAAATCAAAGGGTCTTATTCAAGGTTGTAACTTGGCTTAGGTAAAGGTAAGTTACAATTTTTGTTAAGTAGCTCATATTGTGTAGAGAAAAAGTGATCACCATATCACAAGAGACTTAAAGTAACAACATAGCATGATCACATTTACTTTTAACTACTTTTTAATCTCTCTTAACATTGTCCAAATATTGCATTAGTTTTCTTCTTCTTTGAATCATTTCTTCTCTTTTTCTATTTCTTTTTTTTCTATTTCTTTTTTTTTTACTAATTGGACTTATTAAAGAAAGTGAGAGGGAGCCAACTATCCTTCATGCTTACACCTAACAAGTATTGTCTCAAATAACATAGCAATCTTAATCCTCTACACATAAAGGGTGCCAAAAGAAAGGTTTATTGTTTAAAAATTGGATTAAGGCTATCTATGTGCTTAACAACAAAAATTGGCTACCTAAAGTCAAAAAGAGTTAGTTATTTAAGCAAGTTAAATTGGTTATATTCTAGTGTCCTTATTATTTCTCATGTAAAAACCCACACTAAATGTAATCTCGAAGTTTACCAAAAATAAGTTCTAGAGGATATGACATACAAAGGCTCTCATACAAAGAAAAATATCAATGTAAAAGGCTTCAAAAGCTCAATCAGCTATAGATCAAATTACTCTAAGCAATGATTTACCAAATAATTATATTTACATGTGAAAAGATAAACAACTTAAAAAGAACATATACTAAAGTGCTTTGCCAAATCATAACCCTTACTATGCATATAAAGATGTCAAAGTAAAATAACCACTGATATTCCTCAAGAATTTTGCTAACTAGACTAAAAATAAAAAAAAATTAGGTTATCTCATGTACATGCTACCAAATATACATCAACTACAAAAGCTCCAAAACCATGCAAACTAACAATAACCTAAACAATTTAACATGCATATAAAAACAACACAAATGAAAATACAATGAAATTATACTAATTACAATCTAATACATATTAACACATTACATATACCTCCCCACACTTGAAGGACACTATGTCCCCATTATTCAAGGAAATAAAAAAAACACCACATAAGTATAAACAAAAGAAATCACAAAAACACAAATCACAGATAAACAAAACAAAAAGAAAACATAAAAACAAAAATAAAAATAAACAAAAAGGAGTAAATTACTACCCTCAAGTAGCTCCACTAGGTAAATCCGGTGGAGAGGGGCTGAAATCGACATTATTTCTTTTGAAAAAGGATAATAACTTCTTACTTAGACTTTTGTGACTCATGCATATCCTTTAGGTTAGCGTCCATATGGACAACCTTGGCTTCCAAACTCCTATTGGACTCATCCATTTTTTCTAATCGATCTAACACCTTTTACCACCTTGAAGAACTCTCTCCTTCGCCAGTAGTAGAATCATTCTTATTCTCCTTACTTGTACTAGCAGTAATATCATTATCAGGAGCAACACGGGATTGATTTCGCCCTCTTTTAGCCTTGCCACATATTTCCTCATAAGAGAACAATGTAAGGGGATAGACACCATGCTTCAACAACCTGGAATTCCACAAAAATTTGACATCCATCATAGTGACAACCTCATTCTCCTCAGGCTCAAATCCTTGCAATTGTCCCAAACAACCTAACACAATTTCAGTGACCATGTACCCCATGCCTACACTCTTGGTCTTGGTAATGAAAGCATGATATAAACCATCAAAAATTAAGTCAATAGAGCAAGGTATCTTTTTGGCTTGAATAAGGGATAAAACAAACAAATCTTTGGCTTGAACTTTGTTACTCTCTACTCTACCAAATAATGCATGGCATAAAAACTTATGAAACAATAACAAAATATTATCTTTAATTTGCCTATTTGTAGAATTCTTGTTATCAAAATAAGGCAAACCAGATAACTTTTTCCACACATCAGAAGCAACAAACTATTGAGGTACAAAAGTTTGGCCATCAAAGGAAAACCAAACCATTCATGCATTTCCTCAAAACCAAAAATATATTCAATACCTTCATGCCTAAATTTCATTTTTATCTTCTTATCATCCACATAAGATAAAGTAACAGAATTCAATAGCCCAATCCTTCTTAATAGGTAATTTTATATTCACAAATTTCTCCCATTTCATGTATTTAATATATTTTCCAAATGCTTGAGCAATTCCTAAATCCTCTAACAAAGCAAAGTCTAAATGTCACATACCCACATATTCTTTCTTAGAGAAAAATTTAAATTTCTAACCTTCAATCTCAATATAAATTGGAAATGGACAATCATCTATATTTTGGTAAATAGTGGTTCCCCTGGTTGGTTGAGAAAAACTCCCAGCAGTTTTTCCTTTGCCCTTATCTTTAGTAGCCATAGTCTTCAATCTCACTATGTTGAACCAACAAAAAGAGTGCAAACTCACAAAGAAACAAGCTAAAACTGAATAAATTGAAGAAGATTGAACACAAAATAAAAGAAATGAGAAATAAGAGAGGAAAAGGGAAGAAAAGTTAAGAGAAATCTAAAGAAAAAGGGCGAAAACTATTGAAAATGACAGTTTAGGGTTTCAAAACCAATTTATAGGGAAAAATGAACCATTGCAATGGTTGGAAACCTCCCTAAAAATTTAAAATCCGTGTTTTGTCACGCTCGCAAACAGAATGCATTTCGCCATTCATCGTGGTCGCGATACAATTCGCGCTCGCGACAAAACTCAACCTAAAAATTCCTCTTTACATGGTCGCATTCGCGATAGAAATGAAAATTTGAAAACTTTTGAAAAACAACAACAAATAATGAAATTAATCACATGTGAACATCAACAAATATTTAAAACATAACACCACTTAAACTTAAAACATTAAAAATGAAAAATAAAAATAAAACACATTCAAAAATACATATATAAAAATAGATAGAAAGAGTTAGTAAAGAAGATTTCAATGATTAACCACCTTGAAAGAGACATAAGAAACCTCCCTACCATGAAAACTTCCTTCTAAGTACACCTTACACCTTTGACCATTAGCTTTGAATAATTCACCTTTATCATTTTTAAGTTCGAAATACCCATGGTCAAACACTTGAGTTACCAGAAATGGCTCACTCCAATGAGATCTTAATTTTTCAGGAAATAACTTCAATATAGAGTTAAAAAGTAGAACTTTATCTCCTACTTTAAAACTTTTTATACTTAATGCGAGCATCATGCCATTTCTTTGTCCTTTCCTTATAAATTATAACATTCTCATAAGCACTAAGTCATAACTTATCCAATTCATTCAATTGTAAAATCTTCGCATACTAGCTTATTTTAGATCAAAATTTAAAGCTCTAATAGCCCAATAAGCTCTATGTTCCAATTCTACAGGCAAATGACGTGCTTTGCCATACACTAACCTATATGGAGTTATACCAATAGGTATTTTAAAAGCTGTCCTATATGTCCAAAGTGCATCAACTAATTTATGCGCTCAATCCTTACGTGAACTAGAGACACTCTTCTCTAAAATCTATTTCAATTCTCTATTAAAAATCTCTACTTGACCACTTGATTATGGATGATAAGGTGTAGTCACTCTATGATGCACCTTATACTTATGCAACAATGGCTCAAAAGATTGATTTATAAAATGTATACCTCCATCACTTATAATAGCATGAGGCACTCCAAACCTTGAAAATAATTTCTTCATGAACTTAACAACTACTTTGGAATCATTAGTTGGGGTAGCTCTGGCTTCTACCCACTTGGACACGTAATTCACTCTAACCAATATGTAATTTTGGACGAATGATATAGGAAAAAGACCTATAAAGTCTATACCACATACATCAAAGACCTCTACTTCCAAAATATTTGTTAAGGGCATTTCATCTCTCTTACCTAAATTTCCTGTCCTTTGGCATTTCTCACATTGGGCCACAAACTTCTTTGCATTTTGAAACAACATTGGCCAATAAAATCCACATTTAAGAACATGAGTTGTTGTCTTCCTATTACCATTATGTCCTGCATACAAAGCTAAATGGCAATGAGATAAAATATCAAGATACTTATCTTCACTTACACATCAATGCAAAACTCCATCTCCACAAACTCTGAACAAAAATGGCTCTTCCCATAGATAATGTTTGATATCATAAAAAAACTTCTTCCTTTGCTGAAAAGATAAACCATAAGGCATAATTTCTGCAATAATATAGTTGGCATAGTCTGCATACCATGGTGTATTAAAGTGATTAACTAACATTAAGGATTCATCAGGAAACTCCTTATTTATTCCATCATCATCACCTATAGGCCCATCCTCATTCTCTAATCTCAATAAATGACCAGCCACTAAATTCTCACTACCTTTTTTATCTCATATTTCAATGTCAAATTCTTGTAATAAGAGAACCCAGCGAATTAACCTAGGTTTAGTATCCTTCTTAGCAAACAAATACCTTAAAGCCACATGATCCATAAAAATAGTAACTTTAGATCCTAAAAAGTATGATCTAAATTTATCACAAGCAAACACAATAGCAAGCATTTCTTTTTCTGTGGTTGTATAATTCAATTGAGGACCCGAATAGTGTGACTAGCATAATAAATAACATGCAACTTTTTATCTTTCCATTGACTTAAGATACATCCTATAGCTAGGTCACTTGCATCACACATTATCTTAAAAGGCAAGTTCCAATCCGGTGAAATTATGATAGGTGCACTTATGAGAGCTTTCTTTAATTTTTCAAAAGCTACTAAACTTGCATCATTAAAATTGAAAGGAACATCTTTTATTAAGAGATTTGTCAATGGCTTTCCAATTAAAGAAAAATCCTTAATAAATCTTCTATAAAACCAACATGTCCTAAAAATGATGTCACACCATTTAGTGTAGTAGGTAGAGGTAATTTCTCAATCAATTCGGTCTTAGTCCTATCTACCTCGATCCATTGCCTTGAAATTTTGCATCCTAATACAATCCCTTCCTCAACCATAAAATGACATTTTTCCAATTGAGCACTAAATTTGTCTCCTCACATCTAGCCAAGACTCTATCTAAGTTATTCAAGCAAAGCTCAAATGAATCTCTATACATAGAAAAATCATCCATAAATACTTCCATTATCTCCTCAATCATATCCCCAAAAATGGAAGTCATTCACCTTTGAAAAGTTGCGGGTTCATTACACAAATCAAAAGGCATCCTCCTATATGCAAAGGTACCACAAGGACAAGTGAAAGTAGTCTTCTCTTGGTCACTAGGGTAAATAAAATTTTGAAAATAACTCGAGAAACCATCATGAAAGCAATAATAAGAATGACGAACAATCCTTTCTAACATTTGATCTATAAATGGTAAAGGAAAATGATCCTTCCTAGTGGTTGTATTCAATTTTCTATAGTCAATGCAAACCCTCCACCTCGTGATTGTTCTAGTAGGAATCAAGTCCCTATTCTCATTGCTTACTACAGTCATCCCCCTTCTTAGGCACACATTGAATAGGACTAACCCATTCACTATTCGAAATAGGATAAATAATCCCAGCATCTAACAACTTAATGACTTCTTTTTTAACCACTTCTTTCATGTTAGGATTTAACCTTCTTTGGCTATCAACCTTAGGTTCATAGCCTTATTCCATATGAATTCTATGCATGACCATATTTGGGTTAATTCCCCTTAAATCTAAAATCTGCCAACCTATACTTCTAATTCTTTTCCTAACCACTTGCAATAACATCTCATCTTGCTTACTTATAAGTCTATTAGAAATAATAATTGGTAAAGTGAAATTTGCTCTAAGAAATGCATACCTTAAATGATTAGGTAACTCCTTCAATTCCACATTAGGAGCACTTACAATTGATGGAGGTAATGGATCCTCACTTCGATGCAAAATTTTTGGCTTGGGAACACCTTGATCCCACCTCCTCAATGTTCCCTTCGTCATGAGATTCTGCCATGGAAGCTTCAATCACTAACACTTCCAATACACATTCATTAAATACATCAACCTTCATCCATACATTTTCTTCTATAAAGATATTTTAGTGCTTTGTCCATATGCTACTCTACACTATCATTCCCTGCTCTTAAGATTAATTTACCTTCCGATACATCAACCAAATTCCTACCAGTATTCATGAAAAGTCTACCCAAAATTAATGGGAAATTAGCATCATAAACAAAGTCAAGTATCACAAAATTAGCTGGTAAAATAAACTTATCAACCTTAACTAATACATCCTCAATAATACCATAGGGTTTCTTTAAAGATTGGTCAGCAAGTTGTAACACCATATAAGTAGTTTTCACATCTTTTAAACCTAATTTCTTAAAGATTGATAGCAGCATGAGGTTAATACTAGCCCTTAAATCACAAAGACACCGGGAAAACTCTATATTCCCTAAAGTACATGGAATAGTAAAGTTACCAGAATCTTCCAATTTAGTTGGTAAGTTATTGTGATAATTGAACTATAATCCTCAGTCAAAGCAACAGTGGCTACATCCTCCCAACTTCTTTTCTTAGAAATTAAATTTTTCAAAATTTTAGCATAATTGAAAACTTGGTTAATAGCTTCAATAAATGACAAGTTAATATGCAAATTCTTTAATTTATCTAAAAAGTTAAGAAATTTCTTATCTGTATCCTTTTATTTCAAATGTTACGAAAATGGCGGATGAGGTTGATACACTTTTCCTTTGAAATTTCCCTTTGTTGCGCTCGTGACAATGCTTAGACTCCTTTCTGTTGTGCTCGTGGGTTTTGTCATGGTCATGATAGAAGCTTTATCTTCCTCTTGAATTTCCTACAAAACTCCATTCTTGTTAGATGAAAAATTATTTACATATGACTTACCTGACCTGAGTGATATGGCCTTTAACTGCTTCCGTGGGTTATCCTTCGTGTTGCTTGGAAGGCACCCTTGAAGTCTTGAAGGTAGTGCACTTGCTAACTGACTCATTTGAACCTCTAAAATATGTATGGATAACGATTGATTCTTCGCTATTTGATGAAACTTAGACTCTAACCTCTTATAGTTATCATCTTAAGCGTTAAGCTTTAAATTAATGCCCTCTAAAAAACTATCCATCTTAACCTCCAAAGCACCAAATCTATCTTGCCTTACTTGAAAATCTATAGTTCCTCTGTTTTGGCCATTCCCCCAAGAAAAATTAGGATGGTTTCTCCAACCAGGATTATAAGTGTTTAAATATGAGTTTCCACACCCTTGACTTGTTAGCATAAGCCCTAACCCCAATACATTGTAATAAAACACTTTAGTTAATAAATGAGGCATTTGTTTTATCTATTGTATTCCTGTGCATATCAATTGATAAAAGTATCCAAGAATGTTGTTTCAATTTAAGTTATCATGTGTGAGGCACATGGTTGTAAGACCTTGAAACAAATGAGACTTCATTCTAAATATCCCTAGTCAGTCATTGTTATGGGAATAACAAATGAATTAAGACTAGTATGCTCTCTCTGATAAGTTGAGTTCTGTCTTACGGATCATAAGGACAAGAGTGTCAATCAGAGATCATAGATACATGTTTAGAACATGGTATCTGAATTCGATCCACTTATGAGAACACTACATGGTACAAGTCATAAGTGTTTCTCATATGCAAGTTTTGTATCGGAGTTCTTAGACCTAAAATCTCTATGAAACTCTTTATGAATTATTGTGTGCTTTGACATACACCTAACGTGCTCATAACAAAGTGACAAGTACGGGTATACTTGGGTATGCATTAATTCATGTTAGAGAGCATGAGGGAAGTGAAGGGATTACCCCTCTCTTTAAGAGAGAAAATATCATCGACCACTTGATCAGTGAACTAAGAAGTGTATGGCCATACCGAGATGAAATAATGAGTAATCATTATTTGTCTGAGAGTTCAATGTCACTAGAATATCAAGAAAGGAATTAATATATATAAGGATGACTAGTTCCATGCCTTATATTAATTCTGATATTTATGGGTAAGGGACTATGCAAAATTGTATTAGGTCACTAAATGCCATATGCATTTTCATTTAATTTGAAATGCTATAATATCTTGCTAGAGAATATATATAGCCTTTGAATTAATTTATTAATTCATTGCCAACATTGAATGGACCTATAGGATTGCACATAAAGCATTGGGCTTAAAATATTTAAATAAAGTATTGGGCATTAATTTGGACTTTTAATTAAAGTCAAATTAATGTATGTAATGGGCATTATAAATGCTATTAGACCTTGGCCCATGAGAGAGAGAAATTCAGCCCATATTGTTTAATTTCAATTAATTAATTATCTTGTATTAATTAAGTTAATTGAGTATTAAATCCTAATGATATTTAAATCAAATTGAAACACTTAATTGAGGGATGTCTTAGGCAAAATTTCCAAGATAAATATTGAAGAAATTTCGGCACATGTGAATTTCTTTATTAAGTGATATTGTTTGATTAAATGTCTTATGTATTTATCTTGGATTAAATCAAAAGAGTTTGAATCAATATATATTACTTATTTTAAGGAAGTGGTTAAGGATAAAATAAATTATCTTGAGGTAGTAGATTTTAGATTAATCACTTACATAATGAGATAATATATATTGAAAGGAAAAAAATGTGAAACCCTAGTTCTTCTATGGTTTTGGCGTGATTTTTTCTCTCTCTCTCTCTCTCATAAAATTCTTTTAGCCAATTTTCACAAGGAGAAAGGATTGTTCCTCATTCTCTTGTGTTCTTGGGTAGTAATAGCAACTTAAGAGAAGTACAAAATCAAATTTTGTAGCTTCAAACCATAGCCATTACACAATATTTATTTTGAGAGCTAGCAATCTCGATTTTTTAAGCTATCTTTGCAAGTGTGTGTGTGAGAATAGAGAGGAGTGGCGTAAAGGCTGTTCCTTGACATTGGTGGTAAAGGTCTAAGGCTTAAATATCCTCCTTGGTTGCTGGTCATCATCAAAATCAAGTTTCAAAAGACATCTAAAGTTGTAAGTTTTAAAACCCTAAAATTGCATGTTTCAATTCTTGTCATAGAATTGTATGGCATGTATGATCAAATTTTTATTGTTTTCCGCTGCGTGATCTTTATGTGCATACCATGTTATATTCCATCAGTGGTATCAAAGACTAATCATGCTTATTTTAGTGCTTTAGATGCATGAAATAATTAATCAAAAATCGTTATTTTAAATATATGCAATGCTGAAATTTTCTATTTTGAGTTTTTTGCATTGTTTTGGTATAAAAACGATTTTAAATGATTAGATAGGTATTATAATTAATATGACATGTTAATATATTGTCCTAAGATGTTCTAGGAGCTGTTAATGGTCGGATTTAATTGATAATACCTGATGGTACATGTTAATATTAAAACTAGGTGCTATTTGGTATGTTAATTGTTAGTTTAAAAACTAGTTTTAAATATTAAATGTAGAAACGATTTTGGCATGTTTATAAGTGATTTTTAAAGATTAAATATCAGGTCTGGACATATTTTAAATTTGGTTTTAATTCTGGTCCATGACAATTTAATTGATTAATTTTAAAATCACTTAAAACTATGACTAGTTTGTGTTTATTACATGTTTAATCAACATTGTTTGTTTTGTTTTAATTAAAATGGTAAAAACACATTTAGATCAGATTGGTACAGAATATTAAATCAATATTTATGACCTTATTTAAATTATTAAATGACTCATAAAATTGATTTAAGTATTTGTGCATTTTTATGGCATCACATAAGCATTAAACAACTAGTTTTGTTGTTTGTTTGTTTTTATATGCATGCCGTGTATCATAAGATAATTCAGAAATCATATCAAGGTATTCAAAACTCTCAATAACTATATTACTGGATAGAAAAAGTAAGAAACTATTAAAAATTTGAAATGTGAATTGAAGCGTAAAATGAAAATATTGAATTATTAAGGAATAATCCATAAATTGATGAGAAAGTGGTGAATTATGATGACATAATTCACAAACTGCATGTAAAGCATTGAAAAAGTGACTGTCAGAAAAATGAAAAAGACAAAACTATTGAATAGTCAAAGTACAAAAAGAAAATTGACTGATAAAAGGTACTGTTTTGATAAAGTAATTAAAATTGTTTAAAAATTTGAAAAATGTTTAAAAGTAATTGCAATTGTTTGAAGCTAAAAAATTGTTTTGGAAGTAAGTGAGTTTCGCCCTTAATAATAGTCAGGCAGTGAAAGTCTTGCTCAGGATATAATTGGCTAGCCATAGGGACACCTTATACCGTGATGCAAGTCATGGCAACTTGCTTTGCTATGGTAGGATCTCTAATCTGCATAATATCTGTCAGTTCTGATATCTGATCTGTGTGACTTGGTTATTTGGGATCATTTCTCAATTTTTTTAGTGGCCCTGTGGGATCCACGTCTCGTATATCCTATCTGAGAAATTTCTGTCGAGATTATATTAGGGGCATTATAATGAGAATAAGTTAAAAATGCAAAAAGAAAGTTAAAAGTAAAGTTAAAAGTGAAAAAGGGCCTAATTGAAAGAAATAAAAAGTTTTGGATCAAAATTGTAATTTTTCAAAGATTGCACTTAATGAGCAAAAGTGATAAAAAAATGATTTACAAGAGTAAAATGGTAAATTAATGATAAAATAGTTTAAAATGGATTTTTGTATAATATAGGGATTAAAATGTAATTTTGCATAAAAGGGTTAAAAGGAGAACCAATTAGTAAATTATATGCAAATTAATATGTTAGAAATGAAAACTATTGAAGATAATGGCAATTTTATAAATATTAAGTAAAAAGGCAATTTTGTAAATATTAAGTAAAAAGGGCAATTTTGAGAATTAAATTAGAAATTTGCCATATTAGTGGCAATTGATAGTATAAAATATGAAATGAACTAATAATGGTATCCGAATGATTAAAAACGAAACTCTACCTGAAAAGTCAAAGTCAAGCTCAATAAATTGCTATATATGCCAAAAGCAAATAAAGAGCAAAAATAAGAAAAGCAATGGTAACTTTGTAATTAAATTGCAAAAAGGATATTTTAGTAAATAGTTGAAAGATTTAGGACCAAAGTGAACAAATTGACAAAATTTTAGTAATGCCTTAAAAATAATGTTAAAGATATTGAAAAGTGCTTTGATAAGAAATGAATGAAATTTAGTGTTATTACTGCGATTATACTTGTTTGGGAAATTCTTCGATTCATGGTAACAACTGAGCATGTTTAATGCCCAGCAAGTAGTGTTTAATGCGTGCAGGTACTGAAGAGTGCTTTAAGCAATAGTACACGAATGAGCAATTTTGAGAAAAGAGTGATATAGTTTAGAAGTTTAATCCTAGCGTGTATATTTATGTGATAAAGATTGTAGTAAAGTAGTGAAGAATTATTTATTAGGATTGTAAATTGTTATATGTGTGTGTATGAAATCAGTCATGAGATGGATTTTATTCAGTATGTATGGATGTAGAGATCTAGAATGCGTGTATAGGTTATTTATGAATCGTTGTGCTCCTAAAGGGCTGTGAATTGTTTAAATTTTCAGGTTAGTTTAACAAATATTTGAGATGTTATATTGCCGAATTTTTGTGAAATTGGATAGTTATAGGTCAACGACAAACTTGATTTAGGAACTTGTATTTTTTTCTGAGAATTTGTCATTAAGAGGTTAATTGGTCAGAAAAAAAATTCGATTTATAACTTGAGCGAACAGTTATTGGTTCAGTAAGGGTATTACATTTAGTGGTATCAGAGCAACATTTTAAGCGGTTCTAAGATCGGAGTGGGATAAGTAATTGGTTTATCTATATATACATGCCAATTGTAAGTGAAAAAAGTGATAGGAGTCTGATGTGTACTTGCCCTTTTTTGTTTTAAAGTTAAAAGTTATCATCTAATTGAGATCGTCGGGTGGGGATTGGTGAAAGTGAGGCATCCATTGGTATTAGATAGCATGAGGTCCTATAACAGTAGATTTTCCACCAATGGTTCCGCCTCCAACTTCACAGTTATATTTTTCTCCATTTGATGACTAATTATTTACAACAGAGACTGTAGTTGGGTCAGGATATAAGTAGCGCTGCTTGATGCCTTTTAGAGGCTGAAGCAGGATAATAAATTATTGACTGAATATGAGCACAAGTTTAAGCGCCTAAGTGCCTGGTTGGACGAGAGTCAGCTCACTAAAAGACAAATAAAAAATGTATTAGAGATTTGAAAGGAGATTGTATATTGAGTTCAGACAGATTGTTAGAACACGAAGATAGCCTGACTTAAGTGTCATTGTATAGATTGCTATTGAGTTAAAAATTAACAGTCAGGGGAGGTTGCCCCTGATGTGATAGATTGGTTACTCGCCCATTAAGTGACAGTAGATTGCAAAATAAAGAGAGTTATTTTGAACCTTGATGGAGGTCAGGAAATCACAGTTATAGGTGTGAGGACCGACTTCCTATCTGATTTAATTTCTGCTACAGTTGTAAAGAGATTGATTAGAAATGGTGCATCGCTTACTCGTGCTTTGCAATGGAGATAGAAAGAGAAAATTTGAAAGTATCAGAAGTGCCTACTGTCAGATAGTTCCTTGATGTGTTACTAGGTTTGCCACCTGATAGGAAAGTGGAATTCTCTATTGATGCGACTCCAGGCACCTGCCACCTTTATGGGTTTGACAAATAGGGTCTTTCACCCTTATTTGGATCCATTTATGGTAGTCTTTATTGATTACATTCTAGTGTATTCTGAGACATCGGAAGAGCATGATAAGTATTTAAGGATTATTCTACATATATTGAAGGAAAAGCAACTGTATGTCAAGTTTAGCAAATGTGATTTCTAGCTAAATGCGAAGTTCCTGAATTTAGCTAAGTACTATAGGGAAGCTAATGTAGTGACCGATGTACTCAGCATAAAAATGTATATCTGGTAATATGAATGTTCTCAAATGAATGTGTTTAAGTGATGAATAAGTGTAAATGGCTAATAATGGTGGTTGCAACCCGGTGAGCTGTAAGTGCTAGTTTAAGTCTGACACTCGATGGGATATTGTTAGCTGAAATGTAAGCAAAAACAGAGCATCAGGTTTCTTTGGGATTGCTTTGACTTACATTGATACTGGATTGGAAGGGAGACAGAGTGACCATAGATTTTGTTATTGGATTGTTTATGCTTCAAAGAGAATATGATGCCTTATAGGAGATTATTGATATTCTATACTTTAGCATAGTATTTTAACCTCAGACTGATGTTCAGTCAGAATAGGTGACTCAGATATTAGAAGATTTGATGTGATATTCTATACTTGAATTTGGTAACAGTTGAGAAAAGTGCTTGTCCTTAGTAGAGTTTGCTGATGACAATAGCTATTAGTTCAGCAAAAAGATGGCTCTTTTTGAGGCATTGTGTGGAAGCAAATGCAGAATTCCGTCAAGTTAGACATCACTGAGTGCACAAAAGTTGATAAGATCTAATTTCATTTGTGATTCAGAAGAGGACCAAATACAAGTGGATGTGACCTATGAAGAAAGAGAAGTGAAGATTCTAACTATAGAGATCAGTTAGCTCAAGAACAAGCAAGTTCCATTAGTGAAGATGTTTCGAAACCATCACAATGTGAAATAAACTTTGATGAGATAATAGTATCGTCTGTTCTTTGATACAAGTAAATTTTGAAAATAAAATTTCTTTTAGTATGAGAGAATTGTAATGGTCTAAATGCCGGGCCAGTCGTGAATAGTATTTTCTGATAGTAAATAGTGTATTCGGACTTAAAAGTACATCCGAAAATGAAAAATATTTTATTTGACCATCAGAAAATATTGGTCATGATGAGTCCGGAGTTAAAATTTGAAGTGAAACCGAGGTCTAATAGGCCTCCAAAAGTCAAAAATACGAAAAAAGAAACAGCGAATCAACTTCTATGGTAAAAAAGTTGACCTGAATTTAACCAAATTTTTAAAAATAGCAATTAAACTCTAAAAGTTGCCAAAATTTGCAGATTTTAATGAAATTTTATGTAGATTATTTTGGTGATAAAAAGTGAATTTTTTTGTGACACCGACAGTTGTCGAATCGGATCGATTTGATTGAATCGAACCAATAACAGACTCCGATTGGGCTAAAATTTTGCGTAAAATCTATTTTTAATGTGATAGAATGATGGAATCAAAATTCAAGTTATTTGGAGTAGAAAAGTGATAGAAATTATTTAGGGCCTTTAATGGGTAATTAATGGGCTTTTGGATTAATGAGTTAGGCCCATTAGCTTAGCCCAAAATTTAACCCACGAGAGGAGTTATAAAAGGTGGAAAAATATGTAAAGTTCTAGCAATTTTTAGCCTCTCCTTCTTCCTCTTCTTGGCCGAATTTTCCATTGTCCCTTTCTCCCCAAAATTTCTTTCATTCCACTTAAAATTCACACCAAATTCAAGCTTAGAAAAGTTAATTCTATCCCTCTAGACCATTATTCAGCCATTTATCCTTCGGTTTGAGGAAGGAAAGCAAGAGAAATCAAGGGTTAAAACTTTAGGTATCAATTGGAGGTAAGAGAAATTATTGGTTTTAATTTTGTTTAAGGGTGTCTATAAGGGTTTTTAAGTTCCTAGAGTCCATTTTTTAGGTTAAATTGAGCTAAAAAGCATTAATATCTTAGTGTTTCTTTGGATAGGAATTTTGGCTTTTTATAGAAGTTCATGGTGATGGGTGATTCTCTAAGGTTTAAGGCCTGAAAAAGAAAGCTTAAGGAAGTTAAAGCAAGTAAGAAAAGTAAGTGACTATGAAATCTAACTATTTTCCTTGATTTAGCATACTTTTCCTTTATGTGACTTAGGAAAAATTATGAAATTGCATGAATAATTGAAATTGACTTTATAGTAATGCAATTGCACCTTAAATTAGCCTAATTATAAGATGAAATTGATTGGAATGATTTTGTAAGATGGTATTCATTTGGTGGCAGAATTTATGATTAAGGGAAAACAAAGTGTATTTTTGATAATTTATGCCTTAAAATGATAATAAACATAAATTAACATGTCCATGAATTTTTAGAGAATTTATGGAAATTATTTAAAGATTTTTGGAGTAAATAATCAATTATGTACAATGTAAATTTGATGAATCATGGTGAAATAATTCATAAAACAAGTAAAATATGTACCCATGAATTTCTGTAGAATTTATGAAATTTATTTGAATATTTTAGAAAAAATATTTGAATATGTACAAAATGAATTTATTGAATTATAATTCATAATTTAAGTGAAAAATATTGAATTATATTGATATAAATCACAATCTATCCGAAAATGATGAAAAGATTGACCGGCTAGTGTATTGATGTAAAGAGGACAGTAAAAAGTTTAGTGTGTAAAGTGACCAAAATGAATTATTGAGAAATAATTCATAACCTGATAAGAAATGGTGAATTATTGTAAGATAATTCACAAATTGTATAAGGTATTAAAAACTTTGAACGACCATATTACTGGACAGAAAAAGTAAGAAACTGTTAAAAATTTGAAATGTGAATGAAGCATAAAATGAAAATACTGAATTATTAAGGAATAATCCATAAATTGATGAGAAAATGGTGAATTATAATGACATAATTCACAAACTGCATATAAAGCATTGAAAAAGTGACTGTCAGAAAAATAGAAAAAGTGACTGCACATAATTTTCGTACTTAATAATAGTAAGGCTATGAAAGTCTTGCTCAGGATATAATTGGCTAGCCATAAGGACACTTTATACCGTGGTGCAAGTCTTGGTGACTTGCATTGTTATAGTAGGATCTCTGATTTTCATAGTATCTATCTGTTCTAATATCTTATCTATGAGACTTAGTCCTTTGAGATCATTTCTCAATCTGTCTGGTTGCCCTATGGGATCCATATCTCGTATATCCTATCTAAGGAATTTCTGTCGAGACTATATTAGGGGCATTATAATGAGAATAAGTTAAAAATGCTAAAAGAAAGCTCGAAGTGAAGTTAAAAGTGAAAAAGGTCCTAACTGAAAGAAATAAAAAGTTTTTGATCAAAATTGTAATTTTTTCAAAGATTGCACTTAATGAGCAAAAGTGATAAGAAAATGATTTACAAAAGTAAACTGGTAAATTAATGATTAAATAGTTTAAAAATAGATTTTTGTATAATACAAGGATTAAAATATAATTTTGCATAAAAGGGTTAAAAGGATGACCAATTAGTAAATTATATGCAAATTAATAGGTTAGAAATGAAAACTAGTGAAGATAATGACAATTCTATAAATATTAAGTAAAAAGGACAATTTTGAGAATTAAATTGAAAATTTTTCATATTAGTGGCAATTAATAGTGTGAAATGTCAAATGAACTAATAATGGTATCCGAATGATTAGATAAGAAATTTTACCTAAAAATTCAAAGTCAAGCCCAATAAATTGTTATATATGCCAATTGCAAATAAAGAGTGAAAATAAGAAAAGCAATGGTAACTTTGTAATTAAATTGCAAAAAGGATATTTTAGTAAATAGTTGAAAGGTTTAGGACCAAAGTGAAAAAATTGACAAAATTTTAGTAATACCTTAAAAATAATGTTAAAGATATTGAAAAGTGTTTTAATAAGAAATGAATGAAATTTAGTATCATTACTGCGATTATGCTTGTTTGAAAAATTCTTTGATTCATAGTCACTACTGAGCATGTTTAATGCACAACACATAGTATTTACTGCGTGCAGGTACTGAAGAGTGCTTGGAGTAATAGTACATAAATGAGCAATTTTGAAAAAGGAGTGATATAGTTTAGAAGTTTAATCCTGGCATGTATATATATGTGAGAAAGATTGTAGTGAAATAGTGAAGAATTATTTATCAGGATTGTATATTGTTATATGTGTTTGTATGAAATTAGTCATGAGATGGATTTTATTCAGTATGTATGGATATAGAGATCTGGAATGCGTGTATAGGTTATTTATGAATCGTTGTGCCCCAAAAGGGCTGTGAATTGTTTGAATTTTCAGGTTGGTTTAACGAATATTTGAGACGTATTGCTGAATTTTTGTAAAATTGGACAGTTATAGGTCAGCGAAAAACTTGATTTGGGAATGTGTATTTTTGTCTAAAAATTCATCATTAAGAGGTTAATTGGTCAGAAAAAAAAATTTCCAATTTATAACTTGAGTGAATAGTTATTGGTTCAGTAAGGGTGTTACAGCGACTTCATGATACCTACCTCTTTAAGCCCACTTTAGAAGCCTTCATAAGTTAATCATCAACAATAGACAGGGTTTAAACCCTTTCTATTGTGAAGTGGTCAATCTATAAGATTTAGTGAGCCTCGATCCAGTCTCGAACTCCAAAAGTGGGCCTCTGAGAATCCAACCAGAAGTGAGCGGGCTCTAGCGCATGTTACATATGTAACATTTATTTTATAGTCTTTTATTTTTCTCACGTTACCTTCTTGATTCCATATTAACCTTATTTATTTCATTTATCTCCAATTTACTCTTTTATTTTACCTATTTTACAATTTTATCCCCAAAATTTTTCGTTTTATTCTTATATGCTTAATTTAACTACAAGTTTCAATTTTAACTCTAATATGGGATCAAAAAGGTAATGTGAGAAAAATTAAATGAATATTAAATGAATATGAAATAAATTTTGTATGCTTGCATGTTTATGTTTGAAATATATTCGCTAGGTATCTACCATTAGGTATTTTTAATACTTAATCCCTAAAATTCAAACTTTATTCCAAAATTACCGTGATGTCCCCAATTTGTACCTTTTTAATATACAATTACAATTTTACCCTTAATAAACCAATTTCATATATTAGTTACAATTTAATTTTTCATTTTATCATATTAATACTATTTTTACCTTGATAAATTCCAGAAGAAACTACATAGACAAATCATATGTGCGGGCCTTAGACTCCAAAGGTCCATATCTATACAATTTCATTTTTCACTTTCCATGTTAACATCATTTTCCATATATATCAGTGTTGATACACCATTGGTACACTATTGCGAGTCATTATGACTCGCTATTGAGTGTATGTCCCTATGTTTAGCTAATTACATCACATGTTTTTTGTTTCTCTACTAATTATTAAGGGCAAAATAACTTATGCCATCATTTCATCATTTAATGACATAATTTTCATTCTTTTTCACATTTTCATATTATGTAATGGTACGTAATCCATGTACCATATACCCAATTTATCAAATATCACATATTATTATTTTCATTAAATTATACGATAAAACCCTATGTGCATCATTCGGCCACTACATGTCCATAAACTTAAAAATTCTTTTTCTTACTATAACTTTTTCCAATCATATTTTTAAGGTATAATTCACATGTTTCTACCATTAATTAATCAAAATTACATATGGACATACTTGTTTCCAAACTTACATAATGTATGTAACTTAGGGTTTTTCATCATAAAAGTTGTTTTCATCAAATTAACTTGATAAACTCACTTATTTATCTTCCAATTTCACTTTATTAACACTAATTTGAATTATACATGTCATTTACACATTCTCAACTTACATGCATATTCAAAAAGAGGTTGAAATACATGAGTTTAGGTAGCCACATACCTTTTTGTCCTTTGCTCTTATAAATTTTCCTTATCTTCCCTTTTCTCCTTCCTTTTTCCACTTCCTTCCTCTTCATCCCCACCTACCCAAATTTCCAAGGTAAACCCAATTTCATATGTAAAACTAAATATATTAATTCCTAATTACATCTGACAAAATCTCATATTTTTCTTGGGTATTTTCCTCTTCTCAAATTTCTTTATCTTTCTTCCTATAAATCACTTGACTAAAGCTAGAAGAATGCTTAAGATTAAATTTATGTGAGAATTTATGGTGAATTGCATGAGATTTTAAAGGAGAGAGATAGCTTAAATGGAGGACTATGGTGGAAATAATAGGACGATAAGAATGGGACAAGAAGTGGATGAATTTTTACTCCTTAAAATTCTGAAATTTCCCATCTTTATATACCCTAAAGGAATGGATAGAATTAATCCAACTACTATCTAATTTAAGGGACAATATCATGCCACTTGTCAATACCATATTAATTCCAGGATTTTTTTTATCAATTTTTCATAAAAACATATTCAAAAATATTAAAAAAAATATTCCTTTAGGTGCATGTAAATTTTCAAATAAAAATTGAGTCATTTTGGTAAAATTTTTTGATCCAACAATATATTTATCGGTTTGCTAATACACTTTTATGTCTCAACTTTATTTTAATTTTTCACCTTCAAAAATTTCACTTTATCATTTATAATCATCCTCTAAGGTCAAATTAATTTTTAGAAGTTCCAAAGAATTTTTTTTACACTTGGTCAAATACCAAGTCAACCGGTTCACTATTTATACCGAACCCACTACTTATTTTTATTTTTTACTTTTAAGACCTTATTTGACTTCAGTTTTATCTCAAATTTCATCTTCGAACTCTCTATGAATTGTACTTTTCAGTGCTAAAAAATACATGGTGGTCCCGAGTGGCACTATTTACCTCTGGTGGTACTATTCATGATGTGAAAAGTACTATTTATGTACTCAAAATTTTTGGAGTGTTATAGGAACGTACTTAATGTCAAACGGAGCATTCTCTTCTTTATTTTAAAAGGCTTATATATCATTATTTTTCTTAGTAAAATTCAATGAGGGTAAAAAACATAACAAATTAAGATATTACATACGTTCACCACTTTCTCAATTACCATTTTTTTATGGTGAACACAAAGAGTAATATACAAAAATTTTTCTTTCACTGATAGCCTGCCCAAAATCCAATGGAAGTTGACTACATTAATTGGAAAAAAAATATGATCCACTTTTACCCATGATGTATTATACAATATCATATTTCCAAAAATATATTCAGTTACCACATAATCGAAAGTGATAAATAAGTGTCTTGACCTTTTGTTTCAAACATCTAAAATGATGATTGTACACTTTGGTCAAACAAGCTATCAATTGTGGTCAAACTAACTTGTCAACTTTGATCATACTTTCTCTTCTTTTTTAAGTAGTATTAGCACAATACCGTAATCAAATATAGATCAAAAACTACTAATGTGTTCCTATGCTGCTAGAAGAGTTATAAACTTTGCATAAGTATATACCAGCAACATGTTATTTGACAAAAAAATATAATAATAAGTATTCACTTCTAATGGTTAAGTACACATAGCAAATTTATAAATTTCTTTTTAGGATACATCAATGAATAGAACCATTAAAGGTGAAAAAAATCGAAAATATGGTTAACTGTGAAATCGATCCAAAATTGAATCGATTTTTTTGTTAACAAATCCGATTGACTCGGTTACGATTTTTAATTTATATATTTTTTGTTTTTTGTTATGGTTTCGATTTTTGGATACCGGTTAATTATTAATCTATGGTTAACCTATATATATATATATATATCAGTTACGATTTTTAATTTATACATTTTTGGTTTTTGGTTATGGTTTCGATTTTTGGATATCAGCTTCTATGGTTAACCTATATATATATATATATACCTTAAAAATTTTTCTTTTTTTTTCTATTTCTCTCTAAAACTTACATAAAAAAAATACTTTAAATTATATTTTTATTTTTATATCTTAATTTTTTATATTTTTCTATAAAATTTATATAATAATTTAAAGTAAATTTATATTATGTCATTTTCTTTAATTATATAATAATATTTATATATAATAACCGATTAACTTTTATATATGTTATTTTTTTATCATATATTGGTATTATATTTTACTTAATAGTATTTAATTATATTTTAGAGCTTATGTTTTAATATTTAATATTATCTAAAATTTTATATGATTTAAAATCAAGTATGTTAATTTTCAATAAATATCAAATTTATTTTATAATATTAGCTATTAATTTATTGAACACGAATTTTGACCTGTAAATTTTTTTTTTTGTGATTTTTTTTAATTACTATATACATTTGAAATTGAATTGAAGTTTGCCTAATTTTTTTTATAATTTTATGTTATAAATTTTAATGGTTAAACGAAAAATATTTATTAACCAAACTGAAAAAAAATCGAAACCGATAAACTAGTTAATCAAATATAACAAACTAATTTATGGTTAATATTTTTAAAAAATCAATATTAATAGACTGATTAATTTTTTTTGCTTATAAATCGATTAATCCGTCTATACTCACCCCTAAGAACCATAGGTTTTGAAACACTAATTCAACACTAAAATCAAAAGATTCTTTTAAAAATTTGTACTTTGCAATATAGACCTTGTCTTTGTCCCTGAAAATGAACAAATCAAACAAATTACAACTATACAACAAAAAAAACTTAATCAATTTACTTACTCTAGTTAGACACACCCAAGTCAACCCAAGCAACGAAATTTGATAAATGTTTAAAATTAAAAGAAACAAATCAAACAAATTACAACTACACAATCAAATCAAAACAAAATTTGATAAATGTTTAAAATTAAGTTTTTCTTCAATACTATTACCAAATGGATGAACATTATGTGGCAGAGAGAATGAGTGCAATCTCTAATGGGTGAGTGTGCAAGATGACATGGACAAAACTAATAACTTTTTAAGGGTCAATCAAACACTTGTACTTTTCAAGCATCATATTATTCAATTGTGCTTGCAACAAATTATCATTTGAACATCTTTACTTGTGAAAAATGTACCACTTATCCACCTTAACAAACTCTTTTAATTTTTCTAAAACACTAGTTTCATTTTTTCTACAAGTCAAATCTTATTCATTTTTATCCCAATTGGCTATAAAATTGAACAAATTTATATTATTTCAATCAAAATTATAGAATTGCAACCTATATTTTAGAGAAGAGAAGAATTAAATTAACATGACAATAATAGCTAACATATAGTTTCTCCTCGTTCATTACCAAAAAAATGTAATTAACAACTCAACATTTACTGCCACTTATTGATACAACAAAAATCACCGCAGTTTTGGAAACGAATGAGATGCAATTATATGATTATATTCATGTCAATTTAATTATTTTTCTCCCTAAAATGTAGGTTAGAGTT
Organism: Excoecaria agallocha; assembly: GCA_037975025.1. NCBI lineage: Eukaryota > Viridiplantae > Streptophyta > Magnoliopsida > Malpighiales > Euphorbiaceae > Excoecaria > Excoecaria agallocha. Next base: position 38,001,073 of record CM075815.1, on the reverse strand, counting down.
ATGCAAATGGTTTTTTTTTTTTTATAAGTTGTGCAAATGGTTTTTTTTTTTCTTGGCAAGTAGATATGTGTAATATAATGCTTGAAAAGTATAGGTGTGCAGAAAATTAGTTTAAAAAGTAAAAATATTAGTTGAAATGGCACATCATAAGCGCGTCAATGCACGCTCTTTTAAATCTGGATTGGTCTATCAAGATGGGCAATTGATACTTTTTCTACAATTATATGTATGAAATTGATACAAATTTTACAAATAGAGGTATGCAATAGAATGCTCGAAAAATAAAAATGTACAAATGAAAAAAAAGAGTCAAATACGGATAACTTTTTATAATTTTTCCCAAAAATAAAATAAAACCTAACAATCTTATTGTATAATAGACTTAATACACAACTCGAGTTTTTTTTTTGGATAATTACAGCAACTCAAAAATTCGATTTCATAAGCCAAGATGGAAGAGATAATTAGCGTTCATCTCTAGTGAATTGGATCATACGTTGATAATTACTCTTTCTTTTTCACTGAAATTGACAACTTTCAACTTATTACAGAGTTTGAAAAAATATTAAATAATATCAATTTTATAAAAAAAATTAATTATAATTTACTAAAATACCATTTGATCAATTCTCAACAATCATATATCCTCTCTGTTAATAATTTATTTTTTAATGCACACATAAGGATAAAAATAGAAAAAAAATATATATCATTTATACTCCTTGAAATTTAAAAATTGTCTAATTGAGTAAAATATAAAAATTAAAAAGAAAATATAAAAACTAAATTTTAACGAAATAACAGCCAATAAAATTTTAAATATAGCAACTGAAATTTTAGGAAGATATATTATGTACATGTAAAAAGAGAATTATTTGATTAAAAAAAATAATGATCATTGAATAGCTATCTTTAAATGCAGTAAAAGAAAAAAGATTAAATTTTGTATTTGGATTTGTACATAATATAAGTTTTAAATTACTGGTAACTATTTTTTTTTTCACCCCTCTTTAAAATTAACATGGATTTGAATTTCCGTCATATATTTCACCCCAGGAATACAGTAGCAAAGGCTAATTTGCACTCAAAAGTTCCCAAACACCAGTTGCTAACTTGGCAAAATGTTGACACCAGCAATTTCTTAGGTACTTTGTGTACTATCTTTCAATTTTAGCCTTGTATGTGTCTTATGTTTCAGTTTAAATTTATCACCTAAAAATGAAACAACTTTATATTACGTTCTAGAAAAGTCTTACATTGTTACTGTTGATAAGCCTGCAAAACAGAAATGAAAATTAACACAGTTGGAAATCCAAATGACAACATTAAAAACAAAACTAATTATTGCACTGTCCATGTTTTATATTTGATCGGATTTCGCATGGGTCTATCCACAACAATCAGTGTCGAGGACTTTTTAAAAAGATTTAAAAGTAAATCATCAAAAAAAAAAATTGCTGAGGTTAACATCTTATATGGCTATTAAGTTAGTCTTCAACCAGAAAAAACCAACCAGCGCTGGAGACTTTTCAGAGTCAAAAGTTAAAAAAGAGTTTTGAATTTGCGAATGCATATAATAACTGCAACACAATCGCCTGATTTTTTTTCCCCTCTAAATTCAAAGGAAAGGAAGAAAAAATAGAAATTCGAATTCAAAACCTCCCAATATATTGGAGAGGGTAGCATCAATATTATAAACAATGGACCTATAAAACATAACTCACAACCTCAAACATGCAATACTTCACACATTTTGAACCCATTTCCTTGTGGCTGCTTTAAAAATCCAAAATTAGTTTTTACCTTGTAGCTTGTGGAGCAATGAGCTTGAAATTGGGGGTGGGGGTTGAAGGAATTTAAATTATAAAAGAGCCTCATAAACCAAACCAATTGGAAAATAGGAATTGAAGAATCATATTCAACCAGCTGGAAAATAGATATCTAAATTGGACCAAATTAAAAACTTTGGCCAGTTATTCTATATTTAGGTTAAAACCAAATTAAAGTACATGATAAAAGGGGCTCGAATAAAGATTCACAAACATGCCTGGCTTATTTGGTCAAGTTTTTTTTCTGAAGAGACAATTTATGTCATTCTTAAGCATGATACTATCATCTATTGCTAGTAATGAACTATGCACACAAAGCATTGTTTCAGTTGTAACCACTGCTTGTATAAAGGTGTTCCTGGTGGTTGAGGATACTTTTCATTCAAGCTTTTGTGTTAGCATTTTAAGTCCACTTGCACTTTGAAATGGATAACATTAGGAGGAACATGCGGTTCTTGACATTAGACGCCAAATTTAGCTCAAACCAACAGATGGGATGGCACTGGCAGCTAAGAGACTAACATATACAGACCATCTGGCAGGAAAACCAAAAACTACACATTTTGGACAAATCTTAAGAGACATCCAGAGAGTAAAAATTATAAAATGAAAACCCCCATTACCTGAAGCAAACAGCCTCGGCTACCACTTTCAAGCCCAATCTACTAGTACTCCTTTGACTTCTCTCCAAAGTAAATCCAAATCACAAGCCAGAAATATGTTGCATCTACAAAACTTCCATACATAATCATATATGTTAGAATGGCGCTGATGTTGTTCTGCGAAGCTGATATTTTGGTTCAGGAATGGGGATAGATTGCAACAGCTTTTCAAGCTCCTACAAAATGTCAAGGGCCAAGAAATTAATTTAAGGTGAAGTTGTTGTAACTAAAAGTAAAAATGGAGGATAGCATATAGGCATTCAACAAAAGTATAGGACATGTCACACGATCACTTTGAATGCTCCCAACACCAAATTGATTATAATAGTTATTCAAATAATGCACAAATTATTGCCCACCAGAACCATTAATGACTCAGATGCTTCAGTAAAAGTTTCTCATTAACTATGATTCCATATATATACCCTATGACTATCTACTTGACACACATGATTCATTTAACAAGTAGAAAGAAACCGATGTGATATGGTTCAAGAGATAAAAGGGTCAGTTGATGTTGGCATATGTAACCAAAAAGGAGATTAGATAAAAAAAATTCCATGTTTATTAGCTTAATCACTTGTTATCCCTAAAGTATATACCACGTAACTTCAATCTATAACTCAAAATCTAAAAACTTGAACAATAAGGCAATGAATACCATCATGGCTACAATATGACTAAAGTGACAATGTGCATGCCATATACTAAAAATTAAAAGAGAGCTGAATAAAGGAAAGAGATATTTTCACTTTGGCCAAATGTTCTCTGCTTACTCATTCTCTATTTCCCCCACTTCCTCCATTCTGTTTTCTCTCTTCTCCTTACAGCATGGTATCACAAACCTCATCCACCTATAACCATAAAAACAATCTCTTGCACACTTATAAGCAATAAACCCACTTGGTTCCAGATCTTTTTTTGATGCCACCGAATTCAAGGTTTTAGCAAAAGAAACAACTTGGCTCTATCTAATCCACTTGGTTCCAGATCTGCAGGAAGAGTAGCAGCAGCTTGTACCGATCCAATGGCCTTCTTCAGCAGAGACACATGGAAGACTGGGTGTATCTTAGCACCAGATGGCAGTTCCAGTTTGTAAGCGACTGGCCCCACGCACTGGAGGATACAGAACGGGCCATAAAATCGAGGAGCCAGCTTAGGAGTGATCCTGGAAGTCATGGAATGTTGGTGATGAGGGTGGAGTTTCACATAGACCGATTCACCCACCTGAAAGTCCACCTGTCATCGATGCTGATCCGCTGTACTTTTCATCTTAGATTGAGCCCGAGTTAGGTGAGCTTTCAGCTGGCGTAAGGCTTCATCACGGTCTACTAAATCACGCCCCACTGCTGCAACTTGGATCTCCCCGGGAATGAATTGAAAGACCGTTGGTGCCTTGCAGCCATAAACCACCTCAAATGGCGTGGTATTAATGGACACATGATAGTTGGAATTGTACCAAAATTCGGCCCAAGACAACCATAAAGACCATGTTTTAGGTTAATCAGTTGCAAAGCAACGCAAGTAGATTTCTACACACCGGTTCACCACTTCTGTTTGGCAGTCCATCTGAGGATGATAAGCGGAGCTGAAGTTCAATTAGGTACCCTGTAACTTGAAAATTTCTTGCCAGAAGCGATTGACAAATAAAGGATCCTAGTCATTGAGAATGAACTTGGGTAAGTCATGTAGTCGGATGACCTCCCTAAGAAAGACTTCAGCCAATAACTAAGCTGTGAACGGATGTTTCAGTGAAATAAAATAAGCATACTTGGACAAGCGGTCCGCCACTACCCAAATGGTGTCTTAACCCTTAGACCAGGGCAACCCTATTATAAAGTCCATCAATATCTCTTCCCAAATTTGTTCTGGAATGGCCAAAGGTTGTAACAACCCCCCAAGAACTAATGTGGATGCCTTGTAGCGTTGGCAAATGTCACATGCTTGAACAAACTGCTGCACTGTTTTCATCATACCAACCCAATAGAAATGTGAAGCCAACCGCATGTAAGTGTGGTAGTAACCCGAATGTCCTCCAAAAGGACTGGAATGGAATTCGGCCAATAAGGTAGGAAACCATGGAGAAGAGGCAAGAATGACTAACCGGTGTTTAAAGAAAAGGTTGCCTTGGCGTTCGACAAATCCAGGTTGGGAAAGTGGATCTTGTCGCAATTTGCCAATGATTTTTTGCAACTGAGGATCACTAGCTATGCCATAGTTCAACTCGGGTCCATCCATCCAACGTGGCATAACCAAAACAACAGTCAATTCCCTAGTAGTACCCATGGCCCTAGAGAGAGCATCAGCAGCCCGGTTTTCTTTCCTTGGTTTGCACCTCACTTCAAACCTATATCCCATCAACTTAGCAATCCAATTTTGTTGGTCAATGGTGGTGATCTGTTGGTGCAACAATTGACGGATACTTTGCTGGTCAGTATAAACAACAAAGGAGCATCCCAATAGATATGGTCGCCAATGGAGAATCGCCAAAACAATAGCCATTACTTCTTTTCATAGGCTGATTTTATGAGATTTTGTGGAGACAAATCCTTGCTGAAATAGGCGATTGGTCGTCTGTCCTGCATAAGCACAGCCCTTATTCCCCCTCCGGATGCATCACACTCTAGTTCAAATGGCTTTGAGAAATCTGGCAAAGCTAACAATGGAGCTGAAGTGAGCTTGTGTTTTAGAAGATCAAAGGCTTGTTATGCTGCCGCAGTCCACTTAAACCCATTCTTCTTTGTCAATTTAGTTAATGACTTGGCGAGCTTCCAATACCCTTCAATGAACTTCCTGTAATACCCGGTGAGGCCAAGAAAACCACGCACTCCCTTAACTGTTGTGGGGGCAGGCCAATCCTGGACTGCTCTAACCTTATTAGAATCAACTAATTCTCCTTCTCCATTCATCACATGGCCCAAGTACTCCACAGACCGTTGCCCAAAACTACACTTCTTGCTATTGATAACATATTGGTTTGTTGTCAGAATGCTTAAGACTGCCTCAACATGTTGCAAGTGCTCATCCCATGTGCGGCTATAAATGAGGATGTCGTCAAAGAATACCAAGACACACTTACGAAGTAGGGGCCAAACTATATCATTCATTGCGGATTGGAAGGTAGCTAGTGCATTGGTCAATCCGAAAGGCATTATAAGGAACTCATAGTGGCCATCATGGGTGCGGAAAACAGTCTTCTCAACATCCATTGCACGGACCAAAATTTGATGATATCCCGATTTAAGATCCAATTTAATGAAGTAAGACTGATTCACATTTCAAGTGGAATTTGATTAATTCTGAAATAAGTCTCATCCTTCATTACCCACCCTCTCAGATCGATTCCACTAAATGAAGGTAGTTTCACCTTTTTTTAATGAAGCAAATGGGTCGGCATAATGGTGAGCATCTAAATGGTAATTAATCCGCGAGTTTGATCCTTGCCCTTGGTGAGTTGTGTTTCTCTCCATCGTGTCTCCCCGTGGGAACTGAATTCTTCAGCAGGGGACGGTTGCTTGTCCAGTCGTTTGATCCAACTGAGTATTTGCCCCTTGAATTCATCTTCTTTTTACTAATCTTTTTGTAAGCCAGCCAAACATGTTTGGATTTCTGTTGCAGGCTTGGTGAGCTCCTTAACACTAGGAGCCAACTCTCCCATTTTGTTTTCTGTTTCATCCAAATAGGTATTCACATTTTGTAAACGAGTTTCCATTTTGTTTTCTGACTACGCCCTCGTCGGATCCGACAGGTCGGACCAATTGATAAGAAATATGACAAGCAATAACTAACAACACCACAACTAAGAGCAAGTAAGAATCCGTGTGTATTAATCAATAAAGGTTTCAATACAATGGGTAGTATGGGACTGGAATTACAATCCCCTGAAAAGAGAAAAACAAACAATAAAACACAGCAAGGGCCAACCTCCAAGGAAGAGCAGTAAACAACCTGCTCTAACCTTTCCCTCACACTAAACCTCCTCCTAACAATTCTTCTACATACTCTCTCTCTTCCATTCTGCTATTTATATCTTCTCCTCTAGTCATTACTTATGCCAACTCAGCCTCCTTTTCGTTGCCCGCCTTCTTGGCTCGTCTAGCATAGACTCTCCACACAATGGGTCTGTGGTGGGCCTGAGCCTCTTCATGGCAAGCAACTTCTCCATCACACACCCTTCCTACCCTACATCACCCCATCACCTTCCCTAAAAGTTAAGTTTCTTTGTGATCCAGACAACATACACATGCATCCATATTCCACACGTTGATCACACAAGTAGATTTCCAGATTAAAAACAGGATAAACTATGCCGCTTTTCATTCCATTTCCATTATAATTTGAGTTACAAAGGCAATGAGATTGAATCCAGAAGATTTTTGTGAAAATAAATTTTCTTATTATCTCACACACTAACAAATCAATATACAAGGAATTTTATACAGAATTGCTACAACTAATTAGGAAGTAAACTTCATTACAAAATTAACCAAGGAAATAAATCTTGATAGTCAACACTCCCCCTCAAGTTGGTGCAAAAATATTACACATCTAGCTTGCAAACTAAGGTGTGAAAACTCAACAATTGAGTCCTGAAGAGTTTTGTGAAACGAGATTTTCTTTATTATCTCAATTACACTAAAAGAATAATACAAGGAAAAATATTATTCTTTCCTTAATTACAAAACTAACTAAAATAAAAATAGATTAACCAACACTCTCTTTCAAGTTGATACAAAAATATTATACATGCCTAACTTGCAGACTATGGTATGGAAGGCTCAACTACTGAATCATTTTATGAAAATATCAGCCAACTGTCTGTCCGACGTTACATGAAGTAAGCTTAAGATACCATCAAATAATTTATCTCTAATGAAATGTCTATCAATTTCAATGTCCTTTATCTTATCATGTTAAACAGGATTATTAGCAACGCTGATTGCAGCTTTGTTATCATAATACGAACATAGTCTATCATTTCCAGCCAACTTCAACTCTGCTAACAACTTCTACAACTGTAACAACTCACAAATACCTTGTTATGATATGTACAGCTGTTAGCTTAATTATAGGGATTTATTATTAGCTTAATTATAGGGATTTATTTCCAAATCCAACTCTTGTATACAATATAAATACATGTATAGGTTTCAATGAAATATAAGAATTATTTCTCAATTTCATATGGTATCAAAACCTAATCGAATTTCTGGGTCTTTTGTTTGAGGGTTGCGATTCCCTCTTGCCGCTATCGGATCTCTTCCTCTTTTGGGTTCTCGGTTGTGAGATCTGGTTCTTAGGGTCATATTTTCCGATGACCGTTTTTTCTCACCGCCACCACAGGGAGGATCCCTCCGTCAGTCCGACCATTTCACCCTTTTCTGGCAACCATCGGAGCCGTGAGTGAGCCTCGCGCCGATCAAAGATTTCTGTCTTCCTCACACGCCGGTGAGTGATGGCACATGGCTTGTCTGCCGGCCCTCCGATTTCAGCTCTGGCGTCGCCTGAGTGTCTCCGACTCTATTGCAGTGTTGGTTTTCTCATCTAGTCTCTTCTAAAGCTCTCTCTCTCATATTTGGTTCCTGCCTCTCTCCGATGTGGATTCTGTTCTCTTCTCTGCCTGCTACTGCTGCTTCTTGGTGAGGTCTATTGCTCTCTTTGCTGTATAGTTGATTTTATTGATTTCAGTTATTTGTGATGGGTTTAAATGGCTGAGAATAGTGATAAGAAGACCGTTACTGAAATTATGTTCGGTTCGTCTAAAATTACGGATAGAAAACTGACTGAAAGTAATAATTATGCACAATAAAAAAGAACAATTCGTAGATTTGTGACGAGTGTAGACTCGGAGGACCATTTACTAGTAATTCACCGCCTCAAGATGATTCTATTAGTCGAAAAAAATGGTTAATAAAGGATTATAAGTTATTTAATCAAATTCAGAATACTTTAGATCCTGCTGTTGATGATATTGTGAATCATTGTGATAGTGTAAAAGAATTATAGGAATATCTAAAATTTTTGTATGCCTGCAAACAAGATATGTCTCGTGTCCATGATTTATTACTCAAGATTTATCGAGCAGAACAAAAAGGTTGCTCCTTGTTCCAATATTTTACAGAAGTGAAACAAGCCTTTGAAGAAAAATGGGCTATGTTTCCTATTGTTGTTGATATTAAACAAATGTAAGAACAAGAGGAGCAGATTGTGGTACAGTGTTTCTTAGCAGGATTGGGTTCTGAATATGATGTGGCACGCACACAATTGTTAACTGGTGAGTTACTCCTTTTACTAAAGTTTATGCTCGTTTACTTCGAGTTTGTAAAAACAGTGAGTTGCCTTCTAGTATGGTGCCCAATGATACAGTGGCATTGGTTGGTAATGTTTCGAATAGTAATTGCGGAGGTAAAGGTGAAAATGGTAGTTCCGTTGTTGAGAATAGTAGTAATTCTTGTACATGTCATTATTGTGGAGTTGAGGGACACATTAAAAAAAATTGTGAAAAATTACATGGGAAACCCTCCAAGAACTCAAGTTTGATGAATAATAAAAGGTTTGCAAATGTAGCTACTCAAGATGGCATCCTACCGCTTCCGCAGTCATCCTTACCATCTGTCACCATTTCAGCGGATGAGTATGCTCGTTTAACTGCCACTTATGATTCACAGCAGTTATCTTCTGTGACTTCAACTTTGGCTAATACAAGTAACCCTACTGCATGTCTTTCCACCTCATCTCGTAGTTGGGTTATTGACTCAGATGCTACTGATCATATGACTGGCAATACAGGTATTCTCTCTTCTTTCAAATCTACTGCTAATTTACCTTGTGTTACTTTAGCCAATGGATCTACTGCTTCTGTAATTGGGCGTAGGACAGCAAACCTAACAAAATCTCTTCCATTGTCATCTGTTTTATATTTACCATAATTTTCTTTTAACATGTTATCTGTTAGCCAAATTACCCAAAATTTTAACTGTCGTGTTATTTTCTATCCTAATTATTGTTTTTTTCAGGATCTTGGGACGAAGCAAATTCTTGGTAGAGGGTGTCTGGTGAATGGCGTGTATGCTCTTGAATCAACTTTTCAACTAGTGCCTCCATCCATTACTTGCACAAGTTCATCTTTTCTGTTGCAACTTCATTGTCGTTTTGGTCATCCTCCTCTTTCAATTTTGCAAAAGTTATGTCCGAGTCTTAAAAAAGAATCTACTTTAGAGTGTGAAGCTTGTCAATTTGCTAAACACCATATAGTATCTTCTTTTCTTAGACTAAATAAACGTGTTGAGTTTTCATTTTTCTTAGTTCATACTGATGTATGGAGTCCATGTCCTGTTATATCCAAACTTGATTTTCGTTATTTTGTGATATTTATTGATGATTATTCTCGGGTTACTTAGCTTTATCCTATGAAATCTCGATCAAAGTTGTTTACTATCTTTTGTGCTTTTCATGCTGAAATTAAGACTCAATTCAATAAATCCGTATGTTTTTGAGAAGTAATAATGCTAAAAATTATGTTTCTCATTCTTTTAAATCTTATCTCTCTAAGCATGACATTATTCATCAGTCTTCTTGTATTGTTACCCCTCAGCAAAATGGTGTAGCTGAGCGAAAGAACCGTCACTTATTAGAAGTTGCTCGGGCACTAATATTTCATATGTAGGTTCCTAAAATATTTTGGGTAGATGTTTCTACTGCTTGTTTTCTAATCAACGGAATGCCCTCTTCTGTTCTTGACTGTCAGATTCCGTATTCTCTTCTTTTTCCTCCTCGGATTTTTAGATGTACTTGCTTTATTCAAGACATGCGACCTCAAGTTTCAAAATTTGATCCTAAATCTCTTAAGTGTGTCTTCCTGAGATGCTCGCGTGAACAAAAGGGGTATCGTTGTTACTCACCTTCTTTGGGTCGTTATTTGATATCTGCTGATGTTACATTTTTTGAGCATACACCTTTCTTTGGTTTCTCTGCGTCCTCTCTTTCACCCTCTAGTGATTCAGGGGATGATTTTCTTATTTATACTGTTAGTGAACAAGTAGTATCTCCTCCCTCTCAACCTGTTATTAGTCAAGTTTATTCTCGACGTGTGCACCATCCTCTCGAGACACCTCCTGCCCCTGCTTTGTCTTCAGATTCTCCACCACAACTAGATACTAGCCTTGACCTTCCTATTGCTCTTCGCAAAGGCAAACGCACATGTACTTACCCTATTTCTTTTTTTTGTGTCTTATCATACTTTATCACCTTCCTCCAAGTCTTTTGTAGCTTCCTTAAACTCTATTGTTGTTCCAACGTTTACTGAAGCATTAGCTCATGATGGTTGGTGAGCTGCAATGAAAGAAGAGATGATGGCCTTAGAGCAGAATCATACTTGGGATCTTCTCCCTTTGCCCTCCCCGAAAAAGGCTATTGATTGTAAGTGGATGTTTACTGTTAAAATGAAT